>CAKXYN010000247.1:600000-1018667 GCA_935064755.1 Tragelaphus eurycerus
TTAAAGCAACCTTGTAGAAGGAAGATCACCATTATTTCTTAATACAAAGTGTCATTTATCTTTGCAAAATGAAGGCATACATAGGCAGTAGCATTCTTATTGTTTTAAAGGATTCATAATTAGAAAATATCCAAATCATACTACCTCTTGAGTAAAAATATCACATTAAGAGAGATTGCATTAAAGGAAATAATTAAAATTTTCCTTGATGCTTGGACACATGCATAAGAGAGATGTGTGGATTTTTTTCTCTCAAGTCTCTTTATTTCTAGGGGTTCCAAATTGTGGTTGTTCATGAATAGTCACTATACATTATTTTACTTCTTCAGTCCTCCTGATTGATACCTATTTATCCATGAGGCCATTTCAGAACAGAGCTCATACAGCTACAGAGGACTATCCCCTTCATGGGAAAAAGTAGAACTTGTCCCTTTATCTTTGGCCTTAAGACACTTTTTCTAAAGGGACAGATATAGATGGATATTCATTATTTGGGCAGCAAATATATATTAGCATACATACATTTGCATATATATATTCTACATATACATATATATTGCATATATATGTATAATATGTATATGATTTAGATAATAACATCACAATGCCCCTCTTGTTCTCCGTATTGGTCCTGTTTGCCAAAATATAAAATCTACTAAAAGGCCACTTCTTATCAAGCCCTGTATATGAATAGATATCTTCTCAAGCTGCTTATCGGGGAAGGCAATGGCACCCCACCCCAGTACTTTTGCCTGGAAAATCCCATGGACGGAGGAGCCTGGTAGGCTCCAGTCCGTGGGGTCGCTAAGAGTCGGACACGACTGAGCGACTTCACTTTGACTTTTCACTTTCATGCATTGGAGAAGGAAATGGCAACCCACTCCAGTGTTCTTGCCTGGAGAATCCCAGGGACAGGGGAGCCTGGTGAGCTTCCGTCTATGGGGTCGCACAGAGTCGGACACGACTGAAGCGACTTAGCAGCAGCAGTAGCAGCAGCAGCAAGCTGCTTATTGTGCTAACTCATCAAACAAACCACGACACATCTGAATCTTAGTTTTACTCAGTTGTGTACATCATGAGAAACGCTGGGCTGGAAGAAGCACAACCTGGAATCAAGATTGCCAGGAGAAATATCGATCACCTCAGATATGCAGATGACACCACCCTTATGGCAGAAAGTGAAGAGGAATTAAAAAGCCTCTTGATGAAAGTGAAAGAGGAGAGTGAAAAAGTCGGCTTAAAACTCAACATTCAGAAAACTAAGATCATGGCATCTGGTCCCATCATTTCATGGAAAATAGATGGGGAAACAGTGTCAGATTTTATTTTGGGGGGCTCCAAAATCATTGCAGATGGTGACTGCAGCCATGAAATTAAAAGACATTTACTCCTTGGGAGGAAAGTTATGACCAACCTAGACAGCATATTCAAAAACAAAGACATTACTTTGCCGACAAAGGTCCGTCTAGTCAAGGCTATCGTTTTTCCAGTGGTCATGTATGGATGTGAGAGTTGTACTGTGAAGAAAGCTGAACGCTGAAGAATTGATGCTTTTGAACTGTGGTGTTGGAGAAGACTCTTGAGAGTTCCTTGGACTGCAAGGAGATCCAACCAGTCCATTCTGAAGGAGATCAGTCCTGGGTGTTCTTTGGAAGGAGTGATGCTAAAGCTGAAACTCCAATACTTTGGCCACCTCACGTGAAGAATTGACTCATTGGAAAAGACTCTGATGCTGGGAGGGATTGGGGGCAGGAGAAGGGGACGACAGAGGATGAGATGTCTGCATGGCATCACTGACTCCATGGACATGAGTTTGAGTGAACTCCGGAAGTTGGTGATGGACAGGGAGGCCTGGTGTGCTGCAATTCATGGGGTCGCAAAGAGTCGGACATGACTGAGGGACTGAACTGAACTGAACTATCTACCACATTACAAGTTTAATGTATTAACTGTACACAATTATAAAGATATTTAAATATAAATATCCAAAATATGTTTAATGAATCATGATTTAATGCAAAAAAGTATTCACTGAAAATAAATATCAAAGGAAATATTAGCTGAATGTTATTTTTTATATTGGATATTGGGTTGTAATTAATTTATTTTCTTTTCTGACATGTGATATTCATGTAGCTTTTTAATCTTGATGACACTTCCTGAAAATTTGAGATAAAACCCAAATATCCTCTATTATATAGTGGAATTATCATTTCCAAGTATCATTTTGCCTTAAGTATTCTGATGGTACTAACCACAACAATACAATACAATAAATGTTATTCCATTTTAAAATTAAGCAACTAAAGTTCAAGGGGTTTAAAATCTCAATGCAGAGTGAGATAATTCTTCAGGAAAATACTTCTGATAATTTATTTTTTTCAAGCTACAGTTTTAGAATCACATTTGATTAAAATTCACATTTCCATAGATCAGAGGATTAGGTGGGAGAAGGCTTACATATACTTAGATTATATTACACTTCTTTTGAGGCATGGGTGGAAGTGATTTTAAGCTTGGTTGCTTTTGGACATGCTGTTCAATGCTCTGACCAGGGCCCACTCCATGTAATCTTACGTACGCCCAATTCTTGAGGCATTCGACTTTTTCCCCTAACAAGTACTGCTCCTGGTCAGAAACAAGTGCAGCATGGTCAGAAATGACTTGCCCTTTAAAGGTCTAATAATGTTATCTACTTTATGACATATAATGTGGAACTTCAAATCCCAAGATATTTCACTGTTTTTATAGAATTATGAGTTATTAATGCTAATACTCAAGATTTGATCTATTCTTCCTTATGCATGCATATTTCTCTGTGTATGTGTGTTGTGTGTGTTTGCGTGAATACATGAACAGGAAGGAGGACCTCTGTGTTTTATATTGGTAAAATTTTTCAAAGTATATGGTATAAAGATGTCCCTCTTTCTGTATTTGTAACTCTAAATTTTTGGTTTTCTGTTTTTTTTTTTTTAACTTTTATTGGTGTGTGTGTATTTCATTAGGTATTATGGAAGAATGGTTCAATCCACTATTTTCACATTTATTAATATTACATCATAGAGTAGAAACAAAAGAAGAAATGGAAAGAAACTCAAAAATAACCTGATGGAAGAGGGGGACAAAGGACAGTGGGGTGGGGAAAGTAAAGAATTCCCTGTATAATCAGTGTAAAACCTCTTTATGTTCTAGGAAAAAAAAACAACTAGTGAATGACTTCTTTAAAAAGTCACTTCATTGATTTGGCTAATAAAACAGAGGAAAGGAAAAGGCTAAGTGCCTTGAAGCCATTATTAAATAACTGCAAGTTATATTAACAAGCTATCTGAGGAGAGCTAAGAGGCCCTTTATTTTGTGTGTGAGCAATTAGACTTAAAGGAGTCTTTCCTATTAAAAGGGCCATCAAAAGGGAGATTTACCAGTAACACACAATCATTCCTGGGAAAAAAATCTCTGCCCCAGCTTGTTTCTAAAAGTCAGTTTTCCCTTTAGACAAAGGAAAAAAAGAAAAAAATACAGGACTGGAGAGTTGATTTTCAAGCTTAAATTAAGGATGATCTAAATGCAACTTAATGCTTTCCCTCAATTAATTGTATACAGACTGGCTTCACTGATAGCTCAGTTGGTAAAGAATTTGCCTGAAATGCAGGAGACCCCGGTTCTATTCCTGCATCTGGTAGATCCACTGGAGAAGGGATAGGCTACCCACTCTAGTATTCTTGGGCTTCCCTTGTGGCTCAGCTGGTAAAGTATCTGCCCACAGTGTGGAAGGCCTGGGTTTGATCCCTGGATTAGGAAGATCCCCCTAGAGAAGGGGAAGGCTACCCACTCCAGTATTCTGGCCTGGATAATTCCATGGACTGTAAAGTCCACGAGGTTGCAAATAGTCACATAACTGAGTGACTTTCACTTTCAGACTGTTTATAAAGGCTTAAAAAATTAAATCATCTAATATATGAAGCTTTCCTGAAACACATCATTGCTTCTATTCAAAATCCATATAGGTACTTGTTATGTTTGTGAAGGCAAGAAGACATTGAAGAATACAGATTGCTATTGTTGCTGCTGTTGTTTTAGTTTTAAGCCTTGAATCTGGAAGAGTACAATAAGAGTTAGAATAACTCAATTTTCTTTTTTTTTTTACTTTTGCTAGCTACATATATTCAATTCCATTCAGTCATGAATTCCAATGACATGGAAAGCATTCTGTTTCATATTTTAGAGAGAAAAAAAGCCATGGTATGGGTATTTAGGAAGGAATTATATGAATCAAATCCCTTTATGTATCATCTGCACAAATGCCTGCTTTAATATCCTTATATTATCTTTTTCTCTTGAATTGTCCAGCACATGAAACCAAAATTCCTCCCCAAAATTTGTAGAGATAATTGGAAAAGGTGTGGAAAATATGAATAGTTAGGTTAAATATGAATAGTTAGGTTCAGTATGAAATTTTACATTTTTAATTGTTGATACCATAGTTTGTTCCCACCTTGAAGATTTCTACTCCATTTGAGATGATGCCAGAAAAAAGTTCTTCACTCCAGGAAGAAATTTTGTCAAGACCAAATCTATGGCAAGGCATTTTGATGATGGTAACAACATTAATGATAATAATATAAAATCTGATATTTATTGTGTGATTATGGACTAGGACTTTACAGATTATGTAACTGGATCTTCATAGAAACTTCACGGACATAAGTTCTATTACCATCATTCTAGAAATAAGGAAACTGAGACACAAGGAAGTTGTCATGCTTCCCTGTGTTAGCTAGCCCTGACACACTTTTCTAATGTGTTTTTAATATTGTCAATCACAGAATTCTCAATCTAGACCTTTAGTGAAGTCCAGATTGACATGCTGAAAAACTGTGACCATGTTGCTGTTGCTGTTAAGTCGCTTCAGCCGTGTCCAGCTCTGTGCAACCCCATAGGCGGCAGCCCACCAGGCTCCTCTGTCCCTGGGATTCTCCAGGCAAGAACACTGGAGTGGGTTGTCATTTCCTTCTCCAATGCATGAAAGTGAAAAGTGAAAGTGAAGTCACTCAGTCGTGTCTGACTCCAGCGACCCCTACCAGGCTCGTTACCCTTGCTTTTCTCCTCATCATGGTACTGCATGATAAGTCACTCCAGTAATACCTGACTCTTTGCAAGCCCATGGACTGTAGTCCTTCAGGTTCCTCTGTTCATGGGATTTCTCAGGCAATAATACTGGAGTGGTTTGCCCTGCCATCCTCCAGGGGATCTTCCCCAGCTAGGGATTGAACACTGAGTCTCTTAATTTTCCTGCACTAACAATTGGATTCTTTACCTCTAGCACCACCTGGGAAGCCATATATCAGTCATATGTAAATAACATAATAAAAGTTTCTTATTCTACTAACAGGGACAGATATCTTAAGTTATATAAACCTTCCCTTTGGATCCTGTAGATTCAATATTTTTAGCTTATCTGCAATAAAACAGAGAATACCTATCACTACAAATACTAAAGGTATTTTGATTTTACAGCTTATTTCTAGAAGGAAACATGCAAATGACATTACTTATCCTTATTTTAAAAATGTAACTTTTAAGGATTTTTGCATCTATGTTTATCAGTGATATTGGCCTGTAGTTTTCTTTTTTTGTGGCATCTTTGTCAGGTTTTGGTATTAGGGTGATGGTGGCCTTATAGAATGAGTTTGGAAGTTTGCTTTCCTCTGCAATTTTCTGGGACAGTTTGAGTAGCATAGGTGTTAGCTCTTCTCTAAATTTTTGGTAGAATTCAGCTGTGAAGCCGTCTGGGCCTGGGCTTTTGTTTGCTGGAAGATTTCTGATTACAGTTTCAATTTCCGTGCTTGTGATGGGTCTGTTAAGATTTTCTATTTCTTCCTGATCCAGTTTTGGAAAGTTGTACTTTTCTAAGAATTTGTCCATTTCTTCCACATTGTCCACTTTATTGCCATATAATTGCTGATAGTAGTCTCTTATGATCCTTTGTATTTCTGTGCTGTCTGTTGTGATCTCTCCATTTTCATTTCTAATTTTATTGATTTGATTTTTCTCCCTTTGTTTCTTGATGAGTCTGGCTAGTGGTTTGTCAATTTTATTTACCCTTTCAAAGAACCAGCTTTTGGCTTTGTTGATTTTTGCTATGGTCTCTTTTGTTTCTTTTGCATTTATTTCTGCCCTAATTTTTAAGATTTCTTTCCTTCTACTAACCTTGGGGTGCTTCATTTCTTCCTTTTCCAGTTGCTTTAGGTGTAGAGTTAGGTTATTTATTTGGCTTTTTTCTTGTTTCTTGAGGTATGCCTGTATTGCTATGAACTTTCCCCTTAGGACTGCTTTTACAGTGTCCCACAGGTTTTGGGTTGTTGTGTTTTCATTTTCATTCGTTTCTATGCAGAATTTGATTTCTTTTTTTATTTCTTCTGTGATTTGTTGGTTATTCAGCAGTGTGTTGTTTAGCCTCCATATGTTGGAATTTTTAATAGTTTTTCTCCTGTTACTGAGATTTACTCTTACTGCATTGTGGTCAGAAAAAATGCTTGGGATGATTTCAATTTTTCTGAACTTACCAAGGCTAGATTTATGGCCCAGGATGTGGTCTATCCTGGAGAAGGTTCCATACATCACAGCAGGATCCTCTATGATCCACCTCCCAGAATATCGGAAATAAAATAAAAAATGAACAAATGGGACCTAATAAAACTTAAAAGCTTCTGCACAACAAAGGAAACTATAAGCAAGGTGAAAAGACAGCCTTCAGAATGGGAGAAAATAATAGCAAATGAAGCAACTGACAAACAACTAATCTCAAAAATATACAAGCAACTTCTACAGCTCAATTCCAGAAAAATAAATGACCCAATCAAAAAATGGGCCAAAGAACTAAATAGACATTTCTCCAAAGAAGACATACAGATGGCTAACAAACACATGAAAAGATGCTCAACATCACTCATTATCAGAGAAATGCAAATCAAAACCACTATGAGGTACCATTTCATGCCAGTCAGAATGGCTGCGATCCAAAAGTCCACAAGCAATAAATGCTGGAGAGGGTGTGGAGAGAAGGGAACCCTCTTACACTGTTGGTGGGAATGCAAACTAGTACAGCCACTATGGAGAACAGTATGGAGATTCCTCAAAAAACTGGGAATAGAACTGCCTTATGATCCAGCAATCCCACTGCTGGGCATACACACTGAGAAAACCAGAACTGAAAGAGTCACGTGTACCCCAATGTTCATAGCAGCACTGTTTACAATAGCCAGAATGTGGAAGCAACCTAGATGTCCATCCACAGATGAATGGATAAGCAAGCTGTGGTACATATACACAATGGAGTATTACTCAGCCATTAAAAAGAATACATTTGAATCAGTTCTAAGGAGGTGGATGAAACTGGAGCCTATTATACAGAGTGAAGTAAGCCAGAAACAAAAACACAAATACAGTATACTAACGCATATATATGGAATTTAGAAAGATGATAAAAATAACCCTATTTACAAGACAGCAAAAGAGACACTGATGTATAGAACAGACTTTTGGACTCTGGGACCGGGAGAGGTATATGTATAATATCTTATCTGAAACGAGTCGTCAGTCCAGGTACGATGCCCGATAACAAATGCCTGGGGCTGGAGCACTGGGACGACCTGGAGGGATGGTGTGGGGAGGGGAGAGGGAGGAGGGTTCAGGATGGGGAACACGTGTATACTGGTGGCGGATCCATCTTGATGTATAGTAAAAGCAATACAATATTGTAAAGTTAAGCAAAATTAAAAAAATAAATAAAAAATTAAAAAAAATGTAACTTTTAAATACGATCTATGCAGTGAAGGTATTTTTATTTCAGATAAGAAAACCATATCGTTATTACATGAGCAATTGGTAAGGTAAAGTAAGCTTTGTCTTAAACTTCAGTTCAGTTTACTTCAGTTGCTCAATTGCGTCCTACTTTTTGCAACCCCATGGACTGCAGCATGCCAGGCCTCCCTGTCCATTGCCAACTCCCGGAGCTTACCCAAACTCATGTCCATTGAGTCAGTGATGCCTTCCAACCATCTCATCCTCTGTCGTCCCCTTCTCCTCCTGTCTTCAATCTTTCCCAACATCAGGGTCTTTTCAAATGAGTTAGTTCTTTGCATCAGGTTGCCAAAGTATTGGAGTTTCGGCATCAGCGTCAGTCCTTCCAAGGAACACTCAGGACTGATCTCTCCTTTAGGATGGACTGGTTGTATCTTCTTACAGTCCAAGGGACTTTCAAGAGTCTTCTTCAACACCAACAGTTCAAAAACATCAATTCTTCAGTGCTCAGCTTTGTTTATGGTCCAACTTTCACATCCATATATGACTACTGGAAAAACCACAGCTTTGACTAGACGGACCTTTGTTGGCAAAGTAATGTCTCTGCTTTTTAATATGCTGTCTAGGTTGGTCATAACTTTCCTTCCAAGGAGTAAGCGTCTTTTAATTTTATGGCTGCAGTCACCATCTGCAGTAATTTTGGAGTCCCCAAAAATAAAGTCTGTCACTGTTTCCACTGTTTCCCCATCTATTTGCCATGAAATGATGGGACTAGATACCATGATCTTAGTTTTTGGAATGTTGTCTTAAACTTTATTTAATACAGAGTTGAGATTTGGTAGCACTGAAGTGGCCCTTAACATATGGGCTCGAATAATAACTCCCTTCCTTTATTTATATAAAATGCTCATTCAGTTGCTATTGCATTAAACTTCTAAAGCATCAACCCAATATGGAGCATTATGGCTTATTAATTTTAATTCAATCCCTTTCACTTTTGATGAATAATACAGCTTCTTGTCTACTCTAATACACATAAAACGGAATCTGAAAATACTACAACACTGAAGTTTAATTCTTATACTTTATCAGATATTTTCTTAATTTATATTTCCCCTTCATTTATTTTTCTTTGTTCATTTATCTTTCTAATACTCTTGAATGGAGTTTTAAAGTATTCTAAAATTGATGCTTCAGTCAAACTCTGTGCTTCTTTCAGCTAATGCTTCACATGTACAACTTTCTAAGCCAGCGTCCTTTTGCTTCAACTGTCACATTTTAAAATAAATTAGAGACTCACCATCCACTGGCTATTGAAGTTCATGAATTAATTGACTTGAATGTTTTGGCTTTCTTTGATCTAAGCTATTTTCTCTGTAATACTGTGATTTACCTGACATTAAAGGGCACACTGAGCAGTGAGTTTCTGGAACTACATTCCTAAAAAAACAGCACCAGTATACCAATGAATGGCATTAATTGCACTTGGGATATTTATATAGAAGGAAGATGCTAATATAACATTTCTACTATATATCAAGTGTCGGATATTATAATCAGTGCTATTTCAATGGTCAACATGATCATTTGGTTCTATTCAGCAGATGTAGTTAATATCTACTATCTGCAGTACTTTGGAGGATATCAGGAAACATCTATTAGGTATACTTAAAGACTCTTGGAGAAGGCAATGGCACCCCACTCCAGTACTCTTGCCTGGAAAATCCCACGGATGGAGGAGCCTGATAGGCTGCAGTCCATGGGGTCGCTAAGAGTCGGACATGACTGAGCGACTTCACATTCTCTTTTCACTTTCATGCATTGGAGAGAGAAATGGCAACCCACTCCAGTGTTCTTGCCTGGAGAAACCCAGGGACGGAGAGGCCTGGTGGGCTGCTGTCTATGGGTTCACACAGAGTCGGACACGACTGAAGTGACTTAGCATAGCATAGCGTAGCATAAAGACTCTTGCCTGGGAAGTCCCATGGATGGAGGAGCCTAGTAGGCTACAATCCATGGGGTCGTGAAGAGTCGTACATGACTGAGCGACTTCACTTTCACTTTTCATTTTCATGCACTGGAGAGGGAAATGGCAACCCACTCCAGTATTCTTGCCTGGAGAATCCCAGAGTTAGGAGCCTGGTGGGTTGCCATCTATGGGGTCACACAGAGTCGGACACGACTGATGTGACTTAGCAGCAGCAACAGTAGCAGCAAAGACAATACAAGTGAATACAGTCTGATTTTAGAATATATCCCTTCCTATCCCCAAGCTCAATCAGGTTGTCAGCTGAACCCAGCTGGTTATAGGATAGTGGTCACTATTTTCTTCCTGGCTCTCAATTAGGGGCTACTCATAATCCTTAGGGACTTCCCAGGTGGCACTAGTGATAAAGAACACACCTGCCAATGCAGGAGACATAAGAGACTGGGGTTTGATCCCTGGGTTGGGAAGATCCCCTGGAGGAGGGCATGGCAACCTCCTCAGTATCCCTGCCTGGAGAATCCCATGGACAGAGGAACTTGGTCGGCTACAGTCCGTGGAGTCACAAAGAGTCAGACAAAAGTGAAGTAATTTAGCATGCACCCATGCTTCATCCTTAGAGGCCTCAGTCTCATCCTTGCAAATAGGACCCCACATCTCAGAACCAACAAAGGCAGGTCTTAACTTTCTCAAACTTAAAATCTCTCTGATTTTCCCTCCTCTGTTACTTGTTCCTTCAGTTATGAAAAGTTCTCTGATTTTTTTTAAAGGCTCATGTAATTAGATTGGAACCCTTGGATAATTCAAGCTATTCTCCTTACTTTAAGGTAGATAGCCTAAACTACCTTCTCAGGTGGCACTAGCAGTAAAGAACCCACCCACCAATGCAGGAGATTTAAGAGTTTGATCCCTGGGTGGGGAAGATCCCCTGGAGGAGGGCACTGCAATCCACTCCAGGAATCTTTCCTGGAGAATCCCATGGACAGAGGAGCCTGGTAGGCTAAGGTCCATTGGGTCCCAAAGACTTGGACATGACTGAAGTGACAGCATGAATGCAACCAAAATCACAACTACGAAGTTCCTTTTGCCATGTAATGTAATATATTAACAGGGTCTGTGAATTAAAGCATGGACATTTTGAGGGGACCATTTTGCCTACCACACTAGGTACTCTTTAGCTTTTTTCTCTAGCTCATACTATGCTAAAATAAATTTTTGAATGAGCATTGAAGCTTATGTCCAAACAGCTAAAATATTTTTTTGTAACACTAGAGTACATGGGAGGGAAAGTAGCTGTTGCTAAATAATATATATAGTAAGTCTACTATCAGTTCAGCTTTATAAAAAACATTTCTGAGAAAAAGGCATGCCATCTCAATTGAAAAATAAAACTTGTTAAAACACTAGGAAAATATTTTATTTGTAAAGAAAGAATGTCAAGTGTTTAATGCTATTTCAAGATATTTTTCTAAAGATCTTCCTCTCAAAGTAAAAACTTTATAAATTAACTTTTATAAACAGAGTTTAGTCCATTTTGACATTTATTAAATACCTTGACTGTAGTGAAGTAAAGAAAACACTAACATTTAGAGACAGAACTTTCAATGAACTTAAATAGTTACAAAGGAAGTCAAACAAAAAGCCATTAGGGCCTTAATACCAAACAAAAGATAAAATATTCATTTTATGACTTTTTAAAATTTCCCTAAGCCTTCCCTTTCCTTCATTAGAAGTGCCTGTATCATTCTTTCACCCAGCCCACCCTTTTTATCCAACCAGTCCATTCTAAAGGAGATCAGTCCTGGGTGTTCATTGGAAGGATTGATGCTAAAGCTGAAACTCCAATACGTTGGCCACCTCATGAGAAGAGTTGACTCATTGGAAAAGACTCTGATGCTGGGAGGGATTGAAGGCAAGAGGAGAAGGGGACGGCAGAGGATGAGATGGCTGGATGGCATTACCGACTTGATGGACATGAGTTTGAGTGAACTCCGGTAGTTGGTGATGGACAGGCAAGCCTGGCGTGTTGCAGTTCATGGGGTTGCAAAGAGTCGGACATGACTGAGCGACTGAAATGAACTGAACTGAACTGAACCCCTTTTAAAAGTCTACTTCTGGCCCCAGCTATGTTAAGAGTATAAGATCTTAGAGTTAGCAGAGACTATAGATCCTGCAGGTCCAACCTCCTCAATTTAGAGGGCATGACTGAAACTTTTTCTAGCTTTTAAGTTCTTTAAAGAAAACTTTTCTAAGAACAAAAGGTTTGTCCAACCTAGTCAGATTCAAGAACTTTTAAACACATTATAACATCTCTAAATAGACAGTGTAGAAAGAACATGATCACTATTCACTCACAATTTCTATATCAAAATACAGTTATCCACTAAATTTCAAAGATTTGGTGGATATTAGGGTACAATATTCTTTAATTTAGCATATAATACAACAGTTAATATATCGTAGGTGGATTTTAGTCTTATGAGGTTTCCATCTGAATTAAGGAAATTATGAGAAATTGGGAAATTAAAAAAATTCAAAAGGTAAGTCTTCCTTATATTTTTGTGCATTTAATAAAATATTTAGCTGGATCTCATTCAATACATGTCATGAAATACAAAAAAGAAAAAAAAAAGGAAATAAAAAAGAAAAAGTAACCTATATACTTTTCCAAAGGACCACAGGTAGATGGATACTAATAATATCAACTGAGAGTGACTGGAAAGGAATTAAATTGTGTTTTATTATTGAGAATATTTTTCATAAACAGAGAAAAATCTAAACTGGAATTTACCTTTATTTAATTAAATTCATCATTGAGGACAGAGCCTAATAAATAAGGATTAAAGGAGGTGTAGGTGGCACAGTGATAAAGAATCTGCCTGCCAATGCAGGAAACACTGGAGAAGCAGGTTCAATCCCTAGTTCAGGAAGATCCCCTGGAGTAGCAAATGGCAATCCACTCTGGTATTCTTGCCTGGAAAATTCCATAGAGAGAGGAGCCTGATAGGTTACAACCCATGGAGTTGCAAAGAGTTGACATGACTGAGCAACTGAGTAACACACACACACACACACACACACACACACACACACACACACACAAGTGACTACTATCATGAGCCCAGTTTTTGAGCTTGACAGAACACTCTGCTTAAAGTTGCAGTGAGACTGATTACACATTACTAATTTCCAACTCCAGAAAGATACTTCAAGAATGCCAAATGCCACTCCAAATATTATTTTGATATTCCTTCTTATCTACTCCTTTCTTAGAAATTACCAGTAAAGAAAGAGTAGGATTTTCTAGAGTTGAGATAGTTTAGTTTTTTTTTTTTTTTTTTAAGGCAAGCAAATATGATGTTTTGTTTCTTGGCTTTTATTCATATCAGGTAGGTGCTTGCTCACTTGACAAAAAGTTATAGCACAACAGCCTATTCACAACATATGATTTTGGGAATCAAGGTCCAAGATCAGAATGAAACCAATCATAAAGGGTGCCCTCCTATTGAACCACCAAGTTGGTACCACAGGGCAGATAAAAACCTAGTAAATGGGCTGATTTCAGAGCTTGGGCTAAGTTAGCTGAGTTAGCAGCTGGTAGTTTTTGTTTTGCCTTGTTTATTGTTATTTTTATTTCACCTGAAAAACCAAAAGTTTATTAGGGAATAGTGGTAGCCAGTGTATTATAGTTCCAAATTGTTCTTAATGATTGTTTCAGTTTTGTGTGCATGTTTATGGGCATCCGTGTGTGTGTAGCTGAATATTTTGATGCTTAATTTCCTTTAAGACTTAAGTTTCCAGCTTAAAGATCATTTTTATTATGGAGAGGAAAGATTCTAAAAGTCTGCTTTGTCAGCCATCACTTAACAAAACAATATCCAGACAGAGAACATTCTTTCTCTAATTATCAAATAAAAGGAAACAAATAGAACAAAACAACTGTTATTGTTGGCATTTGTTACAAACCCCAGTCCATTCTATGTCTCCTTCTTTTTACATTATCCAGAGTTCATATAAAACTTTGGATTCATTTTTTAAATTTCTCCAAGTTTATTAATCTTTCCTTTTGTAGGTCTAATTTTAAAAAAAATCCATGGTCACCTAAGAAACCTTTCTTTCCTTCTCATTTGAATTAAAGTTGTCAAGATTAATTTTAAAAAACTTACATTCCCATGAGTCACAGTGTAAAAAGACTTTTATTTTTAACTTAATTCCATCCAACAAGAAAGGAACTGGTGAGTGACAGGAAAAAGTCATAAGAGTTTTTAGTGTCTGAATGAAGCTTTGATAATATCTAGTTGAATCTGAACATTTTATACTTAAGAAAACTGAAGTTTAAAGATACTTGGATCAAATCATAGATAGCATATGGACTGATGATCAGCTATTTGACTTAATATTTAATATTTCTGGTGAAAAATTGTTATGATTCAGTCATTAATAGGGATAAAAAGAAATACTAGCCATATTTAGAATTTAGAAAATCATATTTTACAAACTTGAGAAAACCTATATAAATAGACCTTACGTCTACAAATGAAAGTAAATATAGCAATTATTAGGTTGTCATGTTCAAGAATTTGGGAGGAAATTTGAAATATTTATGAAATGGGGAAAGCAGTTAAGTATACCTGATTTGAAAAAAAAAAAGAGAGAGAGAGAAAGAAAACAGGATGGGTTTTAAAAGTCAACAAAAGCAAGTCTGAAGATCTATTGTAGAGTTAATTCCACAAAAACTATTATTAAGGCCTACTATTCTCAAGGCTATTCTATCTAGAGATTGTTTGACATAATTTCCAGGCTGGTATTGTCTTTAAAACACTTATGCCAAAATATAAAATCTTACACTTGGCATACTTGACGAAATGAAATTCCCATTTGCTTCTCATTAGCTCTGACATGAGCACACACAGCTACAGGATGTCTATTGTAATTATGAATAGAATTTCAAAAATAAACAAGGAAAATTTCCAAACTAACTAGGAAATGTTGAACAACCATATGCCACAAAATTTGAGATATTTACCATTTAAAAAACTATGCTGAAAACTCAATACCAAAAGTCATACTTGAGACAAAGATTGATCCAAAATATGAGAAAGAGCCCTTTATAGAACCAAGTAAACATACATGGATTCAAATATGATATTTAAGAACCTCACGAGGCCTCAAAAACTAAACAGAGTGATGAAGCCATGGGAAGTTTACTCCGAGTTTATATTAATAGTTCACTTGGACAGTTTTACAAGAATAGAACTGGAACATTGCGATAGCTCATTTTGAACTTGGAAAACTGAGCCAGGCGAAGAATTGGATCACTGTTTCACCTAAGTGGTTGGATTCATGTTAAACGAATAACAAAGATGTTAAAAATCAGGCACTGACTGACTTTTCAGCTCTGATGCATTATGCAGGTTACTGGGCACCTGGAGTAACAAAGTATAACCCAAGTAAATTTAAATCTAGTTTGGTCTCTTTGCTTGAAATGGAGTCCTGGAAGAAAATTTAAAAATCTTACACTGCATTCCAAATCCTAATACTGAAATATTTACAAACAGAAAAAATTTATACCAACTCTATGAAAAAAGTATATTTCAGATGAAAAGGCTACTCTGAAGTCTCAAAATGTATACAACAACAGTAAAATAATAGAAGCAAGTTTCCATTACATAAAATGAAGAAAGTGAAAGTGAAGTCACTCAGTTGTGTCCGACTCTTTGGAAAAGACTCTGTCTTTTCCAGATAAGAGTACTAGAGTGGGGTGCCACTTCCTTCTCTAGGGGATCTTCCCAACCCAGAGATGGAACCCGGGTCTCTCACATTGTAGGCAGACGCTTTACCATGTGACCTACCAGGGAAGTTTCCATTACATAAAGAAACACTTAAATCTTCAGATCAACAGTATTCAAACAATGCAAAAAATATATATAATTAAGAGTCACAAAATAATCCATCAAGTACTCATTTATTCTACAAATATTCTATTTGTTGGAAATGTCAGTAAACAGATCAGATTCCCTACCTTCATGGAGCTTAAATTCTAGTAAGTGAAAGTTATTCAGTAGTGTCTGACTCTTTGCAACCCCATGGACTATACAGACCATGGAATTCTCCAGGCTAGAATACTGGAGTTGGCAGCCTTTCCCTTCTCCAGGAAATCTTTGCAACCTAGGCCTCCGGCATTGCAGGAGGAATCTTTACCAGCTGAGCCACCAGGGAAGCCCAAGAATAAAGGGGTGGTTAGTCTATCCTTCCACCAGCAGATCTTCCTGACCCAGGAATTGAACCAGGGTCTCCTGCATTGCAGGAGATTCTTTACCAACTCAGCTATCAGGGAAGACAAAATTCTAGTAACGGCAAACATAATATATTAAGTAAGCTACATATTAGAAGGTAATAAATGCTCAGGAGAACAGCAAATAAAGAAAATGTTAGAGGGTAAATGTTGGTTTCTACTTTTAAATAACATGGTTGAGAAGGATCTCCTTACAAATGCAATACCGGGGCTATGACTGAAAAATGTGATGGAGGGGCAGTTTAATATCTAAGGAAAAGTATTCCATGTAGAAACATAACTTGCTTGCTCTATTTCAAAATATACTTCCATCTTAAAGTTTTTAATGTCAACAAATGTTATAAAAATAAAAAAGCCAGGCAGAAAAGCAAGATTCCTAACAAAGGGTAATGAAAAATATCATACTTCCCTTCTCAAGTACTGGTAACAGAACACTATAGAAAAATTTTTTTGACATCTAGAAGAAGAAAATTTTGTGTACAAAACTCTAAATGATCCAGTACTGTCTTTCATTTTTGACAAATCTGAAAGTCATTTTTGCTCATGCTTGAATTCAGGAACTGCCTTATTAAAAATGCTAAAAAATTACCAAATATCTAAAATTACCTAAAGAATAAAAATTATGTATTGAAGAAATAGAGTGCAAGTGTAATCTAATTAGATATCTGAAGAATGAAAAACGGTTTGGGGCAAAACTAGTGTGGAAGGTGAAACAATCTTTCAATTTTTACTAAATAATTACTGTAACTATATAATACAACACTGCAAGGTCAAATTATTTTTAAAGTGAAAATGTTTACTTCTGTCACCACTTGGTTCTCTGGTGGCACTTATTTATGAGGAATATTTCCTTAAGTTCCTGATTATAACTGTCTTTGTTTGATTTTTGTACTTGAAGGAAAAAAAATATCATTGTAGTTGTTCACTCACTAAGTCCTCTCCAACTTTTTGTAACCTTATAGGCTGCAACACCCCAGGCTCTTTTGTTCCCCACTGTCTCCTGAATCAGGTGATGCTAACTAACCATCTCATCCTCAGTCATCCCCTTCTCCTTTTGTCTTCAATCTTTCACAACATCTGGGTCTTTTCCAAGTCAGCTCTTGGTATCAGGTGGCCAAAGTAGGGGAGATTCAGCTTCAGCATCAATCCTTCCAATGAATATTCAGGGTTGATTTCCTTTAGCATTTACTGGCTTGATCTTCTTGCTGTCCAAGGGACACTCAAGAGTTTTCTCAAACACCACAATTTGAAAGCATAAGATTTTCAGTGCTCAGTCTCGTTTATACTCCATCTCTCACATCCGTATATTACTAGAAAAACTATGGCTTTAACTATATGGACCTTGGTCAGCAAACTTATGTCTCTGCTTTTTAATATGCTGTCTATGTTTCTTATAGTTTTTCTTCCAAGGAACAAGTGTCCTTTAATTTCATGCCTGCAGTCACTATCTGTGGTGATTTTGGAGCATCAGTCAGACAGTTTAGTCGCTCCGTCATGTTTGACTCTTTGAGACCCCATGGACTGCAGTGTGCCAGGCTTCCCTGTCTATCACCAACTTCTGAAGCCTACTCAAACTCATGTCCACGGCATTGGCATTGCCATCCAAGTATCTTATCCTCTGCCATCCCCTCCTCCTCCCACCTTCAATCTTTCCCAGCATCAGGGTCTTTTCCAATGAGTTGGTTCTTCATATCAGGTGGCCAAAATATTGCAGTTTCAGCTTCAAGATAGGTCCTTCCAGTGAAAATTCAGGAAAGATTTCCTTTAGGATTGACTGGCTAGATCTTCTTGCAGTGAAAGGGACTCAAGATTCTCCAACACCACAGTTCAAAAGCATCAATTATTCGGTGCTCAGCTTTCTTTATAGTACAACTCTGACATCCATATGTGACTACTGGAAAAACCATAGCCTTGAATAGACAGACCTTTGTTGGTAAAGTAATGTCTTTGTTTTTTAATACTCTGCCTAGGTTGGTCTTAGCTTTTCTTCCAAGGAGTAAGCATCTTTTAATTTCATGGCTGAAGTCATCATCTGCAGTGATTTTTGAGCCCCCCAAAATAAAGTCTCTCAATGTTTCTATTGTTTCCCCATCTATTTGCCATGAAGTGATGGGACCAGATGACATGGTCTTAGTTCTCTGAATGTTGAGGTTTAAGCCAACATTTTCATTCTCCACTTTCATTTTCATCAAGAGGCTCTTTAGTTCTTCATCACTTTCTGCCATAAGGGCGGTGTCATCTGCGAATCTGAGGTTATCGATATTTCTCCTAGCAATCGTGGTTCCAGCTTGCACTTCATCGAGCCTGGCATTTCACATGATGTACTCTGCGTATAAGTTAAATAAGCAGAGTTACAATATACAGCCTTGACATACTTGTTGGGAAGCCCAGTGCAAAATAGCCGGTTGGAGGAAGTCCTTGGGAAAATGGCGAAGGGCCAGAAATACCCCGGCTTGATGTATCTGGGCCGAAAGACATATCCTGCCTTTGGTTGTGCCTGGTGCCAAGATTTAATAATAAATATTAAGGATGTCTTTCCTGTGGTCATGTATGGATGTGAGAGCTGGACTGTGAAGAAGGCTGAGCGCCGAAGAATTGATGCTTTTGAACTGTGGTGTTGGAGAAGACTCTTGAGAGTCCCTTGGACTGCGAGAAGATCCAACCAGTCCATTCTGAAGGAGATCAATCCTGGAATTTCTTTAGAAGGAATGATGCTAAAGCTGAAACTCCAGTATTTTGGCCACCTCATGCGAAGAGTTGACTCATTGGAGAAGACTCTGATGCTGGGAGGGATTGAGGGCAGGAGGAGAAGGGGACGACAGAGGATGAGATGGCTGGATGGCATCACTGACTCGATGGATGCGAGTCTGAGTGACCTCCGGGAGCTGGTGATGGACAGGGAGGCCTGGCGTGCTGCGGTTCATGGGGTCGCAAAGAGTCGGACACGACTGAGCGACTGATCTGATCTGATCTGATCTGATTAAGGATGTTGCTTGAGAAAACGGGTTATAGGATAAGCTCATGGGTTGCTCAGAGCGTGCCGTCCTTGAAATATTTTTACTGATTAGGTGTTAACCCTGTATGTGCTCTGCTGGCTGTATACTCTAAGCTCTTTGTTCCTACTTCTATAAAAAGCCTTGCAAGAGACTGTCCAAGTGTCCTTCTTTCAGGTTCGTTGCTTCCAAGTCCCGGGGAGAAAATCTCCAACAATACTCATTTCCCAACTTGGAACCAGTCTCTTGTTCCATGTCCATATCTAACTGTTGCTTCTTGACCTGCATATGGATTTCTCAGGAGGCAGGTCAGGTGGTCTGGTATTCCCATCTTTTTAAGAATTTTCCACAGTTTGATGTGATCCACACAGTCAAAGGTTTTGGTGAAATCAATAAAGCAGAAAGATTTTTTTCTTCAATTCCCTTGCTTTTTTGAAGATCCAGCAGATGTTGGCAGACAATTTGATCTGTGGTTCCTCTGCCTTTTCTAAATCCATCTTGAACATCTGGAAGTTCATGGTTCACATACTGTTGAAGCCTGACTTGGAGAATTTTGACCATTTCTTTGCTAGTGTTGAGATGAGTGCAATTGTGTGGTAGTTTGAACATTATTTGGCATTGCCTTTCTTTGGGATTGGAATGAAAACTGACCTTTTCTAGTCCTGTGGCCACTGCTCAGATTTCCAGATTTGCTGGCATATTGAGTGGAGCATTTTCACAGCATCATCTTTAGAATTTGAACTAGCTCAACTGGAATTCCATCACTTCCACTAGCTTTGTTTGTAGTGATGCTTCCTAAGGTCCACTTGACTTCCCATTCCAGGATGTCTGGCTCTGGGTGAGGGATCACACTATCATGGTTATCTAGGTCATGAAGATCTTTTGTGTACAGTTCTGTGTGTTCTTGAACCTCTTCTTAATATCTTCTGCTTCTGTTAGGTTCATAACATTTCTGTCCTTTATTATGTTCATCTTTCCAAGAAATGTTCCTTGGTATTTCTAATTTTCTTGAAGAGAACTTTAGTCTTTCAAATTCTACTGTTTTCCTCTATTTCTTCACATTGTTCACTGAGGAAGGCTGTCTGTCTCACCTTGCTATTCTCTGGAACTCTGCATTCAAATGGGTATATCTTTCTTTTTCTCCTTTGCTTTTTGCTTCTCTTCTTTTCACAGCTATTTGTAAGGCCTCCTCAGACAACCATTTTGCCTTTTTGTATTTCTTTTTTTGGGATGGTCTTGATCATTGCCTCCTATACAATGTCATGAACCTCCATCCATAATTCTTTAGGCACTCTGTCTATCAGATCTAATTCCTTGAATCTATTTGTCACTTCCACTATATAATCATAAGGGATTTGATTTAGGTTATTTCTGAATAGTGGTTTTCCCTACTTTCTTCAACTTAAGTCTGAATTTGGCAATAAGGAGTTCATGGTCTGAGCCACAGTCAGCTCCCGGTCTTGTTTTTGCTGACTGTATAGAGCTTCTCCATCTCTGGCTGAAAAGAATATAATCGATCTGATTTCTGTGTTGACCATCTGGTTATGTCCATGTGTACAGTCCCTTGTGTTGTTGGAAGAGGGTATTTGCTATGACCACTGCATTCTCTTGGCAAAACTCTGTTAGCCTTTGACCGGCTTCATTTTGTACTCCAAGGCCAAATTTGCCTGTTACTCCAGGTAGCTCTCGACTCCCTACTTTTGCATTCCAGTCCCCTATAATGAAGAGGACATCTTTTTTTGGGTTTTAGTTCTATAAGGCCTTGTAGGTCTTCATAGAAAAGTTCAACTCAGCTTCCTCAGTATTACTGGTCAGGGCATATACTCGAATTACTGTGATATTGAATGGCTTGCCTTCGAAACAAACAGAGACCATTTTGGGTTCTTTGAGACTGCATCCAGTAGTGCGTTTTGGACTCTTTTGTTGACCATGATGGCTACTCATTTCTTCTAAGGGATTCTTGCCCCCAGTAGTAGATACAATGGTCATCTGAGTTAAATTCACCCATTGCAGGCCATTTTAGTTCACTTATTCCTAAAATATTGATGTTCACTCTTGTCATCTCCTGTCTGACCACTTACAATTTACCTTGATTCATGGACCTAACATTCCAGGTTCCTATGCAATATCATTCTTTACAGCATCAGACTTTATTTCCTTCACCAGTCACATCCATAACTGGGTATTTTTTTTGCTTTGGCTCTGTCGCTTCATTCTTTCTGGAGTTATTTCTCCAGTCTTCTCCAGTGTCATATTTGGCATATATCGACCTGGAGGAGTTTATCTTTCAGTGTCCTACTTTTTTGCCTTTTCATACTGTTCATGGTGTTCTCAAGGCAAGAATACTGAAGTGGTTTGCCATTCCCTTCTCCAGTGGACCATGTTTTGTCAGAACTGTCTGCCATGACTCGTCCATCTTGTGTGACCCTCCAGGGCATGATTCATAGTTTCATTAAGCTATACAAGACTGTGGTCCATGTGATCACTTTGGTTAGTTTTCTGTGATTGTGATTTTCATTCTGTCTGTCCTCTGATGGATAAGGATAAGAGGCTTATGGAAGTTTCCTGATGGGGAGACTGACTGAAGGGGAAACTGGGTCTGGTTCTCATGGGCGGGACCATGTTCAGCAAAGCTTTAATCCAGTTTCTATTGATAGACGGGGCTGTGTTCCCTCCCTGTTGCTTGATCTGAAGGGAAACTATGGTGGACTTAATTAAGATAATGGAGACTCCTTCAAAAGGTCCCAGGCATGCACTGCTGCACTCAGTGCCCCTGCCCTTGCAGCAGGCCATCACTGACCCACACCTTTGCCGGAGACTCCTGGACACTCATTGGCATGTCTGGGTCAGTGTTTTGTGGGATCACTGCTCCTTTCTTCTGGGTCCTAGTGTGCACAAAAGCCTAAGTATATAAAATCTGTCACTGATTCCAGGTTTCCTTTCTATTTGGCATAAAGTAATGAGACCTGTCATGGTGGAGAGATATGACAGGGTGTGGTCCGCTGGAGAAGGGAATGGCAAACCACTTCAGTATTCTTGCCTTGAGAACCCCATGAACAGTATGAAAAGACAAAATGATAGGATACTGAAAGAGAAACTCCGCAGGTCAGTAGGGGCCCAATATGCTACTGGAGATCAGTGGAGAAATAACTCCAGAAAGAATGAAGGGATGGAGCCAAAACAAAAAGAATACCCAGCTGTGGATGTGTATGGTGATAGAAGCAGAATCCGATGCTGTAAAGAGCAATATTGCATAGGAACCTGGAATGTCAGGTCCGTGAATCAAGGCAAATTGGAAGTGGTCAAACAAGAGATGGCAAGCGTGAATGTCGACATTCTAGGAATTAGCGAACTAAAATGGACTGGAATGGGTGAATTTAACTCGGATGACCATTATATCTACTACTGTGGGCAGGAATCCCTCAGAAGAAATGGAGTGGCCATCATGATCAACAAAAGAGTCCGAAATGCAGTACTTGGATGCAATCTCAAAAATGACAGAATGATCTCTGTTCGTTTCCAAGGCAAACCATTCAATGTCACGGTGATTCAAATCTATGCCCCAACCAGTAACGCTGAAGAAGCTGAAGTTGAACGGTTCTATGAAGACCTACAAGACCTTTTAGAACTAACACCCAAAAAAGATGTCCTTTTCATTATAGGGGACTGGAATGCAAAAGTAGGAAGTCAAGAAACACCTGGAGTAACAGGCAAATTTGGCCTTGGAACACGGAATGAAGCAGGGCAAAGACTAAGAGAGTTCTACCAAGAAAATGCACTGGTCATAGCAAATACCCTCTTCCAACAACACAAGAGAAGACTCTATACATGGACATCACCAGATGGTCAACACTGAAATCAGATCGATTATATTCTTTGCTGCCAAAGATGGAGAAGCTCTGTACAATCAGCAAAAACAAATCCAGGAGCTGACTGTGGCTCAGACCATGAACTCCTTATTGACAAATTCAGACTGAAATTGAAGAAAGTAGGGAAAACTACTAGACCATTCAGGTATGACCTAAATCAAATCCCTTATGATTATACAGTGGAAGTAAGAAATAGATTTAAGGGCCTAGATCTGATAGATAGAGTGCCTGATGAACTATGGAATGAGGTTCATGACATTGTACAGGAGACAGGGATCAAGACCATCCCCATGGAAAAGAAATGCAAAAAAGCAAAATGGCTGTCTGGGGAGGCCTTACAAATAGCTGTGAAAAGAAGAGAAGCGAAAAGCAAAGGAGAAAAGGAAAGATATAAACATCTAAATGCAGAGTTCCAAAGAATAGCAAGAAGAGATAAGACAGCCTTCTTCAGTGATCAATGCAAAGAAATAGAGGAAAACAACAGAATGGGAAAGACTAAGGATCTCTTCAAGAAAATCAGAGATACCAAAGGAACATTTCATGCAAAGATGGGCATGATAAAGGACAGAGATGGTGTGGACCTAACAGAAGCAGAAGATATTAAGAAGAGGTGGAAAGAATACACAGAAGAACTGTACAAAAAAGAGCTTCAAGACCTAGATAATCATGATGATGTGATCACTGACCTAGAGCCAGACATCTTGGAATGTGAAGTCAAATGGGCCTTAGAAAGCATCACTACGAACAAAGCTAGTGGAGGTGATGGAATTCCAGTGGAGCTATTCCAAGTCCTGAAAGATGATGCTGTGAAAGTGCTGTCCTCAATATGCCAGTAATTTTGGAAAACTCAGCAGTGGCCACAAGATTGGAAAAGGTCAGTTTTCATCCCAATCTCAAAGAAAGGCAATGCCAAAGAATGCTCAAACTACCACACAATTGCACTCATCTCACATGCTAGTTAAGTAATGCTCAAAATTCTCCAAGCCAGGCTTCAGCAATATGTGAACCATGAACTTCCTGATGTTCAAGCTGGTTTTAGAAAAGGCAGAGGAACCAGAGATCAAATTGCCAACATCTTCTGGATCATGGAAAAAGCAAGAGAGTTCCAGAAAAACATCTATTTCTGCTTTACTGACTATGCCAAAGCCTTTGACTGTGTAGATCACAATAAACTGTGGAAAATTCTGAAAGAGATGGGAATACCAGACCACCTGATCTGCCTCTTGAGAAACCTTTATGCAGGTCAGGAAGCAACAGTTAGAACTGGTCATGGAACAACAGACTGGTTCCAAATAGGAAAAGGAGTACGTCAAGGCTATATATTGTCACCCTGCTTATTTAACTTATATGCAGAGTACATTATGAGAAACGCTGGACTGGAAGAAACACAAGCTGGAATCAAGATTGCTGGGAGAAATATCAATCACCTCAGATATGCAGATGACACTACCCTTATGGCAGAAAGTGAAGAGGAACTAAAAAGCCTCTTGATGAAAGTGAAAGAGGAGAGTGAAACAATTGGCTTAAAGCTCAACATTCAGAATACGAAGACAATGGCATCTGGTCCCATCACTTCATGAAAAATAGATGGGGAAACAGTGGAAACAGTGTCAGACTTTATTTTTCTGGGCTCCAAAATCACTTGGTGACTGCAGCCATGAAATTAAAAGGCGCTTACTCCTTGGAAGGAAAGTTATGACCAACCTAGATAGCATATTCAAAAGCAGAGACACTACTTTGCCAACAAATGTTCATCTAGTCAAGGCTATGGTTTTTCCTGTGGTCATGTATGGATGTGAGAGTTGGACTGTGAAGAAGGCTGAGTGCTGAAGAATTGATGCTTTTGAACTGTGGTGTTGGACAAGACTCTTGAGAGTCCCTTGGACTGCAAGGAGATCCAACCAGTCCATTCTGAAGGAGATCAGCCCTGGGATTTCTTTGGAGGGAATGATGCTGAAGCTGAAACTCCAGTACTTTGGCCACCTCATGTGAAGAGTTGACTCATTGGAAGACTCTGATGCTGGGAGGGATTGGGGGCAAGAGGGGAAGGGGACGACAGAGGATGAGATGGCTGGATGGCATCACTAACTTGATGGACGTGAGTCTCAGTGAAGCCCGGGAGTTGGTGATGGACAGGGAGGCCTGGTGTGCTGTGATTCATGGGGTCGCAAAGCATTGGACGCAACTGAGCGACTGATCTGATCTTATCTGAGCCCTTTTTTCTTTGTATGTGGTGTAAAAGGACCAATGTCATTCCCTTACAGATCAATCCAGTGTCTCAGCAACATTAATTGAAAATACTATTTTTCTCCATTGGATAGTCTTGGTGCTCTTGTCAACATTTACAATAGTTAGGACATGGAAGCAACCTAGATGTCCGTCAACAGATGAATGGACAAGGAAGTTGTGGCACATATACACAATGGAATATTGATCAGCTATAATAAGGAACACATTTGAGCCAGTTCTAATGAGGTGGATGAACTGAAGCCTAGATATAGACTATTATATAGAGTAAAGCAAGTTAGAAAGAGAAAGACAAATACTGTATATTAATGTTTATATATATATATGGAATCTAGAAATATGACATGGATGTTTCTACATGCATGGTAACAAAGGAGACACTGATGTAAAGAATAGAATTTTTGACTCAGTTGGAGAAGGAAAGGGTGGATGATTTGAGAGAATAGCATTGAAACATACATTACCATATGTAGATAACCAGTGTGAGTTTGATATATGATGTGGGGAACCCAAAGCTGGTGCTCTGTGACAACATGGAGGGATAGGGTGTAGAGGGATGTGGGCAGAGGGGTCAGGACGGAGGAGACACATGTATACCTTGGCTGATTCATATTGATGTATGGCAAAAACCATTGCAATATTGTAAAGTGATTATCTTCCAATTAAAATTAATAAATTCTTAAAAAATCAATTGGCTGCAGATAGATTTTTTTTTTAATTCCTAATTCTAATCCATTAATCTTTATCTCTGTCCTTGTGCCAATACCATACTGACTTGATTATCATTTTTTGGTAATAACTTTTGAAATGAGGACTATGAGTCTTCCTACTTCTAGTTACACTTTTTACAAATTTTACTATTGTAAGTACTACTTTGATGAAAATTCTTTTATTTTTGATAGCTTTTTGAAAAATTTCATTAAGTATGACACAAGTAAATTTATTGAGCCTAACATATAAAAATATTTTATTTTAAATCTATAACTGTTTCTATATTTAACTGAAGTATGTACTCCTTCAAACTTAGTTTAACTTTAGATACTTCCAAGGTTCTAGTTCTCAGATTCTTTTATTTAGAATTTTCTCCTTCATATGTCCAATATAAATAAAGTATCTATCATTTTCTATGTATTTACAACACTTTCTTGGATCTTTGCTGATTATTACTCATGTTACTTTGCCTTTCTCCTATGTTGTATCCTATCTTCAAAGTCTTTAAAAAAAAAAATAAACAACTCTGCTACAAAATTTTCCATGATATTCTTTGCCCTAAATAGCCTCTATAACACTTTTCTCTCTCTCTATCCTGACTTGAGTTATCCAGGCCTATTTGTTTTATCCATCATCAAACCATAATTTCCACAGTATTTGTAACATTATCAATGCACACTTTGTGCATAAAAGAATTTCGAGTAATTGCTACACAAATAAATTACATTTGTATGTTATGGAAAACTGCAAAGAGCTTTGATCTCGCAACACATCTGACCCATGATTAATTCATTCTGCAGCAAGAAAACAACTTACAAAAAAAGGAAAATCTGTGAATTGATTTTGGTAATGTAAACCATGTGAATTTTAGTACATGTTCACTGAATTGTTTGTAATGATGTTCTCAAATATTAGGACACTGTGAAATTAAGCACAGTAAGATGCTCAGTATTTAAATCTCACTATAGAATCATGATTTATTCATGCTTGAATATTAACTTAATAATATCTGAACATTTATATTGAAATAATTTAGTATATGCATAATTAATTACAGAGGAGGAGATTAGAAATTAATATTTATAAACTACAAAATTTCCTGTTTCTCTGCAAATATCATCAATAAATTTGTCATAGGAAATCCATCTTGAACTAATGATTTGAAAGAGAAAAAAATACATCCCTATTATTTCACTTCCAAGAGCAGGAAATTGTTTTAAGAAAGTAATGTAGATTTTTTTTTAAGCTTTCATTTGTGTATAATTTTGTTCTGAGCTTTGCTACATCAGTTATTCCGCCCTAACTTCTATTTGTGGAATTTATCCTCAGGTGGAAAGAAGCAATTAATTTGAAGAGGAAATATATTCAAAATCATAATTTCATAAGATGAAGTTTCTTTACTCATCTGTAAAATTGCTCCCTTTATCGAAAAAGAGAAGAGCCGTAAACAATTCAGGAGACAGCTCCATGGGGAGTGAAGATACATTCTAGAATACAACTTTAAAAATAAACACAGTAGGAAAGCGTTTCCTACCCGTAACATTAACAAGCCTTATAGATATACATTGGAGAATACCAAATAACACAAAGGATATAATATTCTTGATTCCAGTTCTGTTCTTGTTAGCTTCTAACTTCTACTTCTCATTTATTAGCCTCTTCCTTTTACTCTATATTATACTTTAAGGATAAGAATTTTTATATATAATGAAAATAGCAGTTCTCCTATGCTTGTTTTATAGACATCAGTTCCAATTCTTCCTTTCTGAGCACATACAAATTCGCACTAGTTCATTTGCTATTAATAGAAAGAAGAAATAGTATAAATTATGGAAAAAAAGAAGATACATAAATACACAAAGAAAACCAGAACTGTATACATTATTGGGAAAGGATGCACCTCTACACATAGGTCTGACTTCTAAATGTCCTGTGGCCAAACACAGAGCTCTTCTTTGTAAAATGCACTATGTACAAATTTTAATCTCATATTTTTCTCTTTAAATCCCCCAAAACACAGATGCATTTATCTATATTTATTTATATTAATATTGTTTAGATTTATCTCTTTTAAAGCATAGTCAGGTCATTTATGCCAAACTTTCTTCTACTGAAATATATTTGACATATCACATGCCAACTAAGGTGTACATATTAATTAGATGTATTAGCATATTATAATACGATTCAGGTGTCTAATAAGTAGTAATTCACTACAGTTTTTATATAGATCCCCAAGGTTTTTGCTACATTTTTTTCTATTAGCATATCATCATGAAAACTCACACATTTAAAATATGAATTTTAAACATATCCCATAATTTATATCTGTGAACTTAAGTTCCAGGGAGTCAATGTAGTTTACATTTTGCAATGTAAAAATTCCCTAAAAACATTTAATAAATATAACATTTATCACATGTTAATATTTGTTTTCTTTTCTGAGTTTCTTTTCTTTTCTGCACTAAATTAAAACATTCCTGATGTAAGGGATTATACCTTTTATCATGGTGAATTATATGACTCAGCCAATTTTCAACTATGTTTTAACTACTAAAAATGACAATGCCATATGATTGAACTTAATATACCTATCTCCTAGGTGCCTAACTCTATTTAAGAGCAGAATATGTGCTCAATAAATATTCGATAGATAAATGAAAAAAAAATGTGTGGTTTTTAAGATCCTCTGTCCATGAGATTTCCCAGGCAAGTAGACTGAGCGGTTTTCCATATTTTTCTCCAGTATATAAGAGCTCGTGTAATTACCTGAATACATGTACTTACATTGTTTCCCAGTTCTTATTCACTGAAAAGGAAAAATCAACACTAGAACTCTTGCTTGCTAGTCAGGTAATATATAAAAGAAGTGGTCATTCCCTCCCTGACTATACACACACTGCCCCTCCCCCCTCCACACACACACACACACACACACACACAGAGCCCAAGGAGTCTCACAGACTTTTTGCATACTGATTTCCATTGTACACTCTACCGCTGCATGTTCAGCCAGGAAGCTTGTATCATGTTCAATCAGACATATAAACAAAGGAGAAAAGGATACCAATGTAGCTTCATGTAGTAAATGTCTGGATCTTTTTCTTGAATGGAGCTATCTGACTAAGTGCAGTCCTCTCTGAATTAACTCCCACTATTCTCTACCCTCTTAGAAATCCTGTGCCCACATTAGTAATCTGCATTAAATCTTTATCCTTTTTCTTAGGGGATCTTTTCCTCTATCCTCTTCTCTTCATTGATGAAATTTCACTCCCAACTCAGAAGCCCTTTCTGGAGAGGTTGTCAGACCCAGAAAAGGCATTCCAAATTTATGTCGATGAAAAAGAAGCAATAGCATTGGGAGTGTTAACTCAAAGGTTGGGATCTGAGCCCCAGCCTGTAGCTTCCTTATCTTAGAGGCTCAACCCAACCACCCTAGGATGGCATCCCTGCCTTTGAAATCTTGCAGCTATTGCAATCCTGATAGAAGATGCTTTAAAACTCTCTTTTGGGGGAAAACTACTTTTTATCAGCCACCAAGTGAAACAACTCCTAAATGGGAGAGGCCATTTATGGATATTTGGTCAAAGAATCCTCAGATATTAAGCAGTGCTAATGGCAAATCCAGGACTGACTTATATCCCTTTGTGAGGTTCTTTATTTTTTTAAATTTTTATTTTGTTTAACTTTAAAATATTGTATTGGTTTTGCCATACATCAAAATGAATCTGCCACAGGCATACATGTGCTCCCTACCCCAAACCCTCCTCCCTCTTCCCTCCCTGTCGTCCCTGTGCACCAGCCCCAAGCATCCAGTAGGTTCTTAATCCAGCCACTCTCCTGCCTACACCCGAGGGCTCTCTCCCCTTTCACTCTTGCCTAGAAACTTTGGATCACTGGGCAAAACCCTGAGAGGTATTGTCAGAAGAGCCTCTGACAAATTCTGAGGAAATCTGGTACACTGATGGAAGCAGCTTTGTCTTGGATGGAAAAAGAAGAGCTGGATATGCAGTAGTCTCCAATTTTGAGACCATATAGGTTAAACTTTTGCCACCAGGTACTTCAGCCCAATTAGCTGAGCTCATAGCCCTGATTCGAGCTTTAGAGCTGGGAAAAGGAAAAAGAGTAGCCATTGACATTGACTCCAAGTATGCCTTTCTGGTGCTACATGCACAGCTGCTATTTGGAAAGAAAGAGCCCACTTGATTACCTGAGGTTCCCCAATCAAATATGGTGACAAAATCCTTAGGCTCTTGGAGGCAGTCCATCTGCACACTGAGGTTTCAGTCTCCCACGGTAAAGTACACCAAAAAGGGAGCACAGAAGTGGAATGAGGGAACCAAGAAGCTCATTGGGCAGCTAAGAGAGCAGCATTACAGAACAATGACCTAATAGAGGTTGCCATCTTAGTTCCACAGACTAATTTGCCTGAAACTTCTTCATATACTGAAGGTGAGACTCTTAAAAGCTAAGAGTGTGGGCTTTCAAGAAGATCATAAGGGGTGGTTCCACAAGAAAGGACTCCTTTTTCTGCCTGGGAACCTCCGATAAAGTCAGTTAGCTCCTTACATGCCACCACTCATTTAGGTGAAAAGGCCCTCCAAAGATTACTATAAAGGTCCTTCAGAGGAACAGGCCTCCATATGACTATAAAGCAAGTTGTCTCCTCTTGTCCCACTTGCCAATTAAACAACCCCCAAGGAGCTCGAAGAACCCAGCTGGCCCAGCCTGTCCAATGACGTGGGACCTACCCAGGAGAGGACTGGCAGATGGACTTCACCAAGATGCCAGTTTCTCAAGGGCATAAATACCTATTAGTCATGATACATTCACAGGATGGATTGAAGGCTTTCCCACCCATACTGAGAAGGTTGAGGAGGTGGTAAAAAAAAAAAAAAAAAAAAAAAAAGGCAAAAAACTGCTCCGTGAAATCATTCCAAGATTTGGTCTGCCCAGGTCATTGCAAAGTGACAATGGGACATCATTTACTTATAAGGTTACCCAAGGGTCTCTAAACCATTGGTTATTACTTATTATCTCCATTGTGCCTAGAAGCCTCAATCTTCAAGAAAAGTAGAAAGAGCCAACCAAGTCTTAAAATCAGTGATAAAAAAGATTATCCAGGAGAGCTCCCTGGGATGGATGGAGGCTTTACCAATAGCTATCTTCTGCACCCATTTTGCCCCAAAGGGACAGGTTGGTCTTAGTCCCTACAAGATGGTATATGGGAGACATTTTGTTTATGTCAATGACCTTTTCCTAGATCCAGGGCTCAGACCCTCTGGTCTTATATCTTGGCCATTGGGTAATTCCAACAGGATATAGGCTTGTGGTGTGTCAACCTGGACCCAAAAGATTCTAAACAGTTACCACTATATGCTTCAGGGACTAAAGTCCTAATTAAAGTCTGGAAAGATGGGACTCCAAAGGCTTAACTTCAGCCCACATGGAAGGGCCCTACCCTGTAATACTTTCTACCCACCCACCCCCTCCCCCAACCAACCCCACAGTAGTCAAGGTACCAGGACACAACTCCTGGATTCACTACTCACAAGTCAAGATGTGGAAGTAAACAGAAGAGGACACTCAATACACCTGTGAGCCCCTAGGAGATCTCAGATACCTATTCAGAACCACAAATGAGTGCCATTCTAATAAACACCCCCAAAATTCAACTTCATAGGATAAGATTTCTCAGGATAGCTCAAAAGAGCCAGCACAGTTTGGCAGGGGTTGTACTCCAAAACAGACAAGAGCTAGATTTCCTGATCCCTGAACAAGGAGGGATTTGAGCCATCTCAAATCCCTCATTGAGGGATGAGATGTGCTGTTTCTGGGTAACTACCTCTAGTTAAGTTAAAGAAAGTCTCATAGTCCTCAAGAAAAACATTCAGATCCTACAGGATCTCAAAGAATGAGCTGGAGTGTTTTTGGGGTGGCTGCAATCTCTCTTTGGGCATCCTCCTGGTGATGGGAAATTGGTAGTTGGCTAATGCTCAGATAGGAAAATGTCTGCCTGCAATGTGGGAGACCCGGGTTAGTTCACCGGGTTGGGAAGATCCCCTGGAGAAGGAAATGGTAACCCACTCCAGGATTCTTGCCTAGAAAATTCCATGGATGGAAGAACCTGGTGGGCTACAGTCCATGGGGTCACATAGAGTCAGACATGACTGAGAGACTTCGCTTGCTTTAATGCCCCTACTACTTTCTGTCATTACCATATTAATGATGAATATGATTAATGGAGCTTATGATTGCTCCATGTATTATCAATCAGATCAGATTAGATCAGTTGCTCAGTCATGTCTGACTCTTTGCGACCCCATGAACCGCAGCATGCCAGGCCTCCCTGTCCATCTTACCAACACCTGGAGGTCACTCAGACTCACATCCATCGAGTCAGTGATGCCATCCAGCCATCTCATCCTCTGTCGTCCCCTTCTCCTCCTTCCCTCAATCCCTCCCAGCATCAGAGTCTTCTCCAATGAGTCTACTCTTCTCATGAGGTGGCCAAAGTACTGGAGTTTCAGCTTTAGCATCATTCCTTCCAAAAAATTCCAGGGCTGATCTCCTTCAGAATGGACTGGTTGGATCTCCTTGCAGTCCAAGGGACTCTCAAGAGTCTTCACCAACACCTCAGTTCAAAAGCATCAGTTCTCCGGCGCTCAGCCTTCTTCACAGTCCAACTCTCACATCCATACATGACCACAGGAAAAACCATAGCCTTGACCAGATGGACCTTTGTTGGCAAAGTAATGTCTCTGCTTTTCAATATGCTATCTAGGTTGGTCAAAACTTTCCTTCCAAGGAGTAAGCGTCTTTTAATTCCATGGCTGCAGTCACCATCTGCAGTGATTTTGGAGCCCAGAAAAATAAAGTCTGACACTGTTTCCACTGTTTCTCCATCTATTTCCCATGTAGTGATGGGACCAGATGCCATGATCTTCGTTTTCTGAATGTTGAGCTTTAAGCCAACCTTTTCACTCTCCAATTTCACTTTCATCAAGAGGCTTTTTAGCCCCTCTTCACTTTCTGCCATAAGGGTGATGTCATCTGCATATCTGAGGTTATTGATATTTCTCCCAGCAATCTTGATTCCAACTTGTGTTTCTTTCAGTCCAGCATTTCTCATGATGTACTCTGCATATAAGTTAAATAAACATGGTGACAATATACAGCCTTGACGTACTCCTTTTCCTATTTGGAACCAGTCTGTTCTTCCATGACCAGTTCTAACTGTTGCTTCCTGACCTGCATACAGATTTATCAAGAGGCAGATCAGGTGGTCTGGTATTCCCATCTCTTTCAGAATTTTCCACAGTTTATTGTGATCTACACAGTCAAAGGCTTTGGCATAGTCAATAAAGCAGAAATAGATGTTTTTCTGGAATTCTCTTGCTTTTTCCATGATCCAGCGGATATTGACAATTTGATCTCTGGTTCCTCTGCCTTTTCTAAATCCAGCTTGAACATCAGGAAGTTCATGGTTCACATATTGCTGAAGCCTGGCTTGGAGAATTTTGAGCATTACTTTACTCGCGTGTGAGATGAGTGCAATTGTGCGGTAGTTTGAGCATTCCGTGGCATTGTCTTTCTTTGGAATTGGGATGAAAACTGACCTTTTCCAATCTTGTGGCCACTGCTGAGTTTTCCAAATTTGCTGGCATATTGAGTGCAGCACTTTCACAGCATCATCTTTCAGGACTTGGAATAGCTGCACTGGAATTCCATCACCTCCACTAGCTTTGTTTGTAGTGATGCTTTCTAAGGCCCACTTGACTTCACTTTCCAGGATGTCTGGCTCTAGGTCAGTGATCACACCATCATGATTATCTGGGTCGTGAAGCTCTTTTTTGTACAGTTCTTCTGTGTATTCTTGCCACCTCTTCTTAATATCTTCTGCTTCTGTTAGGTCCACACCATCTCTGTCCTTTATCATGCCCATCTTTGCATGAAATGTTCCTTTGGTATCTCTGATTTTCCTGAAGAGATCCCTAGTCTTTCCCATTCTGTTGTTTTCCTCTATTTCTTTGCATTGATCACTGGAGAAGGCTTTCTTATCTCTTCTTGCTATTCTTTGGAACTCTGCATTCAGATGTTTATATCTTTCCTTTTCAGCATATAAAGTTATTATATTATTTACTCTATTTTCTGTGCTGTACATTTCTGTGATTTATTTTATAGCTGGTAGTTCATATGTCTTAATAATCTTCACCTATTTTACCTATCTCCCCACCCACCTTCCTACTGGCAACTAGTTTGTTCAGTGTACTTATGAATCTGTCTCATTTTTTAAATATCTCTTTTGTTTTGTTAGATTTCACCTATAAGTAAGAACACAGTATTTGTCCTTCCCTGTCTGACTTATTTCATTTAGGCTAATACCCTTTGGTTCTATCCATGTACTTGCAAATGGCAAGATTTCATTATTTTTATGTCTGGGTAATACTTCATTTTATGTACACACATACATACCGCCATATATATGTGAAAGCACTCTTTTTATGTCTCTGCTGTTAAGGCAAAGCTTACTGAAACTCTTTTCTCTATTTGCTCAATTTGTTTAAAATAAGGCAATCAATATTGTGATATTTTGCTCCATCATGTTATTTGTTTTCTAGTTACTCCTGAAATGAAAACAAAATACTACATTATATATATATATATATGCATATATGTGTGTGTGTGTGTGTGTGTGTGTGTGTATACACACACACACACATATACATATATACACATCACTTCTTTATACATTCACTTATCAGTGAGTACTTAGATTGCTTCCATATCTTGGCTATTGTAAAGTACAATGAACACTGGGATTCATATATCTCTTCAAATAAGTGACTTTGTTTTCTTCAGAAAGATACCTAGAAGTAGAATTAATGGCTGCTGCTGGATAATATGGTAATTCTATTTTTAATTTTAATTTTTAGAGGAACCTCCATGTTGTTTGCCATAGTAGTTGTACTAATTTACATTCCCACTAACAGTACACAGGGGTACCCCTTTCTCCTCATCCTTGACACTTGTTATCATTTCTTGTTCTTGCAATGATAGCCAATATAACAGGTGTGAGGTAGTATGTCACTATGGTTTTGATTTTTACTCTGTGACGATGAGTTGTATTGATGCCAGGACCCAGAGCTGGGTTGTTCAACATGGGGCTTGGGCCCATGCTCCTTAGGGAGAACCTCAAGCCTATGCTATTCCCTTCTTTTAGGTCATCCATCCAGGATGTGGGTCTGGATAACATGATACTGTTTTATATCCTTAATTGTGGAAGAGCTGTTCAGCTAGCCTTCAAGTCATTCTCGGAGTGGGTTATTCTCTATGTAGTTGTAGTTTTTGTGTGTCCATGAGAGCTGATGGGCTCAGGGTATTCCTACTCTGCCATTTTGATTTCTCCTCTCTATTTTATTTGTTGCACAATGACCTAATTTTTAAGTACAAACCCATGCTCAGTTTTCTTGATCCCCCTTATATGTTTCATTTTTACATATTATTTTGTTATTTATAATACACTGGTTTATTAGGCTATTACTAGTTTATTATTCTATTATCAATTTTATTTTTTTTACCACTTAACCAATATAATGAAACTACTGGTTTTAACTTTTGTATCTGGAAAGCCTAGAGCAGACCCTGATAAAATAATACTTAAATAGCTGATGACATAATGAATTAACTAGTAAAATCTATCCCTCTACATTTGCTCACAATCCAATGTATCTTATCACCCACTAATTGTGTTAAATTTTGTACTAAATTTTGTATCTGTTTCATTCTGTATCTTCTATTTCTCCCTTTGTGCTCATTCTCATAGCCATTTACAGCTCAAGTGTTCATAAGCTTAAAAATAACTCAGCTTTGACCTTAAGCTAACTTTATCTTCAGTATTAACATTATCCTATACTATGATATCAAAATTCTTTAGAGAAATATCAATAACTGTTGACTCCATTTCCTCATACTTAAACCTCTATTCCCACTACTTGCATTGAACCTCTTCCTATTTATTTGGAACACTTTTTACCATGATTTTTAAACCAAAAGTTCTCTTGAGGTTCCTACCACACTCCCATCCATTTCAGGGAAAGATTCTATACTACATTATTAGTATTTGAGCCTTCCAGAAATCTGCCCTAGCCCCTCTCACAAAATCACCCTTCACTTTCTCCCTAGATATCTTGTCCATCCCATATCTTCAACAGTTACCAGATACTAACACCTTCTGAATTCATATCTCCCTCTCTCCTGAAATGTGGAGACCACATTTTCCACGTAAATGCACCAAAGCTGTCTAAAATACACTAAAACAAATTCATCTTCTCTACAAACGTCTGCTCTTTCCTCCATATTTCCTATCATAATAAACCATATAACCAGTCATTAGCTCTAATGTTCAATCAGTGAGAATTGTCAACTCTACATCTTTAATTACTTTGTGACATTATTCTTTCATTTCCCAATCTTCATTACCACTATCTTTCTCTGTGATTATCATCTCCTGATTGGATAATTTTTGTTTTTTTTCTCACTATAAGTCATGATACAATTCTATAAAGAGTTGTCTTAAACAATCAAAACTTATCACTATATTCTCCAATTATATTATTTTCAGTTCGGTTCAGTTGCTCAGTCGTGTCCGACTTTTTGCGACCCCATGAATTGCAGCACACCAGGCCTCCCTGTCCATCAGCATCTCCCAGAGTTCACTTAAACTCACATCCATTGAGTCAGTGATGCCATCCACCTATCTCATCCTCTGTCGTCCCTTTTTCCCCCTGCCCCTAATCCCTCTCAGCATCAGAGTTTTTTCCAATGAGTCAACTTTTTGCATGAGGCAGCTAAAGTACTGGAGTTTCAGCTTTAGCATCATTCCTTCCAAAGAAATCCCAGGGCTGATCTCCTTTAGAATGGACTGGCTGGATCTCCTTTAGAATGGACTGGCTGGATCTCCTTGTAGTCCAAAGGACTCTCAAGAGTCTTCTCCAACACCACAGTTCGAAAGAATCAATTCTTTGGTGCTCAGCTTTCTTCACAGTCCAACTCTCGCATCCATACATGAACACTGGAAAAATCATAGCCTTGACTAAATGGACCTTTGTTGGCAAAGTAATGTCTCTGCTTTTGAATATGCTATTTAGGTTGGTCATATCTTTTCTTCCAAGGAGTAAGCGTCTTTTAAGTTCATGGCTGCAGTCAAAATCTGCAGTGATATTGGAGCCCCAAAAAATAAAATCTGACACTGTTTCCACTGTTTCCCCATCTATTTCCCATGAAATGATGGTACCTGATGCCATGGTCTTAGTTTTCTGAATGTTGAGCTTTAAGCCAATTGTTTCACTCTCCTCTTTTACTTTCATCAAGAGCCTTTTTAGTTTCTCTTCACTTTCTGCCATAAGGGTGGTGTCATCTACATATCTGAGGTGATTGATATTTCTCCTGGCAATCTTGATTCCAGCTTGTGCTTCTTCCAGCCCAGCATTTCTCATGATGTACTCTGCATATAAGTTAAATAAACATGGTGACAATATACAGCCTTAATGTTCTCCTTTTGCTCTTTGGAACCAGTCTGTTGTTCCATGTCCAGTTCTACCTGTTGCTTCCTGACCTGCATATAGGTTTCTTAAGAGGCAGATCAGGTAGTCTGGTATTCCCATCTCTTTCAGAATTTTCCATAGTTTATTGTGATCCACACAGTCAAAGGCTTTGGCATAGTCAGTAAGCAGAAATAGATGTTTTTCTGGAACCCTCTTTCTTTTTTGATGATCCAGCAGATGTTGCCAATTTGATCTCTGGTTCCTCTGCCTTTTCTAAAACCAGCTTGAACATCTGGAAGTTCACGGTTCACATATTGCTTAAGCCTGTCTTAGAGAATTTTAAGCATTACTTCACTAGCATGCGAGATGAATGCAATTGTGTGGTAGTTTGAGCATTCTTTGGCATTGCCTTTCTTTTAGTGACTCCATATTCCCCAGTTGGTGTAATGTAAAGGATCATTTAGATTAGAATCTGTTCTCTGCTTCAGTTTCAAGTCTCATTTTTCTTAATTACCTATATTTCTCCTTACAGTGTTTCTCTCATTCTGAACTACTTGCAGTTTCCCGGATATAACAGATTTCTTCACTTTTAACTCTGATCCTTAGCATATAATCTTGCCTCTTATGGAATATATTTTCCTCAACATTTAAGATATCCCCTGGTACTTTCCACCCATATTTTTATTGAATTTACACATTTACCTTCACGTCTTAGATTAGACTTCATTTAAATTGTGAATTTTAAGTGAGTTTTTCTTCTTTATGCTACTGTATCTCTTTGTGCTTATTGCTGACATCACTTTTCACATTAATTATAATCACTATATGAAATGTGTTTTTTCTCTAAACTGACAAAGCAAGCACAAAATGTACATATGTATAGTGCCTAGTACATTTCCTGGCACATTTGCTTTTTGTTAACTTAAAAAGTTAGTATGGTGATTATTATGCTTCAGGTATAATAAATTAATACTCATAAAATATGATTTAAGTGGCATTATTATTGTAATTTCATGGGTGAGCAAACTGAAGCTTAGAAAAGTTAAGAACCTATGAAAGATCAAACAATTATTAACTGGTAAAGCTAAGAATCGATGCTTTTGAACTGTGGTGTTGGAGAAGACTTGACAATCCCTTGAACAGCAAGGAGATCAAACCAGTCACTCCTAAAGGAAATCAACCTTGAATATTCATTGGAAGGACTGATGCTGAAGCTGAAGCTCCAATACTTTGGCCACCTGATATGAAAAGCTGACTCACTGGAAAAGACTCTGATGCTGGGAAAGATTGAAGGCAAAAGAAGAGGGTGGCAGAGGATGAGATGGCATGACTCAATGGAGATGAATTTGAACAAACTTTGGGAGACAGTGAAGGCCAGGGAAGTCTACAGTGCTGCAGTCCAGGGGCTCGCAAAAAGTGAGACACAACTTACAGACTGAACAGCAACAGTTAAAGTAAAATATTATTGCCATGCAATTATTAGTCAATCAATGAAAATATGAATAACTTAGGGAATAAGTGCATGAATTTTCCTTTCCCCAGATCACCAAGTATTTGTTACCAGTAACTGGGGTATATGTTTTACAATTCAGTCTGTGGTCTCTTTGGATTATTATTATTATTATTATTTTCCCTCCAGAAAGTTACTCAGTCTCTCAAGCAAACATATTCTGGTAATCCATCTGCCAGTATGTGTCTTAATCTCAACAGTAGACACAATTGATAAAAATCAGACATTGGTTACACTAAGTTGAAGAGACCCCTTAATAACTTGAAGAGACTTTTTCTGTGAACAGTTGTACAGATTGTGTCCACAACAAGGGCCTCTGGCCAACAGGGCTAAAATCCAGCCCAGAATGTACTGTCATTTTGGAGGATGAAATGACATTTTAACTAATTAATTTTTCCAGCAAGCAGGGGTACATTTTCCAATTACTCTGCCAGATTGGGTGTTTTTTTTCCCCCTAATTCTAATTATTTTCTATTTTTTCTTTTTTTAAACAAAGTCATCACTAGCAGTCATCACTACACATATGCTAGCAGAGAGCCTGCCCAGGAGGGTTTAGACATTTAAGTATATATTCTTTTCTAAGCCATATGATTTTGTCAAATTTCCTCAACATTATTTTTCTCATCTGAAGAATGGAGGTAATAAATATCTAACTCAAAGTTTTGTTAAGAATATTGAATGATGTAATTCATACATATCACCAGTACTTTGTGTTGCATACAGTAATTACTCCATAAATATTGGATTTTTTTGTTAAAATTGTTATTCCATTGAATATCATTATTATTTCTTCTTAAAATTTTTCTTATAATGTTTGCATCTTCTTTGGATTCTGATAGTTAATGAAGCTTAGTGAGATAAAACAACCTTTGAAATTTTGTTGGAACAAATGTTAAGACTGCAATCTTCAACACCATTCCCTAAATATTAGAATACAAGAAAAACTGTTTATGCATGTACATTTTCTACTCAATATTTATCAGAAGTACTATTAAAATTACAGAATTACTCTTGTCATACAAAATCAAAGATGTTTTAGCATAAAGTGTAGTAAAAAGTGAAGGTACTTTCTGTTCCTAACTTGGCAAATTCAGATAAATTTATGAACACTATGTTATAAACTGTTCTAGACCAAAGGCAATCATCAAGATGAATCTGTAGCAAAGTCTCAGGTTATGTAACTTATTTGTGTTATATGGTAAGCTGAATAATTCCTCAAAAATGTCTAGGACTTACTCCTAGGTGACTATGTTACCTTAAGTGGTAAAAGAGACTGGCAGCTTTGAGTAAATTAAATACCACAGGTTAAAGAGATTATCCTAAACTATCTGGGTGGGTCAAACTCAGTCACAAATATCCTTACAAGTCAGGGTCAGTAGAAGAAAGTATGACAGTGGAATCAAGGGGATAGAGTGATGCTAACTAGAATATCACCAGTCAAGGACTGAAGATGACTTCTGAACACTAACAAAGGCAAGGAAACACATCTCCCCCTAAAGCCTCCAGATGGAACAGACTGTCTAACACCTTGAGTTTAGTCATGTAAAACTGATTTTGGATTTCTGACTTCCTAAACTATAAAGATCGGGGAAGGCAATGGCACCCCACCCCCGTACTTTTGCCTGGAGAATCCCATGGACGGAGGAGCCTGGTGGGCTGCAGTCCATGGGGTCGCTGAGAGTTGGACACGACTGAGCGACTTCACTTTCACTTTTCACTTTCATAGATTGGGAAGGAAATGGCAACCCACTCCAGTGTTCTTGCCTGGAGAATCCCAGGGACAGGGGAGCCTGGTGAGCTTCCATCTATGGGGTTGAACAGAGTCGGACACGACTGAAACGACTTAGCAGCAGCAGCAGCAAACTATAAAGATAATAACTTTGTATTGTTTTAAGCTACTAAATGTGTTTCAATTTGTTATAGTAGCAATAAGAAACTAATATAGGCAGGTGATCTTAGAATAGTGAGTGGGGAATTGAGATAGGAAAATAGAAAAAATCAGTGTTATCATCAGTTAAATATATATATATATATATATATATATATATATATATATGTATGTATATATATATATAGTCTTTGGGATAAATTTGAGAATGGTGTGGAATATATAGATACCTCTGAAATTCTCTATTCATCACCAAAGTATGAAAATTTGGGGGATTTTATACACAAATTTCCATCAGTCATCTTTTTAGGGCTAATTCTGAAAGTATAAGGTTCCTGTCACTTCTGGACTGCAATGTGGGCAAATAAAGCAGAGTCTAGCAGCCAGAGAGAACCCAGACCACCTGACCTGACTCTTGAGAAACCTGTATGCAGGTCAGGTAGCAATAGTTAGAGCTGGACATGGAACACAGACTGGTTCCAAATAGGAAAAGGAGTACGTCAAGGCTGTATATTGTCACCCTGCTTATTTAACTTATATTCAGAGTACATTATGACAAACGCTGGACTGGAAGAAACACAATCTGGAATCAAGATTGCCGGGAGAAATATCAACAATCTCAGATATGCAGATGACACCACCCTTATGGAAGAAAGTTAAGAGGAACTAAAAAGCTTCTTGGCAAAACTCTATTAGTCTTTGCCCTGCTTCATTCTGTATTCCAAGGCCAAATTTGCCTGTTACTCCAGGTGTTTCTTGACATCCTACTTTTGCATTCCAGTCCCCTATAATGAAAAGGACATCTTTTTTGGGTGTTAGTTCTAAAAGGTCTTGTAGGTCTTCATAGAACCTTTCAACTTCAGCTTCTTCGGCGTTACTGGTTGGGGCATAGATTTGGATTACTGTGACACTGAATGGTTTGCCTTGGAAACGAACAGAAATCATTCTGCCATTTTTGAGATTGCATCCAAGTACTGCATTTCGGACTCTTTTGTTGACCATGATGGCCACTCCATTTCTTCTGAGGGATTCCTGCCCACAGTAGTAGATATAATGGTCATCCGAGTTAAATTCACCCATTCCAGTCCATCTTAGTTCGCTAATTCCTAGAATGTCGACATTCACTCTTGCCATCTCTTGTTTGACCACTTCCAATTTGCCTTGATTCATGGACCTGACATTCCAGGTTCCTATGCAATATTGCTCTTTACAGCATCGGACTTTGCTTCTATCACCAGACACATCCACAGCTGGGTATTCTTTTTGTTTTGGCTCCATCCTTTCATTCTTTCTGGAATTATTTCTCCACTGATCTCCAGTAGCATATTGGGCCCCTACTGACCTGCGGAGTTTCTCTTTCAGTATCCTATCATTTTGTCTTTTCATACTGTTCATGGGGTTCTCAAGGCAAGAATACTGAAGTGGTTTGCCATTCCATTCTCCAGCGGACCACACCCTGTCAGATCTCTTCACCATGACCTGCCCATCCCAGGTTGCCCCTCGGGCATGGCTTAATTTCATTGAGTTAGACAAGGGTGTGGTCCTTGTGTGATTAGATTGACTAGTTATCTGTGAGAATGGTTTTAGTGTATTTGCCCTCTGATGCCCTCTTTCAAGACCTACTGTCTTACTTGGGTTTCTCTTACCTTGGGCGTGGGGTATCTCATCCCGGCTGCTCCTGGCTGCTCCCGGCCAGCAAAGCACAGCCATCGCACCTTACCTTGGAGAAGACTCTGATGCTGGGAGGGATTGAGGGCAGGAGGAGAAGGGGACGACAGAGGATGAGATGGCTGGATGGCATCACTGACTCGATGGATGCGAGTCTGAGTGACCTCCGGGAGCTGGTGATGGACAGGGAGGCCTGGCGTGCTGCGGTTCATGGGGTCGCAAAGAGTCGGACACGACTGAGCGACTGATCTGATCTGATCTGATCTGAAAAAGCTTCTTGATGAAAGTGAAAGTGGAGAGTGAAACAATTGGCTTAACGCTCAACATTCAGAAAACGAAGATCATGGCATCTGGTCCTACCACTTCATGAGAAATAGATGGGGAAACAGTGGAAACAGTGTCGGATTTTATTTTGGGGGGCTCCAAAATCACTGCAGATGGTGACTTCAGCCATGAAATTAAAAGACACGTACTCCTTGGAAGGAAGGTTATGACCAACCTAGAGAGCATATTGAAAAGCAGAGACATTACTTTGCCAACAAAGGTCCATCTAGTCAAGGCTATGGTTTTTCCAGTGGTCATGTATGGATGTGAGAGTTGGACTGTGAAGAAGGCTGAGCACTGAAGAATTGATGCTTTTGAACCGTGGTGTTGGAGAAGACTCTTGAGAGTCCCTTGGACTGCAAGGAGATCCAGCCCTGGGACTTCTTTGGAAGAAATGATGCTAAAGCTGAAACTCCAGTACTTTGGCCACCTCATGAAAAGAGCTGACTCGTTGGAAAAGACTGATGCTGGGAGGGATTGGGGTCAGGAGGAGAAGAGGATGACAGAGGATGAGATGGTTGGATGGCATCACTGACTCGATGGACGTGAGTCTGGGTGAACTCCGGGAGTTGGTGATGGACAGGGAGGCCTGGTGTGCTGCGATTCATGGGGTTTCAAAGAGTTGGACAAGACTGAGCAACTGAACTGAACTGAAAGTGCCTCACAGAAAGAAATTAAGTTACCAACTTCACACAAATAATATTTTAAATATTAAATTAGTCTTTATGCTGCAGTAAATTATGTGCATTAATATAATACCTACTTAACAAAGATGAGTTTTGAGCCCACAGTTGAGTGATTTATTGATCACTCACTCATTTTATATCAAAGAAACATTTTTAAAATATATATTATGCACTAGACACAACTCTAGGTACTAAAGATGTAGAGCTTACACTATAGGAAATACAGACAATTAAAAATACATAATTAAAAATATAATTAAGTGTTTAAAGAAGTGTTTTATGAGTATAGTTCTAAGAACATTTGAGATTGGATTTACATATTTGATATTTGTCAGTGAATAAATGTTATTGAAAACCAGAGACTATAAGAAATAGGCAAATGGATCAAGTACGTATAGAATATGAAATCTGAGGACAGAATTCTGCAGCAACCAAGATTTTATATGTTGAGGAAATGAGAAAACTCAGCAGTGAGATGGAGAAGCAGCAGTAACAGAAGTAGAACAAACAACAGAATTAGGACAAAGTGTAGTATATTTAAAGCCAAGTTAAAAATGAAGAGTCTCAAGGAGAAGTGAGAGACCTCTTGTATGAAATATTGATTTCCTACAAGGGATGAACACTATCCAGTGGATTTACCAATGTACAATAGACATAAATTTGGGTAAACTCCAGGAGATACTGAAGGACAGAGGAGCCTGATGTGCTGCAGTCCTTGGGGTCTCAAGAGTCAGACATGACTTCATGACTGAACAACAAGGAACAAGTTTAATGGTGCTCTTCAAAAGACCTGTTTTGTTGAAAAGCGGAGGGGCACAGGCTTACTGGAGAGGTTTTAACAAAGTGCCAGGAAGGGACCTGTCCTTCAGTTCTATATCATATATTTACTGTAATTTCACTCATTAAACTCTTCTGTAGTGGATACCATATAATTCATATTCCTTTTTGGAGACAATTCTGTCTTTTTCATCCATTCCTTTTGTGCCACCCATCAGCTATCTCTCATAGATATTGTCATTGCTCTAGTCAAGGCTATGGTTTTTCCTGTGGTCATGTATGGATGTGAGAGTTGGACTGTGAAGAAGGCTGAACGCCAAAGAATTGATGCTTTTTTTTGGACTGTGGTGTTGGAGAAGACACTTGAGAGTCCCTTGGACTGCAAGGAGATCCAATCAGTCCATTCTGAAGGAGATCAACCCTGGGATTTCTTTGGAAGGAATGATGCTAAAACTGAAACTCCAGTACTTCAGCCACCTCATGCGAAGAGTTGACACATTGGAAACGACTCTGATGCTGGGAGGGATTGGGGGCAAGAGGAGAAGGGGACGACAGAGGATGAGATGGCTGGATGGCATCACTGACTCGATGGATGTGAGTCTCAGTGAACTCTGGGAGTTGGTGATGGATAGGGAGGCCTGGCGTGCTGCAATTCATGGGGTCGCAAAGAGTCGGACACGACTGAGCAACTGATCTGATCTGATTTTGAAATTATGAACTTCTGATTTCAGTGTTATTTCTTATCTTTGGCATTGGTTAAATTCCTTTGAATTCAAGCTGGGGTGAAGATCCCACTTTACTTTCTTTCAGGGTTTCCCTGGTGGCTCAGAGGTTAAAGGGTCTGCCTGCAATGCAGGAGACCTGGGTTCGATCCCTAGGTCGGGAAGATCCCCTGGAGAAGGAAATGGCAACCCACTCCAGTATATCTTGCCTGGAGAATCCCGTGGGCGGAGGAGCTTGGTGGGCTACGGTCCACGGGGTCGCAAAGAGTCCAACAGGACTGAGCGACTTCACTTTCACTTTCATGTATGCTGGAGCAGGGATATACTAATGTTAACTTAGTAAAATGTTTTAATTATTCTTCTCTTCTTACACTATTTCTAAATGAGAGCTCTATTATTTTAAAATACATGTTATTTACATTGAAATGTCTTAAAACAGTAGACAATTCAAAATGCGGTTAGTATAGATGTTTTGGGTAATTAATTTGGATTCAGTTTGTGTATGTCTTATTCTGCTTTCACCCTTAGGTATATTTAATGAAAATATGTTTTCACTTTGGTAGTATATTGTGTGTTATGTACATTTCCTCTGAATCTCTGATATCATCATTTTTTAGTAGCATTCATACTTTACTGCCACCATACTTATGAGGAACATCTTCCCCTCTGTGTTCCTTTTTCCTTTCCCAGAAGTAATGTCTATCCAAGAATGACAATAGTTTATTCTTTGATCCACTAGATCTCAGAACTATTTTGGCTATTTTATAATCAATGTAAATTGCATCACTGACTCAATGGACATGAATTTGAGCAAACTGGGAGCTGGTGATGGACAGGGAAGCCTAGAGTGTTGCAGTCCATGGGGTCGCAAAGAGCTGAACACAACTGAGTGACTGAACTGAACTGAATCACTGTAAAAACTCTCTCTTGGGATGTGTGTGTGTGTGTATGTGCTCTGTAGCTCAGTTGTGTCTGACACTTTGCAGCTATAGTCACTTTGCAGCTATATAAGGACAATCAGGCTCCTCTGCCAATGGAATTTTCCAGGGAAGAATACATGAGTGGGGTGCCATTTCCTACTCCAGGAGCTCTTCCTGATGAGGAATAGAACTCCTGTCTCTTGCATCTCTTGCATTGGCAGGAAGATTCTTTACCACTAGCACAGTCTGGGAAGCCTTCTCTTAGGATAACACTTGTTAATGCTTTCTGTTCTCCTCCACCATGAGGATTCTACTCCTCTCTCTCCTGCTCAATCCCTACCTAGTTCTACAATCTTTCTTAGACTCAACAGAAAACTCTGCTGGTCAGATATCTGTATTTCCCCATATACACAGAAGCTACAGTTTGTTGTATGCTTTGCTGATAGGTATAGGCTATAGGAATATAGGCTATAGGTGGTTTGATTGTGTTTGTTTTCTTTCTGGACTTATATGTGGGCATTTTTTTCTTTCTTTTTTTTTGTTTTGTTTTTGGTTAAGAATGTGTAGAGAAATTTGTTGATTTACGTAATCCCCAGGATAGTTAAAACTGCCTCTCAATGTAGTATTGTTATTGGTAGTCTCCTACCAATAAATATTGATATAGATAAAAACTTTTTTGAAAGACTGGGAGGACATTACTGTGGCTTATTAATGATCATATCCAATTTTAAATAAAGAAAACTTGGAACTTATAGTCTACACATCTAAAGGATTCAAAAGAAAAGTAACAAGCAAAAAGAAAGAACTATGTCTAAATGGAAAGAAACAACTCTTTGTTGAGAAAAATGGGGATTTTCAAAACAACTGTTACATCAAAGACATATTAAAGAACACTACAAAGAATTCAAGTTAACTTTCACAGTAATAAGTTTTAATAATCTGCACAAATATAGTAATCATAAATTTGAATAAATGGCTGTGGGGAGCAATGTGGAAGCTCATTTCTGGAAATCATCAAAGATAAAAGTAGCATCTTTTTTTTGTTTTTATGGGAGACTTAAATGAAATATTTCCTGACCAAGAAGAAATGTGATATTTTACTTTTTAGTGTTTCTTTCAGCCATAACATCAGTTTCTATGATCCAACTGTATTTCTCACCTATTACCTTGCTAGCTTTATTCTTTTGGGTATTATGTCCCTTTCTTGTTTCTATCATAAGAGGAGAAAGATACAATGTGGAGTTCTTATACCTTCCCATATACTACTTTTGAAGAAAAATAAAAGCTGAAGGAGTTAGGGAAATACTATAGAAGTGTTGAGCAGCTGGAAACAAGAACATAATTTCTGCAAATGTTCACAGCTTCAATTTTGTACTTATCTATATGACTCAACAAAACCACTTAACTACACAAAAATACTTAACATTTGGAATTAGAAAATTACTGCACTAATATCATTAGTAAGAACTATCATCAGCAACATGGAAAACACTCAAATATCTCTAATCCAGAAAATTTTAATTACCCAGCTATGCTAAAAGTAACAAAATCATTTTCCTAGCTGCTTTTCTATTGCTTATAAAATCAACCCTTGAGTACAATGGTAAGTTAAATGCTACTTTTGTATTCATGAAAAAGGAAGCAGGCTGAAAAGAGTACAGCTGTCCCATTACTTTCAAGAAAACCTTTCATTGTTTGCACAATCACACACATATTTATATAATTGTGAGTGCATATACACACACACTGCCACAAACTTGAAGAGGTAAGAATAATTTTTATCCTGTTTCACATTCTATCCACTAAAGCATTTTGAAAAATTGTTGAATTAAAAACATATTTTCTAATTACATAATTTTAGCATTTGACACTGTTATTGAGACATCCAAAGACATGATTTTTTTATATAAATGGTATGAATGTAGTATTTTAAAAACCTCATCTCAGTAGCACTAGTATTTTCACTACACTCAACTGAAAACAATAAATTACCATTAGAAGCCTATTTATATTAATCTGTGTCAAAGTTTAAAAAGAGAAAGGAATATTGCTAAAGTTGCTACTGTCCAAGTCTATGAAAATTCTCAAAATTTTAGCTATAAAGTTAGGGTATAGTGACAATGTGTTTAAAGACAATGTATTTAAAGACATTTAAACAAAAAGTTTAAAGACTTTGTGATTCTTTGTCTAGGAAATTTTCCTATGTCTTTCCCCAGAATAAAGTTACTCTGTCAGAGAGGATTTTATTTTTATTTTAAAATAACTAATTTTTACCTCATCTTCTTGCAACAACTTAATTATATACAAGCAAACATATTTAAGAAATTAATTTCCAGTAAATAAACTATTTCTATAGCTTTAAAGCTCTATAATATTTAATACATTATGAACACTCATCATTTCACTCCTATAAAATTCTGTCCTTAATTGAATTAGCTGTTTTATTTCTTCTTTAACTGTTTTTCCCGGCATTTTTCTTCAGCTCCTTTATACTCCTGAGATATTTGTGTCCTTTCCCTCTCCTTTCTTTCTAGAATCTCAGTATTTGTATCTAAGCCCATAGCTTTGTTTTTTTACCTCCCAAACTCCTACACATCAATGAGTTTGCTATTGAATTAATAAAGTTTAAGCTTTAGAAATCATTTTTCATGGCTCTATTTAAAGACACTGTACCAAACATTGTATTACAAAATTTGTAATTTTAAAAGATCTCCAAAAATTGTACCAGTTTCCTGCATGTAAAACTAGCATAACTTCCTGCTCTTGACTGTATACACCTGATCTGAGACCCAGATGCATCTGTGATTTCCTTTAGCTATGTCTACTTAGATATGCTTTCCGACACAAAATAATTGTCATACCAAACAGTATATATATATCTGAATTTATACCTATATTCTAACATTATTCTCTGTTAATCCCTATATTAGTAACCTAATTTTCACTCGGCTCGCCATCCAAGTATGAATGTGACAGGCATCCTTAATCTCTTGCATATTTCAGCCCCAAAAACACAGAATGAAATTCATTTTAAGCATGGTAAACAAAATCTTGAATGTGACCACCACTGGCCGGTCCTGCTCACCTACCAACATGTTCCATAATCCATTAACATTATTTACAGAACCATTAAACCTGTAAAAATCCATATTTTTATGGAATTTACTATGTCTTGTGTCTAAAACAGTCTTTCTCCATCTTTCATTCTAACTGAGTCATCATTAAAACCTGTACATTACTACAATGTCTTTTTGTGAACCCTCCTTCATCATTATGCACTCATTCTCTTAGAGTATTCAGTCATTTTCTCTTTCATGATAGCACTGTACTTGGAAACTTTTAAAAATAAAATTGAATTTTTTTAACTAAAATTTACTAAAATGGATTTTGCTCACTACTAGCTCCATAATGCTATGTGTAGGGAGTGAAAGGGCAGTGTAGGGAAAGAAAGGCATGAGAAGGCAACGGCACCCTACCCCAGTACTCTTGCCTGGAAACTTCATGGATGGAGGAGCCTGGTAGGCTGCAGTTCATGGGGTCGCTAAGAGTCGGACAGGACTGAGAGACTTCACTTTCACTTCTCTCTTTTATGCATTGGAGAAGGAAATGGCAACCCACTCCAGTATTCTTGCCTGGAGAATCCCATGGACGGCGGAGCCTGGTGGGCTGTCGTCTATGGGGTTGCATAGAGTCGGACACAACTGAAGCGACTTAGCTTAGCTCCATGATGGGACTTTAATCCCCATGATGAAATCTCTATTTTATTCATTTTTGTATCTGTATTGTCTTACAAAATAATAGCACAAACAATCAGATCAGATCAGATCAGATCAGCTGCTCAGTCGTGTCCGACTCTTTGCGACCCCATGAACTGCAGCACGCCAGGCCTCCCTGTTCCATCACCAACTCCCGGAGGTCACTCAGACTCACATCCATCGAGTCAGTGATGCCATCCAGCCATTTCATCCTCTGTCGTCCCCTTCTCCTCCCGCCCCCAATCCCTCCCAGCATCAGAGTCTTCTCCATTGAGTCATCTCTTCACATCAGGTGGCCAAAATACTGGAGTTTCAGCTTTAGCATCATTCCTTCTAAAGAAATCCCAGGGCTGATCTCCTTCAGAATGGACTGGTTGGATCTCCTTGCAGTCCAAGGGACTCTCAAGAGTCTTCTCCAACACCACAGTTCAAAAGCATCAATTCTTCGGCGCTCAGCCTTCTTCACAGTCCAGCTCTCACATCCATACATGACCATAGGAAAGACCATAGCCTTGACTAGGCGAACCTTTGTTGGCAAAGTAATGTCTCTGCTTTTGAATATGCTATCTAGGTTGGTCATAATTTTCCTTCCAAGGAGTAAGCGTCTTTTAATTTCATGGCTGCATTCACCACCTGCAGTGATTTTGGAGCCCAGAAAAATAAAGTCTGACACTGTTTCCACTGTTTCTCCATCTATTTCCCACGTAGTGATGGGACCAGATGCCATGATCTTCGTTTTCTGAATGTTGAGCTTTAAGCAATACTTGGCAAATATGGTGAATGAATTAATTTACTGATTATTTTGGATTAACCATTTATGTTCCAATCTAACACCAAACCCTCCACTTGTGCCCATGACTATGGTTACTCCTTCTACTTATGAAGAACATCACTTGAATAATTGTCTCATCTGTCTTACATTTCTTGTATCATTTTTCTTCTCTCTACTAGATCATTTCCATTGACTTCATATCTGCTTTAATATTTTCCTAATCCTTTCTACAACAAAACTCTTAGAAAAGGACTGCTGAAATGTGTCTCTAATTCCTTTTTTATTATTTTGGCTTGAATTCTGTGTATTCAGACTTTGTTCTTACCTTCCATTTCACAGTTTATGTTCATGCCAAGGGCACCACTGATATCCATTTTTTTAGGTGTTCACATTTTGCCCCTATCTTCCTGGACTTATTAAGTGCATTTGACACAGGTGATAAGATTCCTCTCCTTAAAGTATTTCCTTCACTTAGTTTCTCTTTTTACCTCTTTAGTTTCTTTTGCTCTGAATCCCTGCCCTCTTAATTTGGAAAATTACAGAGCTCTCTATATAAAAAGTACTCTTGCCCAGAAAATCCCATGAACAGAGGAGCCAGGTGGGCTGCAGTCCATGGGGTCGCTGAGAGTTGGACATGACTGAGTGACTTTGCTTTCACTTTTCACTTTCATGAATTGGAGGAGGAAACAGCAACCCACTCCAGTGTTCTTGCCTGGAGAATCCCAGGGACAGCGGAGCCAGGTGGGCTGCCGTCTCTGGGGTCGCATAGAGTTGGACACGACTGAAGCGACTTAGCAGCAGCAGCTATATAAAAAGCCTCTAATATTTTGCCTGTGTGTATGTATATGTTATCTCAGCCTTTCTTTTCCTACACTGTCCTGCAATGCCATAGAAGACTTTTTCTGCTTCTCAAAATGCCCTTCATCTACTCATTTTCTGACCTTATATCTTACTATTTCCTGCCTTTCAGTCCATTTCAACCACTCTGCTGTTTATCAATAACCTCAAGCCTGTGCTTACTTGGGACGTTTATACCCGCTATTTTCCTTGACTAGAACTTCCTCCAGATATAATGAGGAAACTCTTTATCTCTCTGCTCAAATACTACCATATAAATAAAGCTATTTTTAACATATTATTTAACTATCTCTTCCTCTATCGTTAGCATTTCCTATCTCAACTTTCTCCAAAGGATTCAGTTCATTGTGCTTATTACAGTCTTTCAGAACAACTGTTTAATTCTCTGTTATTCTCCCTTGAATTAGATTAGCCAAACAGATTCAAAGAAAAGTATTCTTTCCAAAATAACACTCTCTGATTCTATGTCAGTCCATTTACTATTGTATTTTTATGGATTTTCAACCTGCTATTCATTTCTAGTGATAATTATTTACCTTTAAAACAGTTCTTAACTCTTTCCATAGGTTGAAGTTAAATTCTATTATTTCTTTCTACAGTCATTGCATTTTCCTTTGAGGATACAGTCATTTTATTGTTTCTTTTATGGTATTCAGTTAATTTCTTGGGCTTTATCAGATTTGAAAAACTGTAGCTTATAATGCTTTCTTTAAGTACTTCTATTGCTATGTTAGTGTGTTATTTAGAATATATAAAGGATGTCATATTTTAAAAGACTATTATGTGTTAGTAGCCTCTTGTTACTATTTCCTTGCTCAGTTGTGTCCAACTCTTTGAGACCCCATGAATGACGGCACACCAGGATTCCTTGTGCTTCACCATCTCCTGGAACTTACTCAAACTCAAGTCCATCAAGTCAGTGATGCCAGCCAACCATCTTCTTCTCTGTCGCCCCCTTCTCCTCCTGCCTTTAATCTTTCCCAGCATTAGGATCTTTTCCTATGGTTTGGCTTTACCCATCAGGCGGCCAAATTATCGTAGCTTCAGCTTCAACATCAGTCCTTCCAACGAATATTCAAGATTGCTTTATTTTAGAATTGACTAGTTTGATTTCTTTGCTGTTGAAGTGACTCCCAAGAGTCTTCTCCAACACCACAGTTCAAAAGGATGAATTCTTATGCATTCAGCCTTCATCGTGGTCCAACTCTGACATCCATACATGACTACTGGAAAAACCATAGTTTTGACTATACAGACTTTTGTTGGCAAAAGTAATGTCTCTGCTTTTTAATATGCTGTCCAGGTTGGTCATAACTTTCCTTTCAAGGAGCATCTTTTAATTTCATGGCTGCAATCACCATTTGCAGTGATTTTGGAGCCTAAGAAAATAAAGTGTGTCACAGTTTCCATTGTTTCCCCATCTATTTGCCATGAAGTAATGGCCACCTCATGCGAAGAGCTGACTCATTGGAGAAGACTCTGATGCTGGGAGGGATTGAGGGCAGGAGGAGAAGGGGACGACAGAGGATGAGATGGCTGAATGGCATCACTGACTCGATGAATGTGAGTCTGAGTGACCTCCGAGAGCTGGTGATGGATAGGGAGGCCTGGCGTGCTGCGGTTCATGGGGTCGTAAAGAGTCGGACACGACTGAGCGACTGATCTGATCTGATCTGATCTGAATGGTACCAGATGCCATGACCTTAGTTATCTGAATGTTGAAATGTAAGCCAGTTTTTCACTTTCCTCTTTCAGCTTCATCAAGAGGCTCCATAGTTTCTCTTTGCTTTATGCCATAAGGGTAGTGTCAACTGTATGTGTCAGTTGCTCAGTCATGTCTGACTTTTTGCAACCCCATGGACTGTAGCCCGCAAGGCTCCTCTGTCATCTGCATATATGAGATTATTGATATTTCTCTTGGCAATCTTGATTCCAGCTTGTGCTTCATCCAGCCCAACAATTTACATGATAGCCTCTAGTCATTTTATTTTGTGTTCTAGGCTTTACAGGGCACATATTAGAAAGAAAATCACATGCATGTATACACATATACAAACACAAGTTAATTTTTGTGAAAGGACTTTCTGATTTTCCCACTATCCAATGTTACTTAAAAATTTTCTACTGTAAGATTTGACAATTGCCATATAAAATGACAGCTAAACAGAAATGTTCATGATGGTCTAATTTAATTAATTTCTACCAAAGTTATCCACCATTTTTTTCTGATATGTTTTTGAAAAGTGTTATTTCCGCATGTAATAATTTATGTGCATGCATGCTCAGTCACTAAGTTGTGTTCCACTCTTTGTTACCCCATGGTCTGTAATCTGACAAGCTTGTCTATTCATTTGATTCTCAAGGCAAGAATACTTGAATGGGTTGCCAGAGATCAAACCCTTTTCTTCTGCACTGCAGACACATTTTTTAACCACTGAGCTACCACTACCCAACAGTTGGTACAATGGAAGAAATATGTAAAAAAAACAAAATAATACATATTTAAAAAAATAAATAAAGTAATAAAAACTGTGGAGTTTTTACATAAAACTTTGTGTAAAGTTCTAAATAAAACTGAACACTAAGTTTAAAAATTGAAATAAGTAACAATTCATTATATGCAGACAAAAGCATGTTCAGTTCAGTTCAGTGCAATTCAGTCACTCAGTCATGTCTGACTCTTTGCGACACCATGAATTGCAGCATGCCAGGCCTCCCTGTCCATCACCAACTCACTCAAACTTACGTCCATCGAGTAGGTGATGCCATCCAGCCATCTCATTCTCTGTCATCCCCTTCTCCTCCTCCCCCCAGTCCCTCCCAAAATCAGCGTCTTTTCCAATGAGTCAACTCTTTACATGAGGTGGCCAAAGTACTGGAGTTTCAGCTTTAGCATCATTCCTTCCAAAGAAATCCCAGGGATGATCTCCTTCAGAATGCACTGGTTGGATCTCCTTGCAGTCCAAGGGACTCTCAAGAGTCTTCTCCAATACCACACTTCAAAAGCATCAATTCTTTGGCGCTCAGCTTTCTTCACAGTCCAACTCTCACATCCATACATGACCACTGGAAAAACCATAGCCTTGACTAGACAAACTTTGTTGGCAAAGTAATGTCTCTGCTTTTGAATATACTATCTAGGTTGGTCATAACTTAGTCACTGACATAAAGATCTCTAAAGAGAGAAATCTCAGATTTCATGGGTATATATACCAGAAAAATAGGAATACATGAAATGTTAAATTTATATTTTATAATGTGCTTTAAAAATATGTTATTATAACAATCATTCTTTCTTCATTCAATTTTATACTGAGTCAAACAGCAGTTTTATATAGAAAAGAGAACTCTGAATTTAACTTAGGTGAATGCTGGTCTTTATTCATCGTGCATTGATTCCTTAATATTACATTGTATTTCCATAGATTAAGTGCAGGCCTCCTTCCAAATAGAGACCACATGTTTGTGGAATGTCCAGGCCATATTGCTGTGCCAAAGGTAATAATTACAACAGTATTTATCAAAGTGGTGTCCACAAAAGAGCCATGTGTAACTTCTCCTTTTCAATTGTTGTAAATGGAAGGAGACTAGAAAATTAAAAATAAAATTTCAAGGCTGAAGGGCCAGAACAAAATATTAATCAGTTTCCAGCTGAGTTAGTAGAACCACTAAGTCTTACTTTGAAGTAAATAAAGAGCCTGTCTTTGGGGAGGAAAAAATGAACATAAAGGGAGCATTTAAAAAGTCTTTCATCTTTGGAATATTTGTTGCTTAAATTACCCATTCTTCTCAGTACTAGATTTTAAAGGCTTCCAACTAGGCTTTGAAACTGATATGCTCCTGAAGTTGTTAGGCTGAAGTGGAGGAGCTGACATCTTCATTAAAGCATTTTTTTAATTATGATAAATAATTCCTTTAAGTTGCTATGGTACCTTTATTACCAAATATCCACAAATATATTTCATTTCTTTGTTTCATTTCAAAGAATATATTTCATTCATCCTTCTAATGCATTTTTCCTGCCAAAATATTTACTTTTAACAAAAATATTCATATTTCATATCAAAATTTTTAATTCAATGCCTAATGCTAATATATTATTTAATACTTTAAATATGTAATTATTAAATAAATGTTCAGACTCAACTATCTTCTTTGAATGAACTTTTGCTATTAATCAAAAAAGTATGCATTTAAAAAATTGTTCTGCCTTTGGAAGATTAAATTATCAGGGAAATAACTTTACAGACTTTTTTTTAACTTATTCTAATTTTTATGAGCACAATCTTTCTTGTAAATTATGACAAACACAAACAAACCCAATGGTAGAAACTTAATGCCTAATCTCTCCATTAGTGTTTCTATTACCTCTATTGTATAGTTTGAATTTTGACACTTAAATCATGTATTCACATACACAAATACACACACACTCCCCTTTAGCTTATAACTGGAGCTAAAGCAATCTAATTATATACTATCACATTTAAGTGACATGTTTTCTAACAATTAGACTTTGAAAGTTCAATTACAAGTGTATGAAATAGTCACTTCAATTTTCATCAAATATTGGCAAAGTTCTCTCATTTGAATGATGCTACTGTTCTAAAGAGAAGCAGTAGCCAGCAAACTGCCCTAGAATAGGGAAGCACTGTGTCTCTAACATCTCTGTGGCTTATTGAGTTGGGCTAGATTGGCTCTAACATCAAAGCAACAGAAATTATCATGTATATTTTACTTATAAACTGTGGAACTTTATTAACCCCCTTTTTTATCTATGAAATAAAACAAGAGTGCATTTTGAGTCTTTAAAATTATATATTAGCTTTCAGCTTTTTTTTTTTAATGCAACAAAATGCAGGTTAGTCCAGTTCTCTGCATGCAAATATTTTATATTTAAAAACATTTTATAAAAGCCTATACATATATTCTGTCCCTTTCTTATTTCTTCTTCATTTATGAAAATCTTACTCTTAGGCATCTGTTTCATAGCAAATGAGAAAAGTGAGATTGTTATGTCTCCACTTGATTCCAATTTGTCCACCTCAGACATAATAGCATGATGTTGACTAAGCTTAACTACTTTGCTTGGTATGTAGGAAAATTAATGTCTGTCTTTATAAAAACACGAAATGCTCCTATTATATTAGGATTTGTAAAATATTTGCCATTATACAATCAATCATGTTTTTGAAAATGTGGAACTAGTAAATTTTAATTACTCTTTCCAAAGCCATGTATATTAAGACCTTTTCCATTACTTTTCAAAATGTCATCACTACTGAAATACTCATGAGAACTTTGTGCAATATGTATGCTAGCTGGCAATTTTATTATTTTTAATAAATAGGGAAGATGGGAAAATAAGGATCCTTAGTGCCTTGAATGATACTTAGTGCTTAATACTTATCACTGTGACCAGACCTTTCTCCCTCAGAGAAGGTAATAAAAGAAGTCAGATCACCTTCCTTGCTTTTAAGTATTCCCAAGCAGTTGTCATGATGTTTCGCTGTGAAGAGCACTCATGGGTCCTAAGTAGTTAGACATTTGGGACATTTGGAATGAAAATGAAACTTCATAAGCAGGAGGCTGCAGGTAATATTTGAAATTGTTTAACACTGTCTCAGGTAGAAAATAAAAGGGATGTCAAAATAACATCTTCAAAGGTCTCTTCATGACAAGAAACTTTTAGCTCATTCTTAAAAAAAAAAAAAAAAAAAGTAACCCATTTGGACGTAACTCAGAAAAAGAAATTAAATTATTTTTTTCACAAGGTTTTAAAGTATTACCTCTTAGGATTATTTTGGATAGCTCATGATATAAGTGAAAACATCTTACTTATGCTTGACACATAGAAAACGCTCAATATTAGTTTTCTTTTCAAGATAAACTACTATGTACATCCAGGGAATATGATTTTATCATTTATTTATTTTATAATATATATCATCATTTTATTCTAGAGTCAGAAATCACCTTAAAGCTGTATGGTTTGAGCCAATTATTTTATAAATGAAAAAAAAAAAAAAAAAAAGAAGAAAAGCCAAAAAATATCTTATGGGAACTCTGAGTTAGAACAATAGTTTTTAGTTTTTTTTTTTTCCCCTAACTTTAGTCTGTGTTCTTTCAATCATTTTTTTAGCCTTGTCTCTTTACCTTGATTTATCAATTCCATGACCATAGGAAATATTTCTGTCTGGACTTCCTATAGTGTCCAGCACAGTTGTTAATATATATGTACACTTGATATTTTCTGGCAAGTTGTAAATTGACAGAGTGTATGATAATGTCAACATGGTCAAAAGAAATGAGTATATTCAGCAATAATAGATACAGTAAAAATAGGAATATCATGCCAGTTTGAAAAAAAATAGTGCTTCTGTCCAAATTTGATATTATGTATCAAATCAGATCAGATCAGTTGCTCCGTCATGTCCGACTCTTTGCGACCCCATGAACTGCAGCACGCCAGGCCTCCCTGTGCATCACCAGCTCCCGGAGGTCACTCAGACTCACATCCATCGAGTCAGTGATGCCATCCAGCCATCTCATCCTTTGCCGTCCCCTTCTCCTCCTGCCCCCAATCCCTCCCAGCATCAGAGTCTTCTCCAATGAGTCAGCTCTTCGCATGAGGTGGCCAAAATACTGGAGTTTCAGCTTTAGCATCATTCCTTCCAAAGAAATTCCAGGGTTGATCTCCTTCAGAATGGACTGGTTGGATCTCCTTGCAGTCCAAGGGACTCTCAAGAGTCTTCTCCAACACCACAGTTCAAAAGCATCAATTCTTCAGCGCTCAGCCTTCTTCACAGTCCAGCTCTCACATTCATACATGACCATAGGAAAGACCATAGCCTTGACTAGACGAACCTTTGTTGGCATTATATATACAGTTATACTATTTCAAATCCTGAAAGATGATGCTGTGAAAGTGCTACACTCAATATGACAGCAAATTTGGAAAACTCAGAAGTGGCCACAGGCCTAGAAAAGGTCAGTTTTCATTCCAATCCCAAAGAAAGGCAATGCCAAAGAATGTTTAAACTACTGTACAATTGCACTCATCTCACATGCTAGTAAAGTAATGCTCAAAATTCTCCAAGCCAGGGTTCAGCAATACGTGAACCATGAACTTCCTGATGTTCAAGCTGGTTTTAGAAAAAGCAGAAGAACCACAGATCAAATTGCCAACATCCACTGGATCATTAAAAAAACAAGAGAGTTTCAGAAAATATCTGCTTTTGCTTTATTGACTATACCAAAGCCTTTGACTGTGTGGCTCACAATAAACTGTGAAAAAATTCTGAAAGAGATGGGAATACCAGACCACCTGACTTACCTCTTGAGAAACCTATATGCAGGTCAGGAAGCAACAGTTAGAACTGAACATGGAAGAACAGACTGATTCCAAGTAGGAAAAGGAGTACGTCAAGGATGTATATTGTCACCCTGATTATTTAACTTATATGCAGAGTACATTATAAGAAATGCTGGGCTGGAAGAAGCACAAGCTGAAATCAAGATTTTTGGGAGAAATATCAATAACCTCAGATATGCAGATGATACCACCCTTATGGCAGAAAGAGGAACTAAAAAGCCTCTTGGTAAAAGTGAAAGAGGAGAGTGAAAACGTTGGCTTAAAGCTCAACATTCAGAAAACGAAGATCATGGCATCTGGTCCCATCACTTCATGGGAAATAAATAGGGAAACAGTGGAAACAGTGTCAGACTTCATTTTGGGGGGCTCCAAAATCACTGCAGATGGTGATTGCAGCCATGAAATTAATAGATGCTTACTCCTTGGAAGGAAAGTTATGACCAACCTAGATAGCATATTCAAAAGCAGAGACATTACTTTGCCAACAAAGGTCCGTCTCATCAAGGCCATGGTTTTTCCAGTGGTCATGTATGGATGTGGGAGTTGGATTGTGAAGAAAGCTGAGAGCCAAAGAATTGATGCTTTTGAAGTGTGGTGCTGGAGAAGACTCTTGAGAGTCCCTTGGACTGCAAGGAGATCCAACCAGTCCATTCTAAAGGAGACCAGTCCTGGGTGTTCATTTGAAGGACTGATGCTGAAGCCGAAACTCCAATACTTTGGCCACTTCATGCGAAGAACTGACTCTTTGGAAAAGACCCTGATGCTGGGAGGGATTGGGGGCAGGAGGAGAAGGGTATGACAGAGGATGGCTGAATGGCATCACTGACTCGATGCACATGAGTTTGGGTGAACTCCGGGAGTTTGTGATGGACAAGGAAGCCTGGTGTCCTGCGATTCATGGGGTCGCAAAGAGTCAGACATGACTGAGCAACTGAATTGACTGATTGACTGATATTTATTACTTATTGTATATCAGTTCAGTTCAGTTCACCCAAACTCATATGCAGGGTGACAATATACAGCCTTAACGTACTCCTTTCTCTTGCTTTTTCCATGACCCAGAGGATGTTGGCAATTCGATCTCTGGGTCTTCTGCCTTGTCTACAACCAGCTTGAACATCTGGACGTGTACGGTTCATGTATTGCTGAAGCCTGGCTTGGAGAATTTTGAGCACTACATTACTAGCATGAAGATGAGTGCAATTGTGCCGTAGTTTGAGCATTCTTTGGCATTGCCTTTCTTTGGGATTGGGATGAAAACTGACCTTTTCCAGTCCTGTGGCCACTGCTGAGTTTTCCAAATTTGCTGGCATATTGAGTACAGCACTTTCACAGCATCATCTTTCAGGATATGGAAGAGCTCCACTGGAATTCCATCACCTTCACTAGCTTTGTTCGTAGTGATGCTTTCTAAGGCCCACTTGACTTCACATTCCAGTATGTCTGGCTCTAGGTGAGTGATCACACCATCGTGATTATCTTGGTCATGAAGATCTTTTTTGTACAGTTCTTCTGGGTATTCTTGCCACCTCTTCTTAATGTCTTCTACTTCTGTTAAGTCCATGCCATTTCTATCCTTAATTGAGCCCATCTTTGCATAAAATATTCCCTTATAAATATATATAATTGTGATATTGTTATATACATATATATTATTGGGAAAATTGGGTATTCTTCTTTATGCTTCTTTAGTATATAGACATGTTTTTCTGTAAATGACACACCCGGAGTTATTTCTATTAAGCAATAAACTAAGTCAAAGATATTAAAGTTTTCCTTAGACCCTCCTGGTTGATCCTCATCTATAATGTTCCCTTGTTTCTTTTAAGAACCTCAGCATGTAAGTAATGATTCATTGATTTTTTATAATAAAAAATATTTAATTAAAATAAACATGTTCAGCAAAAAGGTAATGCATGCGTACTCACCTACATTAATATCTGTTTAGTAGTTTATTTATTTTTTATTTTTTAAAATCTTATAGAAATATAGTTGATCTTCAATACTGTGTTTAATTTCTGTTGCAGAGAAACATGACTGAGTTTCATGTGTGTATACACACACACACACACATATATATATATATATATTCTTATTTTTTCCCACTGTGATTTTTGCACAGGGCACTGAATATATTTCTCTGTGCTACACAGTAGGACCTTGTTATTTATCCATCCTTTTTGTAATATATGGCATCTGCTAATTCCAAACTCTCAGTACTTCTCTCCCCTACTTGGCCTCCCCCTTGGTAATGACAAGACTTCTCTCTATATCTGTAAGTACGTTTTTGTTTCATAAATATGTTCATCTGTGTCATGCTTTAGATTCCATATATAAATGATATCATATGATATTTATCTGACTAACTTAATTTTGTGTAAACTCTAGGTCCATCCATGTTACTGTAAATGGCAATAATTCATTATTTTTAAGGCTGAAAAATATTGTATCTGTATGCCATATTTTCTTTATCCATTCATCTGTTAAAATACATTTAGTTTGTTTCCATGTCTTGGCTATTGTAAATAGTGCTGTTATGAACATAAGGGTGCATGGAACTCTTTGAATTATGGTTTTGTCTGGGTATATGCCCAGGAGTGGGATTGCTGGATCATACAGCAACTCTATTTTTATTTTTTTTATGAACCTTTGTACTCTTCTCAATAGTGACTACACCAATTCACATTTCCACTAACAATGTAGAAGGGCTCCCTTCTCTCCACAATCTACACAAAAATCAACTCAAAATGGTTTAAAGACTTAAACTTAAAACAAGACACCTAAAATTCCTAGAAGAGAACATAGCCAAAACATTCTCTGACACAAGCTGTACCGATGTTTTCTTAGGTCAGTTTCCCAACGCAATAGATAGAAAAGTAAAAATAAACAAATGGAAACTATGCTATGCTATGCTATACTAAGTCGCTTCAGTCGTGTCCGACTCTGTGCGACCCCATAGACGGCAGCCCACCAGGCTCTGCCATCCCTGGGATTCTCCAGGCAAGAATATTGGAGTGGGTTGCCATTTCCTTCTCCAATGAATGAAAGAGAAAAGTGAAAGTAAAGTCGCTTAGTCGTGTCTGACTCTTAGCGACCCCATGGACTGCGGCCCACCAGGCTCCTCTGTCCATGGATTTTCCAGGCAAGAGTACTGGAGTGGGGTGCCATTGCCCTCTCCGATATGGAAACTAATCAAACTCAAAACTTTTTCACAGCAAAGGAAACCATTAAAAAAAAAAAAAAATACATCCTATGGACTGGGAGAAAATGTTTGCAAATGATGTGACTGACAAAGGCTTAATTTCCAAAATATATAAACAGCTCTTACAATTCAATAACAAAAGGAAAAAGCAACCCACTTGAAAAATGGGAGAAACCTAAATAGAAATTTCTCCAAATAGGAAATACAGACAGCCAATAGGCACATCCCCAAAAACTTCATCATTGTTAATTGTTCAGTTCAGTTCAGTTCAGTTCAGTCGCTCAGTCGTGTCTGACTCCCCATGAATTGTAGCACGCCAGGCCTCCCTGTCCATCACCACCTCGCAGAGTTCACTCAGATTCATGTCCAGCAAGTCAGTGATGCCATCCAGCCATCTCATCCTCTGTCCTCCCCTTCTCCTCCTGACCTCAATCCCTCCCAGCATCAGCGTCTTTTCCAATGAGTCAACTCTTCGCATGAGGTGGCCAAAGTACTGGAGTTTCAGCCTTAGCATCATTCCTTCCAAAGAAATCCCAGGGCTGATCTCCTTCAGAATGGACTGGTTGGATCTCCTTGCAGTCCAAGGGACACTCAAGAGTCTTCTCCAACACCACAGTTCAAAAGCATCAATTCTTCGTTGCTCAGCCTTTTTCACAGTCCAACTCTCACATCTATACATGACCACTGGAAAAACCATAGCCTTGACTAGACGGATCTTTGTTGGCAAAGTAATGACTCTGCTTTTGAATATACTATCTAGGTTGGTCATAACTTTCCTTCTAAGGAGTAAGCATCTTTTAATTTCATGACTGCAGACACCATCTGCAGGGATTTTGGAGCCCAAAAAAATAAAGCCTGACATTGTTTCCACTGCTTCCCCATCTATTTCCCACGAAGTGATGGGACTGGATGCCATGATCTCCGTTTTCTGAATGTTGAGCTTTAAGCCAACTTTTTCACTCTCCACTTTCACTTTCATCAAGAGGCTATTGAGTTTCTCTTCACTATCTGCCATAAGGGTGGTGTCATCTGCATATCTGAGGTGATTGATATTTCTCCCGGCAATCTTGATTTCAGCTTGTGCTTCATCCAGCCCAGCATTTCTCATGATTTCTGCATAGAAGTTAAATAAACAAGGTGACAATATACAGCCTTGACATACTCTTTTTCCTATTTGGAACAAGTCTGTTGTTCCATGTCCAGTTCTAACTGTTGCTTCCTGACTTGCATACAGATTTCTCAAGAGCCAGTCAGGTGGTCTGGTATTCCCATCTCTTTCAGAATTTTCCACAGTTTATTGTGATCCACAGTAAATGTTTTTCTGGAACTCTCTTGCTTTTTCCAGGATCTAGCGGATGTTGACAATTTGATCTGTGGTTCTTCTGCCTTTTCTAAAACCAGCTTGAATGTCAGGAAGTTCACGGTTCACACATTGCTAAAGCCTGGCTTGGAGAATTTTGAGCATTACTTTACTAACGTGTGAGATGAGTGCAACTGTGCAGTAGTTTGAGCATTCTTTGGCATTGCCTTTCTTTGGGATGGAATGAAAACTGACCTTTTCTGGTCCTGTGGCCACTGCTGAGTTTTCCAAATTTGCTGGCATATTGAGTGCAGTACTTTCACAGCATCATCTTTCAGGATTTGGAATAGCTCCACTGGAATTCCATCACCTCCACTAGCTTTGTTCGTAGTGATGCTTTCTAAGGCCCACTGGACTTCACATTCCAGGATGTCTGGCTCTAGGTCAGTGATCACACCATTGTGATTATCTGGGTTGGGAAGATCTTTTTGTACAGTTCTGTGTATTCTTGCCACCTCTTCTTAATATCTTCTGCTTCTGTTAGGTCCATACCATTTCTGTCCTTTATCGAGCCCATCTTTGCATGAAATGTTCCTTTGGTATCTCTAATTTTCTTGAAGAGATCTCTAGTCTTTCCCATTCTGTTGTTTTCCTCTAATTCTTTGCATTGATCGCTGAAGAAGACTTTGTTATCTCTTATTGCTGTTCTTTGGAACTCTGCATTCAGATGCTTATATTTTTCCTTTTCTCCTTTGCTTTTTGCTTCTCTTCTTTTCACAGCTATTTTTAAGGCCTCCTCAGGCAGCCATTTTGCTTTTTTGCATTTCTTTTTCATGGGAATGGTCTTGATCCCTGTCTCCTGTACAATGTGACGAACCTCAGTCCATAGTTCATCAGGCACTCTATCTATCAGATCTAGGCCCTTAAATCTATTTCTCACTTCCACTATATAATTCATAAGGGATTTGATTTAGGTCATACCTGAATGGTCTAGTGGTTTTCCCTACTTTCTTCAAATTAATAATTGAACACCCAAAGCCAGGGTGGCGGCTGGGCGGAGCAACCCCATGCCTGAGGTCAGGGGCAGCGACCAGGAGGACCAACCTCACGTCCAAGGAGCCCTGGCTGTGCAGGACCAGGAGGGCCTAGTGGAGCTATCCCACGTTGAAGGTCAGGAAAGGCAGCGGTGAGTAGATACCCCTCGTCCAAAGTAAGGAGCAGGGGCTGCACTTCGCTGGAGCAGCCATGAAGAGATACCCCACGCCCAAGGTAAGAGAAACCCAAGTAAGACGGTACGTGTTGTAAGAAGGCATCAGAGGGCAGACACACTGAAACTATACTTACAGATAACTAGTCAGTCTAATCACACTAGGACCACAGCCTTGTCTAACTCAATGAAACTAAGCCATGCCCGAGGGGCAACCCAAGATGGGCGGGTCATGGTGCAGAGATCTGACAGAATGTGGTCCACTGGAGAAGGGAATGGCAAGCCACTTCAGTTTTCTTGCCTTGAAAACCCCATGAACAGTATGAAAAGGCAAAATGATAGGATACTGAAAGACGAAGGCTCCGGTCAGTAGGTGCCCAATATGCTACTGGAGATCAGTGGAGAAATAACTCCAGAAAGAATGAAGGGATGGAGCCAAAGCAAAAAGAATACCCAGCTGTGGGTGTGACTGGTGATAGAAGCAAGGTCCGATGCTGTAAAGAGCAATATTGCATAGGTACCTGGAATGTCAGATCCATGAATCAAGGCAAATTGGAAGTGGTCAAACAAGAGATGGCAAGAGTGAATGTCAACATTCTAGGAATCAGTGAACTAACTCAGATGACCATTATTTCTACTACTGCGGGCAGGAATCCCTCAGAAAAAATGGAGTAGCCATCATGATCAACAAAGAGTCCGAGATGCAGTACTTGGATGCAATCTCAAAAACGACAGAATGATCTCTGTTTGTTTCCAAGGCAAACCATTGAATATCACAGTAATCCAAGTCTATGCCCCAACCAGTAACCCTGAAGAAGCTGAAGTTGAATGGTTCTAAGAAGAACTACAAGACCTTTTAGAACTAACACCCAGAAAAGATGTCCTTTTCATATAGGTAACTGGAATGCAAAAGTAGGAAGTCAAGAAACACCTGGGGTAACAGGGAAATTTGGCCTTGGAATGGGGAATGAAGCAGGGCAAAGACTAATAGAGTTTTGCCAAGAAAATGCACTGGTCATAGCAAACACCCTCTTCCAACAACACAAGAGAAGACTCTATACATGGACATCACCAGATGGTCAACACCAAAATCAGATCTATTATATTCTTTGCAGCCAAAGATGGAGAAGCTCTATACAGTCAACAAAAACAAGATCAGGAGCTGACTGTGGCTCAGATCATGAACTTCGTATTGCCAAATTCAGACTTAAATTGCTAATTATTAGAGAAATGCAAATCAAAACTACAATGAAGTACTGCCTCATACAGGTCAGAATGGCCATACCTAAAATGTTTAACCATATGTAGTACCCAATGAACATTAAAAATTTTGACTTAAATCACTTTATATATATTTGTTCAGTTCAGTCACTCAGTCATGTCTGATTCTTTGCACCCCATGGACTATAGCATGCCAGGCTTCCCTGTCCATCATCAACTCCTGGAACCTGCTCAAACTCATGTCTATTGATTCAGTGATGTAATCTAACTATCTCATCCTCTGTTGTCCCCTTGTCCTCCTGCCTTCAATCTTTCCAGCATCAAGGTCTTTTCTAATGAGTCAGTTCTTTGAATCAGGTGGCCAAAGTATGGGAGCTTCATTTTCAGAATCTGTCCCTCCAGTGAATATTCAGGACTAATTTCCTTTAGGGTTGACTGGTTTGAACTCCTTATGGTTCAAGGGGCTCTCAAGAGTCTTCTCCAACACCACAGTTCAAGTGCTCATCTTTCTTTATAGTCCAACTCTCACATCCATATATGACTACTGGAAAAAGCATACTTTGACTAGACAGACTTTGGTGGCAAAGTAATGTCTTTGATTTTTAATATGCTGTCAAGGTTGGTCATAGCTTTTCTTTCAAGGAGCAAGCATCTTTTAATTTCATGGCTGCAGTTAACATCTGCTGTGATTTGAGACCCCCCAAAAATAAAGTCTCTCACTGTTTCCATTGTTTCCCCATCTATTTGCCATGAAGTGATAGGACCATATGCCAAGATCTTAGTTTTCTGAATGTTGAGTTTTAAGCCAACTTTCTCACTCTCCTCTTTCACTTTCCTCAAGAAGCTCTTTAGTTCTTCACTTTCTGCCATAAGGGTGGTGTCACCTGCATATCTGAGGTTATTGATATTTCTCTCAGCAATTGTTTTAAATATTTAAAACAAGTCCAATATTTAGTGAAAGTGTAAGTTCTTTGAAATTGAATAATTTAATAAAATACTTCTAATGCTACACTGCTTAGAACAAAGTTATTTTCTAACTATTCAGTTATTAGAGGATGGTGGAGATTTCTAAAGGAATAAATGCCAATATTCTGATTCAAATTGGTGGGAAAATACCTTCTGCTTTGAAAACCATGCCTAAATGATTAGAGGGAAAAATGGCATTTTGCATTCTTGGCTCTTGATATCCTCTCAAGTGAACATATGGAACTGAATATGGGATTAAATCAAATACTGAGTGCACTAACTTCTCTACCTCAGTTTTCTCTTTCAATTTATTTTTCTTTTTCCTTTTAACCCAGATCAAATCTCTCCATATGTTGGTTCCTATTTAGACTAGCAACAATTTTCCCTACATTGCTTTTATGTTACATTAAAACCCTGGGGTAACTGTCATTAACTGTAGTTTCAGCCATTAGTTTCATACCATCTTTATATAATTGACTTTCCAGAGAATCTTCTCTGTATGTGTAATTCTGACTAATTCAACTCACAATTTGGAAAACTTTTCAGAATCCTTTCAATGCAATGATTTATCTTAAGCAATATAATCAGCAAGGTGCACTTTAAAGAAGTAATGTTTGAAAGCAAGCCTATTCAATTTTGCTATTTTTATCTTTAAAAAAAGTAATGAAAAAGAATCTATATTTAAGAGTTATATCTCTGTTTCAAGTATGGATATCTGTGAGAAGAGAGAAATATAAACAAGGAGCATAACAAAAGGATGGTTACTTTGAATATTATATACAAAAATAGATCGTACAACACTGAAATAAAATTAGCAACTTTGAAAATACTGTTTGAATATGTAACTTTGCTACATTAATGTAAAACACAGATTATATATTTATATATTATTCATAATATTACTACATATTTATATTTAAATACAATCATTTAAAAAGTATATTTTAAATGTTTACTACTTTGAAAAACATTTACAGCTACTAACTTATAAACAAGAAACAAATGGGTTTTTATAAATTTAAGTCCTCCCACAGTTGTTAAAGATCCCCTGGAGAAGGGAACAGCTACCCCCACTCCAGTATTCTGGCCTGGAGAATTCCACTGACTGTATAGTCCATGCGGTAGCAAAGAGTCAGACACGACTGAGTGACTTTCACTTCATTTCACTTCACAGGTGTTAAAAGGGGACCCTGGGTTCTTCCACAAAAATCATTTCTGTCTAGGCCTTACATCTTGTAAATATCAGCTCCCAGGAGAATAGAATAAAATATAATCTATTGAAATATCAGACCCAGAGAGTTAACTAGAAAAGTTTCATGGAATTTGTTGCTCAAACAAAGCCATCATACCAACATAAATATCAAGCAAACAATCAAACACTTATGAAATACTGACAGTAAACAAAATGCATGAACTTATTTGGCAGAAATGACAGATTCTTTAACTCAACAAATAAATTATCCTACAATGATCATTCATTGGCTAAAAGAATTCAGAATATGTGATGCAGTTTATCCCACTTTTCTTATCCCATCTACACAGGTCAAATTGAGTACTCAATGGTAGACCTTAACAAATAAACTCTAGCCTACATTTGAATACAGAAAAGGTAAAAGTTTAAACACTTACCTACATCTTTTATTCTTGATTTCTTGATCCAAAGGCAAGACAGCCCCAGACTTGACTGCAGTGTTCCTCAGAACCAAGATCTGTGGAAAACAATTATGTATTAACAATGTTAGGTTAATGTCATATCTTGAAGTATAAGTTTTGCTACTGGAATCCCATTTTTCATGAGTTGGCTGCGCATTACTGAGTTAGATTGACTTTTGCCATCAAAGTTTACAAGCTGCACCCCATAGCTGCTCTATTTCATGGCCAGAGCTCAGCCATCTTATAGAATTGTTCTCCTGTCTGTCAGACTAAGGCACTGACCTCACTGGTTCATATTCCCAGGTGCTATTACCTAGGCAGAGGCCAAACCAACTTCTCTTTGGCTTATTTATTCAGAGGAGCAGACTGTATGGATGCTTGTATGTATCTTTTATGTGTGTATAAACTAAGATTTCTATTCAAATGCTCACAATGCTTAGAGATGTTCAGATCAGATCAGATCAGATCAGTCGCTCAGTGGTGTCCAACTCTTTGCGACCCCATGAACTGCAGCACACCAGGCCTCCCTGTCCATCACCAAAACCCGGAGGTCACTCAGACTCACATCCATCGAGTCAGTGATGCCATCCAGCCATCTCATCCTCTGTCGTCCCCTTCTCCTCCTGCCCCCAATCCCTCCCAGCATCAGAGTCTTCTCCAATGAGTCAACTCTTCGCATGAGGTGGCCAAAGTACTGGAGTTTCAGCTTTAGCATCATTCCTTCCAAAGAAATCCCAGGGCTGATCTCCTTCAGAATGGACTGGTTGGATCTCCTTGCAGTCCAAGGGACTCTCAAGAGTCTTCTCCAACACCACAGTTCAAAAGCATCTATTCTTCGGCACTCAGCCTTCTTCACAGTCCAGCTCTCACATTCATACATGACCACAGGAAAGACAATAGCCTTGACTAGGCGAACCTTTGTTGGCAAAGTGATGTCTCTGCTTTTGAATATGCTATCTAGGTTGGTCATAACTTTCCTTCCAAGGAGTAAGCGTCTTTTAATTTCATGACTGCAGTCACCATCTGCAGTGATTTTGGAGCCCAGAAAAATAAAGTCTGACACTGTTTCCACTGTTTCTCCATCTATTTCCCATGTAGTGATGGGACCAGATGTCAAGATCTTCGTTTTCTGAATGTTGAGCTTTAAGCCAACATTTTCACACTCCACTTTCACTTTCATCAAGAGGCTTTTTAGCTCCTCTTCACTTTCTGCCATAAGGGTGGTGTCATCTGCATATCTGAGGTTATTGATATTTCTCCCAGCAATCTTGATTTCAATTTGTGTTTCTTCCAGTCTAGCATTTCTCATGATGTACTCTTCATATAAGTTAAATAAACAGGGTGACAATATACAGACTTGACGCACTCCTTTACCTATTTGGAACCAGTCTGTTGTTCCATGACCAGTTCTAACTGTTGCTTCCTGTCCTGCATACAGATTTCTCAAGAGGCAGATCAGGTGGTCTGGTATTCCCATCTCTTTCAGAATTTTCCACAGTTTATTGTGATCTACACAGTCAAAGGCTTTGGCATAGTCAATAAAGCAGAAATAGATGTTTTTCTGAAACTCTCTTGCTTTTTCCATGATCCAGCGGATGTTGGCAATTTGATCTCTGGTTCCTCTGCCTTTTCTAAAACCAGCTTGAACATCAGGAAGTTCACGGTTCACATATTGCTTAAGCCCGGCTTGGAGAATTTTGAGCATTACTTTACCAGCGTGTGAGATGAGTGCAATTGTGCAGTAGTTTGAGCATTCTTTGGCATTGCCTTTCTTTGGAATTGGGATGAAAACTGACCTTTTCCAATCTTGTGGCCATTGCTGAGTTTTCCAAATGTGCTGGCATATTGAGTGCAGCACTTTCACAGCATCATCTTTCAGGATTTGGAATAGCTCCACTGGAATTCCATCACCTCCAGTAGCTTTCTTGGTAGTTATGCTTTCTAAGTCCCACTTGACTTCCAGTTCTAGGATGTCTGGCTCTAGAGTTATCACACCATCGTGATTATCTGGATCGTGAAGATCTTTTTTTGTACAGTTCTTCTGTGTATTCTTGCCACCTCTTCTTAATATCTTCTGCTTCTGTTAGTTCCATACCATTTCTGTCCTTTGTGACTCTAAAATATAAAAATGTTTTTATAACCAGAAAACGACCAGCGCGCTAAGTGCAGGCGGCTCCAACAACCAGTGCGCTAAGCGCAGGCAGCTGCGATGATCTGTGCGCTAAGCGCAGGCGGCTGCGACAATGGGCACACTAAGCACAGCCGTGAGGAGCTACCCAAAACCTGAGGTCAGGGGTGGCAGCCAGGAAGAGCAAGCCCACGCCTGAGGGCAGGGGCGGAGGCCTGGAGGAGCAACCCCACGTTCACAGGAGGGCCTAGAGGAGCTATCCCACGTTGAAGGTCAGGAAGGGCGGCAGTGAGGAGATACCCCTTGTCCAAGGTAAGGAGCAGGGGCTGCGTTTTGCTGGAGTAGCCATAAAGAGATACCACATGCCCAAGGTAAGAGAAACCCAAGTAAGACGGTAGGTGTTGCAAGAAGGCATCAGAGGGCAGACACACTGAAACTATACTTACAGATAACTAGTCAATCTAATCACACTAGAATCACAGCCTTGTCTAACTCAATGAAACTAAGCCATGCCCCTGGGGCAACCCAAGATGGGCGGGTCATGGTGCAGAGATCTGACAAAATGTGGTCCACTGGAGAAGGGAATGGCAAACCACTTCAGTATTCTTGCCTTGAGAACCCCATGAACAGTATGAAAAGGCAAAATGATAGGATACTGAAGGAGGAACTTCCCCGATCAGTAGGTGCCCAATATGCTACTGGAGATCAGTGGAGAAATAACTCCAGAAAGAATGAAGGGATGGAGCCAAAGCAAAAACAATGCCCAGATGTGGATGTGACTGGTGATAGAAGCAAGGTCCGATGCTGTAAAGAGCAATATTGCATAGGAACCTGGAATGTCAGGTCCATGAATCAAGGCAAATTGGAAGTGGTCAAACAAGAGATGGCAAGAGTGAATGTCAACATTCTAGGAATCAGTGAACTAACTCAGATGACCATTATGTCTACTACTGTGGGCAGGAATCCCTCAGAAGAAATGGAGTAGCCATCATGGTCAACAAAAGAGTCCGAAATGCAGTACTTGAATGCAATCTCAAAAACTACAGAATGGTCTCTGTTCGTTTCCAAGGCAAACCATTGAAAATCACAGTAATCCAAGTTTATGCCCCAACCAGTAATGCTGAAGAAGCTGAAGTCGAATGGTTCTATGAGGCCTACAAGACCTTTTAGACCTAACACCCAAAAAAGATGTCCTTTTCATTATAGGTGACTGGAATGCAAAAGTAGGAAGTCAAGAAACACCTGGAATAACAGGCAAATTTGGCCTTGGAATATGGAATGAAGCAGGGCAAACACGAATAGAGTTTTGCCAAGAAAATGCACTGGTCATAACAAACACCCTCTTCCAACAACACAAGAGAAGACTCTACACATAGACCTCAGCAGATGGTCAACACCAAAATCAGATTGATTATATTCTTTGCAGCCCAAGTTGAAGAAGCTCTATACAGTCAGCAAAAACAAGACTATGAGCAGACTGTGGCTCAGATCATGAACTCCTTATTGCCAAATTCAGACTTAAATTGAAGAAAGTAGTCATACAGGTATGACTTAAATAAAATCCCTTATGATTATACATTGGAAGTGAGAAATAGATTTAAGGGCCTAGATCTGACAGATAGAGTGCCTGATGAACTATGGAATGAGGTTTGTGACATTATGTAGGAGACAGGGATCCAGACCAACCCCATGGAAAAGAAATGCAAAAAAGCAAAATGGCTGTCTGGGGAGGTCTTACAAATAACTGTGAAAAGAAGAGAAGCAAAAAGCAAAGGAGAAAAGGAAAGATATAAGCATCTGAATGCAGAGTTCCAAAGAATAGCAAGAAGAGATAAGAAAGCCTTCTTCAGTGATCAATGCAAAGAAATAGAGGAAAACAATAGAATGGTAAAGACTAGAGATCTCTTCAAGAAAATTAGGGATACCAAGGGAAAATTGCATGCAAAGGTGGGCTCGATAAAGGACAGAAATGGTATGGACCTAACAGAAGCAGAAGATATTCAGAGGAGGTGGCAAGAATACACAGAAGAACTGTACAAAAAAGATCTTCACGACCCATATAATCAAGATGATGTGATCACTGACCTAGAGCCAGACATCTTGGAATGTGAAGTCAAGTTGCCCTTAGAAAGCATCACTACGAACAAAGCTAGTGTAGGTGATGGAATTTCAGTTGAGCTATTTCAAATCCTGAAAGATGATGCTGCAAAAGTGCTGCACTCAATATGCCAGCAAATTTGGAAAACTCAGCAGTGGCCACAGGACCGGAAAAGATCAGTTTTCATTCCAATCTTAAAGAAAGACAATGCCAAAGAATGCTCAAACTATCGCACAATTGCACTCATCTCACATGCTAGTAAAGTAATGCTCAAAATTCTCCAAGCCAGGCTTCAGCAATATGTGAATCGTGAACTTTCAGATGTTCAAGCTGGTTTTAGAAAAGCCAGAGGAACCACAGATCAAATTGCCAATATCCGCTGGATCATGGAAAAAGCTAGAGAGTTCTAGGAAACCATCTATTTCTGCTTTATTGACTATGCCAAAGCCTTTGACTGTATGGATCACAATGAACTGGGGAAAATTCTGAAGGAGATGTGAATACCAGACCACCTGATCTGCCTCTTGAGAAATTTGTACGCAGGTCAGGATGCAAGAGTTAGAACTGGACATGGAACAACAGACTGGTTCCAAATAGGAAAAGGAGTCCATCAACACTCTATATTGTCACCCTGATTATTTAACTTATATGCAGATTACATCATGAGAAACGCTGGGCAGGAAAAAGCACAAGCTGGAATCAAGATTCCTGGGAGAAATATCAATCACCTCAGATATGCAGATGACACCACCCTTATGGCAGAAAGTGAAGAGGAACTAAAAAGCCTCTTGACAAAGGTGAAAGTGGAGAATGAAAAAGTTGGCCTAAAACTCAACATTCTGAAATTGAAGATCATGGCATCTGGTCCCATCACTTCATGGGAAATAGATGGGGAAACAGTATCAGACTTTATTTTTTGGGGGCTCCAAAATCACTGCAGATGGTGACTGCAGCCATGAAATTAAAAGACGCTTACTCCTTGGAAGGAAAGTTATGACCAACCTAGGTAGCACATTCAAAAGCAAAGACATTACTTTGCCAACAAAGGTCCGTCTAGTCAAGGCTATGGTCTTTCCTGTGGTCATGTATGGATGTGAGAGCTGGACTGTGAAGAAGGCTGAGCGCTGAAGAATGATGCTTTTGAACTGTGGTGTTGGAGAACACTCTTGAGAGTCCCTTGGACTGCAAGGAGATCCAAACAGTCCATTCTGAAGGAGATCAGCCCTGGGATTTCTTTGGAAGGAATGATGCTAAAGCTGAAAGTCCAGTACTTTGGCCACCTCATGTGAAGTGTTGACTCATTGGAAAAGATTCTGATGCTAGGAGGCTTTGGGGCCAAGAGGAGAAGGGGACGACAGAGGATGAGATGGCTGGATGGCATCACTGACTCAATGGATGTGAGTCTGGGTGAACTCCGGGAGTTGGTGATGGACAGGGAGGCCTGGCGTGCTGCGATTCATGGGGTCGCAAAGAGTCGCACACGACTGAACAACTGAACTGAACCAAACCAGAAACATCTACGTGGTATGAAATTAATTCTAGCAACTCACTACCAAAACATACTGGCATCTCCATATTAATATATTTAGTATGTTTTAAATTTCCAAACTGTAATTATAATAAACATTGATCTGTTGGAATGTATCTGTGCCTAGGTTAGTGTGGGCATTCCTTTGTCATCATATAAGATGAAATCATCAGAAAGAGAAGTTGAAGATCTTTCTTATTTTAATAAATGCACTTTAAAATAGATTAAATTTTCACTTTTTAGTATTATGGAAAACTCTCATAGAGAATATATGTAACCTCTTATTATCAGACACAACTGAAGTTTTAAAGTTAAAGGCGTGTTTTAAGAAGAAAGTAGAGCAACAGAAAATAGAACAAACCATCAGTTCAAAACTATTCACTTGACTGGAAATCTAGAACTCTTGAGTTAAATACTTCCTTTTGGGCTTTACCCAGCACACTTTTTCAGAATTTGAAATTACTTGCACTCTCTGTATGATAAAACTAGCTTTATCATATGGCCATTCAGAAGACAAACAATACATGCATTTTGTCTTAAGGCAGAATTTATTTTTTCTGATCAATAAACAATTATAAAACCTTCATCATATTGTTATATAAGGCATTAGCAATGCTGAATATTTTTGATTCAGAAGTCTTGAGGAAACTTCGCATCATTCCCAAAAATACATTGCAGAGTATCTGTTCTGCAAAATACTCTATAGAAAAATAATGATGGTGATGGCTAGGGGAGTTATATGGTTGAATATGTTTTGAAAAGTGACAAAAGTGAAGCTGCTCAGTTGTGTCCGACTCTTTGCAATCCCATGGGCTGTAGCCTACTAGGCTCATCCATCCATGGAATTTTCCAGGCAATAGTAGTGTTGGAAACTGCAAATAATATCTCTTGGCAATTTATAAAGCATATTAGGATGCTAAAACCAAAAATTTGTTCAGAAGAGCATGTTAGACACTTAGAAACCAGTGTTCAACAAAATATTTTTCAAATTAATCTGCCTTCAAAACAACCTACTCTAACACTTACCTATCCCAATTGTATTTTTTAATTTATTTTTAATTGAAGGATAATTGCTTTACAGTATTGTGTTGGTTTCTGCCATACATCAACATGAATCAACCATAGGAATCCACATGTATACCCAACTGTATTTTTTAAGCAGATTTCTCTCATGTCTTTCTCACTGAGTCCTAAGTCAGGACAATTATAAAGATGTAAGAAGTCTTCCACTGTTAGTGCTTAAACAAAAAAAAAAAAAAAAAAAAAAGGCTGTGAATAATTTATATTAAAATAAACACAGGTAAAGCAGATTTTAGGTTTTCCTCATTTTCATTTCTATATCTTAATCTGAAGAGAAATGACTGAAGTTATATCTATCTTGTAAACTGTGCATAGTCTTCTGGGCATTCATTGGCATGACTGAGAGATGGTTTTTTCCACATAGTATTGACAGTCCTCAATATTATTGAGAAGACAAAGTTGAGAACCTCTGGTGTCCATACATAGCTTAATGGTCTGAGGGTAAAGTACACTTCACATGCAAGTATATTTACATACTTCTTAGAAATGTGCATGGCAAAAAAAAAAAAAAAATGTATTGGCAATAACAACTGCAAGATAATTTAATAATTTCTGGAAAGACATGCAAGGTAAAGGGACAAGCAAAGCAACTCCTTTGTCCCACAAAATCTTAACCAGAATGATGTGACATTACCTCAATACATACTAATGAAATTTTAACTGGTATTTACAGTTAATTTGTGGTGGTGATGAACTTTCTATCTTTACTTGGTGTTTTCTAAAGCTTCCAGACAGTCTATACTGAAATTACAAGACATTCCTCTTAGAATTCTTCAGAATTATTTCTCAAAATACCATTTTTACTAAGGGTCAACAACATTTATGAATAAGTAAAAATCGGGTTAAAATCAGCATTTTATTTATTTTAAACAAAAATGGAATTGCCTCTCTTTTGAAATTTAATGATTTATTTTTCTGGGAAAGTAAAAATTGTGCTTCTGGGGCTCTTATTAATAATAGATACACATAGGTGCACAACTTAATCTATAGACATGGATTTGATACTTGTGTGTGTATATGTTTATGCAATTATGCATTTCTGTAAATAGATATGGATAGTCTTGTTTCTTGTCTATTCCTGTGTCAGCCTATAATAACATTTTACTCTAAAATTAGGATTTCTAAATGGCAATTAGCTTATCTAAATCTAACTTAAATAACCAGACTTTGTTCTATAGTTGAGGGATCAGTATTTGTATGTAAAAAGTTTGGGCTTAAATTAAGGCTTAGATGTTTGCTCTCACACCTTTCCCAAAATACATTGTTAAAAAATTAATGAGTAAATGAGAAGAAATAAATGAATCAAGCAGGTTTTTTTCTTTTTGATTCAAGTAAAAAAGTTAAAAACTAATAGTGTTAATCTCTTTTCATTTATCCCTCATTTTATTGATTAAAAGCTATGACAACTGGCACTAAAGTTTTATTGATTAATGATGAAGCAAGCAGACGTATATTGTTAAAGACAAAATTTCTTCTGGATATATTATGCTAATAATCACAAAAAGATGTAACAGAATTAACTGTAGTCCTTTGAAATGTACTGATCATTTCCTCTATACAACAAAAAATCTTTAAAATATTTTTTAATTCATAATAATGTGATTTTAATAATTATAAAATATTTTGCACATTTTAAAATATATATTTATGTTGTTTTTAAAATTTTATCCATTTTTATGATTATTCCAAGGCCAAGAAACAGACTTTTTAATATATGTTATTATACATGATATACATTGTGTATTATATAGCATGTACGACACACATATTTAAATAATATTTAGATAATAAAGTCAATTGTCCATATTTTCATTTCAGGTCTCAATTAATTTAAGTTTTATCAAGATTAACTGAACATGCTACATTGCTTATGAGATAACACACAGCATTGTAAGTGATATTTTAGAGGTAAATTAAAAAGAAATTTATTTTTCATTGTTATTAGTATATGTTCTGTGAAACTTTAAAGTACTAACATTTTAAGGTTGTCTCAAGATAATATTCTTTATTATATCAATTTTTACTACCTTTCATAACATATAGTCCAGCTGGGTTCATCTTTCCTTCTACTATAAATTCTTGCCCTTATATGTTCATTTTTTTTTAATGTATCTATATATATGTTTGGATCCTACTACCTGGATCAGTTAGACTATTAAAACTGGACAATACCAAACTACATTGACTCTTTGTTATTATGTAACAACAGAAAACAACAGAATGGGAAAGACTAGAGATCTCTTCAAGAAAATTAAAGATACCAAGGGAACATTTCATGCAAAGGTGGGCTTGATAAAGGAGAGAAATAGTATGGACCTAACAGAAGCAGAATATATTAAGAAGAGATGGCAAGAATACACTGAAGAACTGTACAAAAAAGATCTTCACGACCCAGATAATCACGATGGTGTAATCACTCATCTAGAGCCAGACATCCTAGAATGTGACGTGAAGTGGGCCTTAATGAACAAAGCTAGTGGAGGTGAAGGAATTCCAGTTGAGCTATTTCAAATGCTGAAAGATGATGCTGTGAAAGTGCTGCACTCAATATATCAGCAAATTTGGAAAACTCAGCAGTGGCCACAGGACCGGAAAAGGTCAGTTTTCATTCCAATCCCAAAGAAAGGCAATGCCAAAGAATGATCAAACTACCACACAATTGGACTCATCTCACATGCTAGTAAAGTAATGCTCAAAATTCTCCAAGTCAGGCTTCAGCAATATGTGAACCCTGAACTTCCAGATGTTCAAGCTGGTTTTAGAAAAGGCAGAGGAACCAGAGATCAAATTGCCAACATCCGCTGGATCATGGAAAAAGCAAGAGAATTCCAGAAAAACATTTATTATTTTTATTGACTATGCCAAAGCCTTTGACTGTGTGGATCACAATAAACTGTGGAAAATTCTGAAAGAGATGGGAATACCAGACCACCTGACCTGCCTCTTGAGAAATCTGTATGCAGGTCAGGAAGCAACAGTTAGAACTGGACATGGAACAACAGACTGGTTCCAAATAAGAAAAGGAGTATGTTAAAGCTGTATATAGTCACCCTGCTTATTTAACTTATATGCAGAGTACATCATGAGAAACACTGGACTGGAAGAAACACAAGCTGGAATCAAGATTGCTGGGAGAAATATCAATCACCTCAGATATGCAGATGATACCACCCTTATGGCAGAGAGAGTTAGAACTGGACATGGAACAACAGACTGGTTCCAAATAAGAAAAGGAGTATGTTAAAGCTGTATATAGTCACCCTGCTTATTTAACTTATATGCAGATTACATCATGAGAAACGCTGGGCAGGAAAAAGCACAAGCACAAGCTGGAATCAAGATTCCTGGGAGAAATATCAATCACCTCAGATATGCAGATGACACCACCCTTATGGCAGAGAGTGAAGAGAAACTAAAAAGCCTCTTGATTAAAGTGAAAGTGGAGAGTGAAAAAGTTGGCTTAAAGCTCAACATTCAGAAAACGAAGATCATGGCATCCAGTCCCATCACTTCATGGGAAATAGATGGGGAAACAGTGGAAACAGTGTCAGACTTTCTTTTTCTGGGCTCCAAAATCACTGCAGATGGTGAATTTAGAAGTTGTTATATGTGAACAGTTTTAAATAGATGTATGTTAAACATGATTATCTTCAAGTCATAAAATATTTGTCCCTTATATTTATTTTATTGCTTATCATTTTACTCACATTGTTCAATGAGTGCAATTTTACTAGTACTATATTATTACTATTATAACAAAAATATATTTTGAAACTGTCTTCTAAGAGTATACTTTAATTATAAATTCCTCTAGAAGTTAATTTCTCATTGATAGTTTATAGAAATATATGACATAAATGAAAACATTGCTATTTAGAGAAAGTTAATTTCCTTGTGTATTTTATAATTTGAGTAAATATAAAAATAATTTTAAAATTTCTCAATCAGAGATGATATTTAATCTCTTTTAGAAATTAAAAACTGCTTCTGGTTAGATATAAACATCTGGGATCCAAAGACATACAATGAACTTGAAGTCATTCTCTATTCTTCTTTTTCTTACAAATTTGTTTTGACATTTGGAAAAGAATCTAAGCAGAAAGTAAAAGCACAGGAATTCAATTAAGTCAATGATTAGTAAAATAAAAGCATAAATATTCAATCAAATCAGTGATTAATATTTATCCAAGCCATTACAGAAGTAATTCTAGACCATCAGAATGTGAATTCCCATGATTTGTATGAGGCACTTATTCTGAAATAACTCAGATATACAGTTTGTTGTAGAAGAATCATGCTTATTGTTGAAAATCTTTAACAGGAGTATTCTAACTTGTGTCAAGGAAAAAGAAAAGAATATATTAAGGAGTCTTCTCTGAACATTCACAGAACACACTAGCATGATAAAGTCCTTATAAGACATGTTGTTTAGAAATCTTTAAATGTTATTTAATCAAACATCTCCCAACCTCATTTTCTAAAAATCTCCTCATGCCTTAATCTGTAACAAACACTTTAGGAAATGCAACTTAAAATACAATATAATTTCTGCAAATATTTCAGGCCCTTCTTGTAGAAAGTATCTTTGAGAATAGCACAGCTATTGTTTTAGAGGGATTATTTAATTTCTCTAAATGTATAGCTAGTTGCTTGGTTAAAAATACAAGTCAAATGGTACTCCAAATAAAATCCAAAAGAAACAGATGAAAAAATTTATAAAACATATAATATCTTTAACATATTGAATATGAATTATAGTGAATATTGTGTGAATGATATAATTTACTTACTATACCCAAATATTATCATTTAAATGATAATACATGAAATTATGTATTATATATTCTTTCTTTCTAGCTTACTTTGCTCAGCCTAATGCTTTATGAGATTCCCTCCAAATTACATGTAGCAACATTATAATGCTGAATAATCTTTCAGTGTATGAATATCACAATTCGTTTACCTGCTATTGAACATTTGTGCTGTATCCAGGTTTAGGCTATTACTAAAAAACCTACTAAAGACATTCTTGTACTAGTCTTTTTGTGGACATACATTTTTATTTCTCTTGGGAAAATATATTGGCATGGTGTTTCTGGAACATGTTGCATTTTTCAAAGTGGAATCTGTTCTCTAAAGTGGTTGAACCATTTTATAAAACAAAAAGTCATGTATTATTCTAGTTGTTCCATATCCCAGGCATCTCTTGATATGGTGAGCCTTTATAATGTTAGCTATTCTATTGGGTTTATAGTGGTAATCCACAGTGATTAAAGATGTTCATGATCCCTTCATTTATTTATTAATCATTTAATGTCTTGTTTGGGGATATATCTGTTCAAATAGCTTATCCATTTTCTTAACTGGGCTGTTCCTTTATAAATTCTAGATATAAGTTTCTTACCTAATTTATATATGTATCAGATCAGACCAGATCAGTCGCTCAGTCATGTCCAACTCTGCGACCCCATGAATTGCAGCACGCCAGGCCTCCCTGTTCATCACCAACCCCCAGAGTTCACTGAGACCCACATCCATCGAGTGAGTGATGCCATCCAGCCATCTCATCTGCCATTATCCCCTTTCCTCTTGCCCTCAATCCCTTCCAGCATCAGAGTCTTCTCCAATGAGTCTGCTCTTCGCATGAGGTGGCCAAAGTACTGGAGCTTAAGCTGCAGCATCATTCCTTCCAAAGAAATTCCAGGGCTGATCTCCTTCAGAATGGACTGGTTGGATCTCCTTGCAGTCCAAGGGACTCTCAAGAGTCTTCTCCAACACCACAGTTCAAAAGTATCAATTCTTCAGTGCTCAGCCTTTTTCACAGTCCAACTCTCACATCCATACATGACCACAGGAAAGACCATAGCCTTGACTAGGCGAACTTTTGTTGGCAAAGTAATGTCTCTGCTTTTGAATATGCTATCTAGGTTGGTCATAACTTTCCTTCCAAGGAGTAAGCGTCTTTTAATTTCATGGCTGCAGTCACCATCTGTAGTGATTTTGGAGCCCAGAAAAATAAAGTCTGACACTGTTTCCACTGTTTCCTCATCTATTTCCCATGAAGTGATGGGACCAGATGCCATGATCTTCGTTTTCTGAATGTTGAGCTTTAAGCCAACCTTTTCACTCTCCACTTTCACTTTCATCAAGAGGCTTTTTAGTTCCTCTTCACTTTCTGCCATAAGGGTGGTGTCATCTGCATATCTGAGGTGATTGATATTTCTCCCAGCAATCTTGATTCCAGCTTGTGTTTCTTCCAGTCCAGTGTTTCTCATGATGTACTCTGCATATAAGTTAAATAAACAGGGTGACAATATACTGTCTTGAGGTACTCCTTTTCCTATTTGGAGCCAGTCTGTTGTTCCATGTCCAGTTCTAACTGTTGCTTCCTGACCTGCATACAAATTTCTCCAGAGGCAGATCAGGTGGTCAGGTATTCCCATCTCTTTCAGAATTTTCCACAGTTTATTGCTAATATTTTCCCCCAGTTTATGGTTTGTTTTTTATGTGCTTAATGCTAACTCTTGTCTTTCAGAAACTAGAAATTCGATGAAGTCCAATTTATGAATTTTTTTCATGTTATGTGCTTTTTGTGTTCTAAGAAATCTATGGACTCTTAGAAACTGTTCTAAAGTATCATTTTCTTATATATTTTCTTCTATGTGTTACATTTTTAGCTTATATGTTCAGGCCTATAATAAATTTTAAATTAATTTCTGACTTTGTTGTGAGGTACAAATTTAGATTTTTCTTCCCCAAATATATATACACTTGTATTAGAACCTTAAAACTTCCCAGGTGGGACAGTGGTAAATAATCCACCTGCCAATGCAAAAGACACAAGAGTCACAAGTTTGATCCCTGAGTGGGGGAAGATCCCTTGGAATCTGAAATGGCAACCCACTCTAGTATTCTTGCCTGGAAAATTCCATGGACAGGAGACCTTGACAAGCTACAGTCCATTGGGTCACTAAGAGTCAGACACGACTGAGTTACTGAGTACACACACATGCATATTAGCACCTTGCTATTGTCCTAGGTAACTGAAACTTTGTTAATTAATTTCTCTCTTTTTTTTTTTTTTAATTAAATTACCTATGTGTTTCAGTTCAGGCATTGCTATAGACTGAACTGTGTCTCCTCAAAACTCATCTATTGAAGCTCTAACCTTCAGTGTGATAAATAATGAGACTGAGCCTATATAGAGATAATTAAGGTTGAGTTCAGTTCAGTTCAGTTCAGTTCAGTCACTCAGTCGTGTCTGATTCTTTCCAATCCTATGGACTACAGAACGCCAACCCTCCCTGTCCATCATCAACTCTGGGAGTTTACCCAAACTCATGTCCATTGAGTCGGTGATGCCATTCAAACATCTCATCCTCTGTCGTCCCCTTCTCCTCCTGCCCCCAATCTTTCCCAGCATCAGGGTCTTTTCCAAAGAGTCAGATCTTTGCATCAGGTGGCCAAAGTATTGGAGTTTCAGCTTCAACAACAGTCCTTCCAATGAACAATCAGGACTTATCTCCTTTAGGATGGACTGGTTGGCTCTCCTTGCAGTCCAAGGGACTCTCAAGAGTCTTCTCCAACGCAACAGTTCAAAAGCATCAATTCTTCGGTGCTCAGCCTTCTTCACAGTCCAACTCTCACATCCATACATGACCACAGGAAAAACCATAACCTTGACTAGATGGACCTTTGTTGGTAAAGTGATGTCTCTGCTTTTGAATATGCTATCTAGGTTGGTCATACCTTTCCTTCCAAGGAGTAAGCATCTTTTAATTTCATGGCTGCAGTCACCATCTGTAGTGATTTTGGAGCCCAGAAAAATAAAGTCTGACACTGTTTCCACTGTTTCTCCATCTATTTCCCATGAAGTGATGGGACCAGATGCCATGATCCTCATTTTCTAAATGTTGAGCTTTAAGCCAATTTTTTCACTCTCCACTTTCACTTTCATCAAGAGGCTTTTTAGTTCCTCTTCACTTTCTGCCATAAGGGTGGTGTCATCTGCATATCCGAGGTGATTGATAATTTCTCCCGGCAATCTTGATTCCAGCTTGTGTTTCTTCCAGTCCAGTGTTTCTCATGATGTACTCTGCATATAAGTTAAATAAACAGGGTGACAATATACAGCCTTGAGGTACTCCTTTTCCTATTTGGAACCAGTCTGTTGTTCCATGTCCATTTCTAACTCTTGCATCCTGACCTGCATACAAATTTCTCAAGAGGCAGGTCAGGTGGTCTGGTATTCCCATCTCTTTCAGAATTTTCCACAGTTTATTGTGATCCACACAGTCAAAGGCTTTGGCATAGTCGATAAATCAGAAATAGAAGCTTTTCTGGAAATCTCTTGCTTTTTCCATGATCCAGCTGATGTTGGCAATTTGATCTGTGGTTCCTCTGCCTTTTCTAAAACCAGCTTAAATGTCAGGAAGTTCATGGTTCACATATTGTTGAAGTCTGGTTTGGAGAATTTTGAGCATTACTTTACTAGCATGTGAGATGAGTGCAATTGTGTGGTAGTTAGAGCATTCTTTGGCATTGCCTTTCTTTGGGATTGCATTCAAAACTGACCTTTTCCAGTCCTGTGACCACTGCTGAGTTTTTCAAATTTGCTGGCATATTGAGTGCAGTACTTTCACAGCATCATCTTTCGGGATTTGAAATAGCTCAACTGGAATTCCATCACCTCCGCTAGCTTTGTTCGTAGTGATGCTTTCTAAGGTCCACTTGACTTCATATTCCAGGATGTCTGGCTCTTGGTCAGTGATCACACCATCGTGATTATCTGGGTCGTGAAGATCTTTTTTGTACAGTTCTTCTGTGTATACTTGCCATCTCTTCTTAATACCTTCTGCTTGTGTTAGGTCCATACCATTTCTGTCCTTTATCGAGCCCATTTTTGCATGTAATGTTCCCTTGGTATGTCTAATTTTCTTGAAGAGATCTCTAGTCTTTCCCATTCTGTTGTTTTCCTCTATTTCTTTGCACTGATCACTGAAGAAGGCTTTATTATCTCCTCTTGTTATTCTTTGGAACTCTGCAGGAGGCCATAACGGTGGGGCCCTGATTAGAATCACTGTCCTTTTAAGTAGAAACACCAGAGAGTTCCTTAACTCCCTCTCCATGCTAGCACAGAAGAAAAACAATCTGAGAACATATCAAGAAGTAGCTGCTTATAAGCCAGAAAGAGAGTTCTCACCAGAACCTACCTGTGCTGGCATCCTGATCCCTCATTTCTGGTCTCCATAACTACGGGAAAATAAATTTTAGTTGTCTAAGCCACCCAGTCTATAGTATACTGTTATGCCAGCTTGAACTGACTAACACAGGTATTCTTGATAGTTATTTCTTGGCATTTACTACTATTTTACCTTCAATACCTTAACAGCTGCTAACCTCACCCAGTGGATAATATACATATTAATTTAGATGCATTTTTTATCTTTAGAAGTTCTATCTGGTTCTTATCTACATATCTTCTACTTTTTTTGTATTATGCTTTCCTCTAAAATCTTGAATATTCATGATTTTTCTTTTTTAACATTTATTTTTTATTTTTTTTTTTAAATTTATTTTTTAACTTTGCAATATTGTGTTGGTTTTGCCATAGATCAACATGAATCCTCCACAGGTATACACATCAAGATTTTTCTTATGTGGCTCACAATTCTCCTTCCCTGCATGTTTAGTGATTGTTTTGTTAGATCCAAGACATTGCATATGCCATGTTTTTGAGTGTTCATATTTTGTTAACTTTATTTAAAGAGTATTGATGTTTGCTCTGGGAGGCAGTTAAGTTATATTGTGAGGCTTTAAAAATTGTTAAGGTAGAAACTGAGTGCTCTTCTCTCAAAGGTTAATAGAGACTTACTACTCAGTTGTGACTCTTTGAGGTGTCTATTGATTGTACAAGAGTTAAACAAGGTTTCTTTACTCTCTATGGGTAAAATTTGAACAACTTCTATCTCTATGTGTGGCCTGGGAATTAGTCCTGTTCAGTTCAGTTCAGTCGCTCAGTTGTGGCCAACACTTTGTTACCCCATGGACTGAAGCATGCCAGGCTTCCCTGTCCATCACCAACTCTCAGAACTTACTCAAACTCATGTCCATTGAGTCAGTGATGCCATCCATCTCATCCCCTGCCATCCCCTTCTCCTCCTGCCTTCAATCATTCCCAGCATCAGAGTCTTTTCAAATGAGTCAGTTCTTTGCATCAGGTGACCAAAGTATTGGAGTTTCAGCTTCAGCATCAGTCCTCCAATGAATATTCATCACTGATTTCCTTTAGAATGGACAGGTTGGATCTCCTTGCTGTCCAAGGGACTCTCAAGAGTCTTCTCCAACACCACAGGTCAAAAGCATTCTTGCAGTTGGTTTTGCTTGGCTTTGGGAGATTCACCATATGTAGATACAGATTAACATTCAGCCAAGAAAAAAAAAAAAGAGTACTACTGTATGCATTTTTTCCAAACTCCGTTCTTTCTGATAATCTACCCTGTAAATTATAACAGCCTTAGTTTCTCAAACCCCATTGTGTCTTTTCTATTGACCTCAGGTTCTGCTTTGCTTCTCTTTCTTACACAGTAATCCAGAACGTGTGTCCCCTTCATACAAAAAAGCAGAGCAATTGTGGGACTCACCTCATGTTCTCATGAACCATAATGCTGTAATTTCCATCACTGCAATTAGTGAAAACATTGTTTCATATATTTGTCCAGATTTCTAGCTGTTTGTATGGCAAGACAAGCTGCATACCAGCTATTGCTTTATAGGATTTGCAATAAACACTGATTAAGAGACTATATAAATATATTCACTTCTGGGTATCTGTTTTGTTTCAGAAATAGGGATTAACAGTGGATGGAAATGAGAAAACAAGCATGAGCATGAAAGAAAGAATTTTTCTCAAAGGCAAGAGAGTCGTGCAGATACTACATATCCAAGAGGTGGATAGTTAAGAAGAAGTATTTTAAAATAATGAAATAGGGATTAAAAAACAGGTGGCTTATGCACAGGCATTAACCACTTTATTTTTTTCCCGAACATCCCACTAAAAGTATGGTCGGGCTCCCCTGGTGGCTCATAAAGTAAAAATATGGTACAAGAATATAAAAAGTACAAAGGTCTACAGGAGAGAAGGGAAAAGCAAAGGTTTCAATGATTTTTTTTTTTTTTTTTCAATTATACAAAGCAGGAGAATCATTAACTAATTTAAAGAGTAAGGAAGTGTTTAACACAGAAGCCTTTTGAGAAGAATAGCTGCAAACAACTGAATTCATTTACCCAGTTGAATCTCAGAGAAACTTAGCATTTGAAGAGACCATTTCAAAGATAAAATCATTGAGGTAGATGTTGTATTAATTTGTCAGTTTTTGTTATAGAAAATATATTTAAATGTACTTGGGAAACTTCTGCAAAAATTATTTCACTTCTAAAAGTTATATGTAAAATTCTTACTTGTATGAAGAACTTGACTTTAAATGTTTCTAAAGCTAGTCCACATATTTTCATTACCCCCTAACCTGAACATATATAAACTAAGGGAAAACTCATATACTTACTGGTGTTTTGAAAGATGTGTGGATGAGTAATGAAATATTTTCTTGTTATTTTCTTTAATATTGCCAAGTTAACATTTACTTGTTTTCTTTTTATACCATATGTAATTTAATTTCTTAGAGCAAGTTAAGGTATTGTGATATTTAAATAAATAATTACATTTTCAATCAACTAGAAATATGAGTATCATTTTATGATTGTTTTATACCCATCTTAATAAATGGTCTGGCTACCTCTGGATAAATATTGTATCTTTGACTAAACATCTATCAAATGACATAAACCAGATAGCATTGTAAACTTGCAAAAGGAGGAGTTGAATATAATTAAACATAAATATTGTGGCTTGCTCAGAAATGTAGCAATATTAAGATAACTACATAAAATTTAGGATTTCTTTCATTAGTGATTTTAAAATATGTCATGGACATTATAAAACATATCCTGCCACACTAATGGCAGAAAGAGGAACTAAAGAGGCTCTTGATGAAGGTGAAAGAGGAGAGTGAACAAGCTGGTTAAAATTGAACATTCAGAAAACTAAGATCATGTCATTGAGTACCACCACTGCATGGCAAATAGCTGGGTAAAAATGTGAACAGTGACAGACTTTATTTTCTTGGGCTCCCAAATCACTGTGGACAGTGACTGCAGCCATGAAATTAAAAGACACTTGCTTTTTGGAAAAGTTATGACAAACCTAGACAGCATATTAAAAAGCAGAGACATCACTTTGCTGACAAAGGTCCATCTAGTCCAAGCTATGATTTTTCCAGTAGTCATGTGCGGATGTGAGAGATGGACCATAAAGAAGCCTGAGGACCAAAGAATTGATGCTTTCGAACTGTCGCACTAGAGAAGACTCTTGAGAGTCCCTTGGACAGCAAGGAGATTAAACCAGTCAATCCTAAAGGAAATCAACCCTGAATATTCATTGGAAAGACTGATGCTGAAGCTGAATTTCCAATACTTCAGATACCTGATGCAAAGAGCTGACTCATTGGAAAAGATCCTGATGCGGGGAAGACTGAGGATAGGAGGAAAAGGAGGCAAAAGAGGATGTGATGGTTGGATGACATCACCTACTCAATGGATATGAGTTTGAGCAAATTCTAGGAGATAGTGAAGGACAGGTTAGCCTGGTATACTGCAGTTCATAGGATGCAAAGAGGTGAACATGACTTACCCACTGAACAACATCAACAATATGGGGGAGAAGAATTAATATCTCATAAAATATTTAATGGCTATAATTGTATACACAACAAAAGACATTAAATTGTTCCTATTTGGTCCTTCACATGAGCAACAAGATTTCATGAATTAATCACTTCAGACTGATTAAAAAGCATTATAAAACTCCAGCCTTTATAAAAATATTGACTTCTAACTTGTCATCATAAAAAGGAATATGAAAGCGAATAGTTGTTAACTGTATCCTATGTATCACATTCTCTTCTGAGATGCAGTCAGCAATACCGGTCAGAGGAACTGTTCCATAGGTTGATAATTTGTCCTTAATGATAGATGTTTATAGCTATAACCAGCAGAGTCCACTCCTTTCCCCTCTAACCCCCTAGAAAGGATCTGAAAAATATTTCTGTAGCTGCTATAAAATTGTTCACTTATAGGAACAAGAAAGTTCTAATACAATGCTGTTCTCACAGTAAAGGATGAAACAATGCAACGAATGGAACTTCTGGTGTTTATAGTAATAAAATCCCTTGGACAGGGTCCAAAATCCATTTGCCTAATACTGAATTGTATGTTCCTAATGCTGTTATAGTGGCATTTCAGTTTATTCTGGAAGAACAGATGCCCACTGTTTTGGTTTTGCAGATTTTCACAGGAGATTGGCTATGTCTACTCACTAAATGACAGAACAATTTAGAAAATATCTTTGGCCATAACTTCTTCATTTAAATTGATTAAGAGTGCAATCTAAGTAGTAACAATCAGAACTATGTATAATCCAGTCTTTCCAAACTGTACTGCCTGCTGATGAAGAAACTGAATTTGACTAAAAGTCAAAACCAGAATTACAGTATTTTATGCAACCACATATGCCAACATTTAATTTTTATTAATTTTGATACATATTGAGATATAGATGTTAAAACTTAAGGCATTTAAAGTGCCACATTTCTTTTTAAATCTGTCAAATTCTTTTCAAAATATCAGTGTTCAAAATAATATACTTCAATTGTGATATGTTCTGATTTAAGTACCAAAAAGCTATATATAGTTAACTTTTATGTATCCATCAGTGATACATAGATACAGTAGATATATACAACATTTCTGCTAGTAATTAAGTAATTTGATTCTACTCCAAAAAGGCATAGATCTGTTGGAAGTATCAGTAGCCCATGGTGACACTGAATTTATTGCTCGAAAATGTTGAAAAACAGTGCAAAACTGATAATTACAAATTCAATTCCATTCAATTTCAATTGTGTTCTTGATGCTATTGATTAAGTCTATCATTAATTTGTTTTTGGTTCCCTAGCTAATTCACCACAAGGGATTTTCTCTCTTCCCTTTTCAATGCCCTACAAAATTTAAAGTAGAGGAAAGATTATACAATTCGATATCAGAAAATCAGTTTGAAATTAAGATTTCATTAGCTGTGTTAAGTCATAGCACTGTGTCTCTCTGTTCTCATTCATAAGGTAAAAATAGTAGCTGTGTGTACCTGCCAAGTTGCTTCAGTCATGTCTGAATCTTGATGACTCTATGGGCTGGAGCCCTCCAGGCTCCTCTGTTCATGGGGATTCTCCAGGCAAGAATACTGGAGTGTGTTGCTGTGCCCTTCTCCAGTGGATTTTCCCAACCCAGGGATTGAACGCATAGTCTATTACATTATATCTCCTGCATTGCCATTGGGGTTCTTTACCACTAGCCACCTGGGAAGCCCAAAATAGTACCTAACTCACAACAACTCTGTGGAAAAAAGAATGTGAACATGAACATTGAAGTTTTATGGGCAGCCTGTTGTGAATAAATTACTGTTTAAGACTAATACCCATTGTGTAAGAAGTGGTTCTCAAAGTTTTGTCCTGGAAGGAATAACATCAGAATAACAGAGAACTTGTTAGAAACACGAAGCAATTAAATCCCATTCCAGATTACTAAATCAGAAACTCCAGGGATAGAAACTAGGAATTTGTTTTAACAAGCCCTTCAGGTAATTCTTGTGCTTAGTTAAGTTTGAGAAACAGCAGTATAATGAATTGTACCTGTCTTTCCACTTGGCATCAATATTGCCTGCTATAGTCTTTGGGGAACTCCATGTGAATTGTATTTAATGACTTTTCAAAGGGTCACTGATAAAGACACAGGTCTTTCACATATGGCTTTATGACATGCATTATTAAATATCTATTATGTAATAAAAATCTCCAGACATGGTTTTAAACGTAATTATATAAAGCACAATATAACTCAGGTAGATAACTATTTTGATATTAGTTTTAAAATTCATGTAACTATAGTAAGAGGAAATCATCATACATCACATTTAGAATTAGGAAATACCATTAGATTTTAGAAAATAATACAATTTGCTCCAATTTTTATTTCTGTTTATATATGCTCAAATTCTAGTGACTTTTTTCTTCCCCTCCTCTCTTCCCTTTTTTCTTTCTTTTTCTGTCTCAATTTCTGCCTCTCTCTTTCCCTCTATCTTTCTTTCATAAATAACATTATATCATCCTCTAACATGTTCAGTTCAGTTCAGTTGCTCGGTCGTGTCCGACTCTTTTCAACCCTATGGACTACAGAACGCCAACCCTCCCTGTCCATCACCAACTCTGGGAGTTTACCCAAACTCATGCCCATTGAGTTGGTAATGCCATCCAAACATCTCAAGCTCTGTCGTCCCCTTCTCCTCCTGCCCCTAATCCCTCCCAGCATCAGAGTCTTTTCCAATGAGTCAGATCTTTGCATCAGGTGGCCAAAGTATTGGAGTTTCAGCTTCAACATCAGTCTTTCCAATGAACACTCAGGACTTATCTCCTTTAGGATGTACTGGTTGGATCTCCTTGCAGTCCAAGGGACTCTCAAGAGTCTTCTCCAACACAACAGTTCAAAAGCATCAATTCTTCAGTGCTCAGCCTTCTTCACAGTCCAGCTCTCACATACATACATGATCACAGGAAAGACCATAGCCTTGACTAGGTGAACCTTTGTTGGCAAAGTGATGTCTCTGCTTTTGAATATGCTATCTAGGTTGGTCATAACTTTCCTTCCAAGGAGTAAGCATCTTTTAATTTCATGGCTGCATTCACCATCTGCAGTGATTTTGGAGCCCAGAAAAATAAATTCTGACACTGTTTCCACTGTTTCTCCATCTATTTCCCATGCAGTGATGGGACCAGATGCCATGATCTTCGTTTTCTGAATGTTGAGCTTTAAGCCAACCTTTTCACACTCCTCTTTCACTTTCATCAAGAGGCTTTTTAGTTCTTCTTCACTTTCTGCCATAAGGGTGGTATCATCTGCATATCTGAGGTTATTGATATTTCTCCCAGCAATCTTGATTCCAGCTTGTGTTTCTTCCAGTCCAGCATTTCTCATGATGTACTCTGCATATAAGTTAAATAAACATGGTGACAATATACAGCTTTGATGTACTCCTTTTCCTATTTGAAACCAGTCTGTTGTTCCATGACCAGTTCTAACTGTTACTTCCTGACCCGCATACAGATTTCTCAAGAGGCAGATCAGGTGGTCTAGTATTCCCATACTAACACATATATATGGAATTTAGAAAGATGGTAATGATAACCCTGTATCCAAGACAGCAAAAGAGACACAGATGTATAGAACAGTCTTTTGGACTCTGTGGGAGAGGGTGAGGGTAGGATGATTTGGGAGAATGGTATTAAAACATGTATAATATCATATGTATAATGAATCGCCAGTCCAGGTTTGATGCTCGGGGCTGGTGCACTGAGATGACCCAGAGGGATGGTATGGGGAGGGGGTTTCAGGATGGGGAACACATGTACACCCGTGGAGGATTCATGTTGATGTATGGCAAAACCAATACAATATTGTAAAGCAAGTAGCCTCCAATTAAAACAAATACATTTATATTAAAAAATAAAAATATTTTAAAAAAAGAATTAAAATAATGGAACTTTCCTGTATTGCTTTCACTTCCTGGTGTCACATGGTGCCCCTGCAGAATTTCAGTCCTCTACAGACAACAGCCGTAGCTCCTCTACTTCATAATAAACATTTTTTTTTTTTTTTCTGGTCTGAGACTTAGCACAAACTGCTATAATCCTACATAGCAAAGAGATCTCAATTCTTTACAGGGCAAATACAATTAAGTTTCTTTGTACTGGCCTCCCTTTTCTGTTTACCTAATCTCAGTCTTTATTCTTAAAACTCAAGCTATGCACTAGATCTTCTAGTACTAGCTTCATGCAAAGAAGATGGTAGCTAACCTCCACAGAAGCTGTATTCCTTGTCTTGAGATTAATTCAGCAGCTTGACTCACTGCCTTCAAGTTACCAGCATTAGGATTCTTGTTGTTCTTTTATGTTCTGGGCCAACCTGTCCACCAGTACATGTCTCCTGACTTTGATTCCCAATGATCTAGTAGAGAATTCTATTTGCTTACCTCCAGGAAGGTACTTTGGAGAAGGCAATGGCACCCCACTCCAGTACTCCTGCCTGGAAAATCCCATGGACGGGAGAGCCTGGTGGGCTGCAGTCCATGGGGTCGCTAAGAGTCGGACACCACTGAGTGACTTCACTTTGACTTTTCACTTTCATGCATCGGAGAAGGAAATGGCAACCCACTCCAGTGTTCTTGCCTGGAGAATCCCAGGGACGGCGGAGCCTGGTGGGCTGCCGTCTATGGGGTCGCACAGAGTTGAACACGACTGAAGTGACTTAGCAGGAAGGTACTTAGATTTTATGCATATTGGATCCTCTTCTAATTTACTTTCTATTTTAGCAGTGCCAGTAGTACAGAATCACAAAGGAAAAGAAATTCTAAGACAGTAGTTATAAATAAAGATTTACAGAACCAAGAAGGTAAATTTTTCCAAACTAAATGGATGACAATGAATCAGTGAATTAAATCTGTTCTCTTTAGTGAAGAATACTGGTTTTTCTTCCATTGCTTGCTTCCCTGGTGGCTCAAGACGGTAAAGCATCTGCCTGCAGTGCAGGAGACCCAGATTCAATGCCTGGGTTAGGAAGATCCCCTGGAGAAGGAATTGACAACCCATTCCAGTACTCTTGCCTGGAAAATTCCATGGATGGAGGACCCTGGTAGGCTACAGTTCATGAGATTGAAAGAGTCGGATACAACTGAGCAACTTCACTTTCTTCTCTCACTTACCTCAAACTATAGAAAAAGGAACTTGCTACATCTGTCCTCTAGGACATTGTATTTCTTGAGAAAGGAAGCATATTTCAGTTAACACAGGGGCTGATATTGAGCCACATTTTCTGAAGGATGTCAGTCTCCTGGTTTTTTTTTTTTTTTTTTTTTTTTGCTCTTTCCTCCACATGACACAGTTGGCTCCTATTACTGGCTTTTTCATTTTTATTAGTCTTCAAGTACTTGACATCTCCTGCCTGTCTCTACCCTTCCACCCTCTGATAATCTCTCTTTCTCTGCCTGATGGTAGAGGGCCTTTAGTCCAGCATCAACAAAATTTGATCTGTAGACTGCCAGCAGGGACCAAAACAAATGTGGGGAGAGAATGAGAGGTTTAGGCTTTACATCTAAAGAACACTTGCATTTATAATTTCATAAAACATACACTTAACATTTAAAATTTTGAATGTCATTTAATTTCCTACTTTTAAATTGTCTCTATTGGTAAATCCCAAGAGACAGCAAGAAGAGATTTACATTTTATAACTTCAAAACATTATATGATCATATATATATATATCATATATATGATCATATATCATTTTATATATAAAAAATTCTATTGGTTAGTTGATCATTTGTTTCTTAGATGAGTAATTACAAGTTTAGAGAGTTTAATCATTTATAAAATTGCGTGGATTGGTAGAGCTAGGACTAGAATCTAGGTTTCTTCAGTCCAGGTGCTGGCTCCTTAATCCCTGTGTGGGAACACATTAGCCTTTCAGAAGTCCCTGAAAGGTCCTCTGACATTTCAGCATCAAGCCATCATTTCTTTATTCTATATAGGTAACATTTCACTTCTAAGACAGGCTCTAAGTTTTGTTACATAAAAAGTGGGTAGCGATTTTAGGACTAAGGACCAAGGCTCATTCCCTTTTCCTCTTTTACTGTCTCTCAAGAGCAAGAATCAGCTGAAAATCAGTGTTTGTGTTACAAGATTCATTGTGCATAATAACACAAATATCCTTCCAATGAAATAAGAAAGTGGGCAATTTTCTTAAACAGTTCATTTAAGAACGGTGTAAAAATATACCAGTTTACTAAACACAAAGGACAAAAATATGGGATACACAAAGGAATCAGGGAAAATTTTTCCACTCTTAGGTTAAAGAAGTCCTTTAAGCAATTATTTTGCCTGAACTTTAATTATTTTGTATGTCAAATTACCATGTTAGGTAGAAGCAGCCAGTAACAATTCACATGTCTTATAGTTATAACAGTATTCCTTACAACAGTTGCCAAACTCAGGATATTTATTTCCCTGAGGAATAATTAAAAATAGCAAATTATTTAGTACAATCAAAGGTGAAGTTGAACCAGTGAGTGAAGAAAACTATAGGCTTTAGTGTGACAACAATCATGTGAAGATATTTCTAACATTACTGTACAATGTCATGAATTTAATTTGATAATCATCACAGGTTTGAGTATAGACTTCCCTGGTGGCTCAGATGGCAAAGAATCTGTCTGCAATGCGGGAGCCCTGGGTTCAATCCCTCTGTTGGGAAGATCCACTGTAGGAGCCTACGGGAACGCACTCCAGTATTCTTGCCTGGAGAATGCCCATGGACTGAAGTGATTGGCAGGCTACACAGTCCATGGGGTTGCAAAGTGTCAGACAAGGCTGAGAGATTAAGCACAGCACAGCACACGTCTGAGTATATACGATTGGTCTAAATGACAAAAGAACGCAAAGGAAAGGGCCAAATTTAAACCCTCTCTGGTCACTGTCCTGGTTTGTGGATTATATCAATACCACTGCAATGCAGGATAAAGTCACTCCCAGTGTGTTTATTTTTTTTTTTTTTCTATTTAAGTCCCTACATACAACAACCATAAAACCACTTCAAAAAAGTGACAAAAGAAAGTGATCCATTAATTTGTAAATATCTTTTAAAGCTTTTCTCTCTTAACAGTTAGACATCCTGGAATGTGAAGTCAAGTGGGCCTTAGAAAGCATCACTACGAACAAAGCTGGTAGAAGTGATGGAATTCCAGTTAAGCTATTTCAAATCCTGAAAGATGATGCTGTGAAAGTGCTGCACTCAATATGCCAGCAAATTTGGAAAACTCAGCAGTGGCCACAAGACTGGAAAAGGTCAGTTTTCATTCCAATCCCAAAGAAAGGCAATGCCAAAGAATGCTCAAACTACCGCACAATTGCACTCTTCTCACACGCTGGTAAAGTAATGCTCAAAATTCTCCAAGCCAGGCTTCAGCAATACATGAACCGTGAACTTCCAGATGTTCAAGCTGGATTTAGAAAAGGCAGAGGAACCAGAGATCAAATTGCCAACATCCGCTGGATCATCGAAAAAGCAAGAGAGTTCCAGAAAACATCTATTTCTGCTTTATTGACTATGCCAAAGCCTTTGACTGTGTGCATCTCAATAAACTGTGGAAAATTCTGAAAGACATGGGAATACCAGACCACCTGACCTGCCTCTTGAGAAACTATACACAGGTCAGGAAGCAATAGTTAGAACGGGACATAGAACAACAGACTGGTTCCAATAGGAAAAGGAGTACATCAAGGCTCTATATTGTCACCCTGCTTACTTAACTTATATGCAGAGTACATCATGAGAAATGCTAGGCTGGAAGAAGCACAAGCTGGAACCAAGATTGCCAGGAGAAATATCAATAACCTCAGATACGCAGATGACACTACCCTTATGGCAGAAAGTGAAGAGGAAATAAAAAGGCTCTTGATGAAAGTGAGAGAGGAAAGTGAAAAAGTTGGCTTAAAGCTCAACATTCAGAAAACGAAGATCATGGCATCCGGTCCCATCACTTCATGGGAAATAGATGGGGAAACAGCAGAAACAGTGTCAGACTTCACTTTTGGGGGGCTCCAAAATCACTGTAGATTGTGATTGCAGCCATGAAATTAAAAGACGCTTACTCCTTGGAATGAAAGTTATGACCAACCTAGATAGCATATTCAAAAGCAGAGACATCACTTTGCCAACAAAGGTCCGTCTAGTCAAGGTTATGGTTTTTCCTGTGGTCATGTATGGATGTGAGAGTTGGACTGTTAAGAAGGCTGAGTGCCCAAGAATTGATACTTTTGAACTGTGGTGTTGGAGAAGACTCTTGAGAGTCCCTTGGACTGCAAGGAGATCCAACCAGTCCATTCTGAAGGAGATCAGCCCTGGGATTTCTTTGAAAGGAATGATACTAAAGCTGAAACTCCAGTACTTTGGCCACCTCATGCGAAGAGTTGACTCATTGGAAAAGACTCTGATTTTGGGAGGGGTTGGGGGGAGGAGGAAACGGTGATGACAGAGGATAAGATGGCTGGATGGCATCACCGACTCTATGGACATGAGTTTGAGTGAACTCTGGGAGTTGGTGATGGACAGGGAGGCCTGGCATGCTGCGATTCATGGGGTTGCCAAGAGTCGGACATGACTGAGCGACTGAACTGAACTGAACTGAAAGGGCAAACTGTTATGACTATCTAGATTTTGATTGTTTTCATTTTATAAAAATATTTTATATATATTTTATCTCCAAATCAGATAGTTGGACCTTTTCACTCTTCATTTATAAATGAGAGAGTGAGAGAGAAAAGTAAATTAATTCCCAGAGAGTATTGTGCAGAGATAGAGTTGCACATCATGACCCCAAGTCCCAGTTCTAGGCTTGTTAGTGTATCCTGGTAGAAGGCTACTGGTAACACCACCATTTTTTCAGGGGCCAAGAATAAAGACAGTTGTCCGTGTTTGAGGAAAAGAGGCAATGGGAATTTTTTCCTTTTCCATATTAATAAATAAACATCAATAACATTTTTAAAGAAGTGAATCATGGAATAAAACCAGCTACTATTTAAGGAAAATGTACTATATATTTTTAAGTTTTGTTTTGGTTTATGGTTGAAGATTTATTTAATTTGGTATTTAGTGAGTAACTAATGTTTTATTGACTTTCATTCTTCTGAAAAACACAAGGAGGCAATTAAATCAAAGTTGACAGGACTACTTTTCCTCCATTAATTGAATAGCATGATTTATTCAAATATGCAGGCAGTAAACATTTTTATGTGTATTTACTTTTCATGCCATTCATGAGACATTCCTATTAAAGTATTAACATTTTCAAATGCAAAATAAATATGTCTTTGATTGACTGAGTGAATTCTATAGAGGGAATTTCATAGAACAGCTCATTTTGTGTTGTTAGAATAATCTGATGAACACCATTGTTCCCTTTCTTCTAGAAGTAGTTGGCTTTTCTCAGAACAAAGATGCTATGACAGTAGCTACAATTTTATTTTTTCCCAGATTACAAATTGTAACTATCCTCTCTCTCTACCTAATATATTATATTCAAATAGGTTTTCTTGCATATTATTTTCTGTCAAGAATAAAAAAGTATTTCCATGAAAGAATCCAAAAATTGTGCTGAAATCATGCAAATGTGGAATTAGTTACCAATTTATTCTACAAAGAAACTGGGAATTTTAGCCTGTTCTTTACTGAAATAAGAAACTTAAAGTTAGAAGTTGGCATATTAGAAGTTTTGTCCATAAGAGTACCTATTACATTTTTAACATTACTTACACAGATGCTAAATTACCTGCTAAGAACTCTAGCATAAAAAATTACAGAATAATTTTTTGTTTTAAGTTTTTTGTCTTTTCCTATCTTTCTATTTTTGTTAAAATTAAAATAAATAGAATTAGGAATATTATTCTAAAATCATGCAGTCACTAAGTCAGGGACCTAAGAAATACTGGTAAATGTTTATTAATGACTAATAAAAAGATGAAGAAGGAAATGGCAACCCAATCCAGTATTCTTGCCTGATAAATCCCATGGAGAGACACAGGGTCACAAAAGGGTCAGACACAACTTAGCGACTAAACAACAACTGAAACTAAAAGACTGTGTACACATAGGAAAATATTGCCCAGTTTTGCTAATCTCACTTAAATGTTTTTGCTTAATAAAAATTTCTTTTAAAAAATCATAATAAAAAGACATACTGTCCAGAAGAGAACTGGATTCAGAAAAGAAAAATTTTACTCTAGTGCAATGAGCTTGGAAATACTGGAATATTTTTCCTCAAAAGAATGTTTTGCTGAGTAAAATTCACATTTCATGTTTCAAATGAAAGCAGTAACAACAGTAACAACAAAAAATAAAGTCATAAGGGTGTGAGCATATTGAGGTCTCTGAAAGTCAGGGGTGTTCAGGAAAAGAGACCATAATTGTCAGTTAAGATTTGTGCAAGTGGCATGTATTCATATACTTTTGTGGTATATTTTCTCTTGAAGTACAAAGCAAGGTGATCTCTTGAGAGAAAAAGGGGAAGAACAGGACTAGCAGGTTTAGTAGAGGAGAAGTTTAAAATAATTATTGAATTATATACACCCTCTGCACACAGTGAATGTTGTCCAATTGACTTGAAATTACAGATAGCATTTACAGAGCTTAAGACTGTTTGTGATCCTGCCATCTCAACTGAACAGTTGAATCAAGTTGGTCAAATATCATGTTAATAAGGTCAAAAAGCCAGTCAAACTGGTTGTCTGACTTGAATGATTGTATGACTAAAGTGATTAGTGAAAACAGCCTTAAACTCATATTAATCCCCAAACCTTTTCTTCTGAAGAACTGTCCTATTTAGATATTCGGCTGTTACTATAGAGGTTTGCTGTCTACATTAATGTTCCTCAACATTTTAGATCACATGCCTCCTGTTGAAAGCATATTCAATTCTACACCCTCTTTTAAAGTTTCTCAAATTCAACACAATTTAGTTAACAATCCCAAAACAAAAAAGGATTTTCAATTAGTTCTTCAAAATAAAGATACATTTTCTTCATCTTTCAGCATTAATGTCTATTTTGCAGGAAAATGTAAGTTTAGCAGGGGATTTAAAATGTCACTTGTCCAATTATCTTCATAAGCTTATTAGAGAAACTGTGTGTTAATAAACATCTTTTAATAATAAAAACATTCCTATTCTCCAAAATCTAATTCTTGTTAACTGTACATTGATACTTTATATACTGAACTCAATGCATATTAATACCACTGGATATTAATTCTATATTTACTGCACACCATCCACCATAGTTATCATTAGTGCAGACACAGTGGAAATTAGGTTATGGCATTTATCAACTTGAGTCAGTAAAGTCTCATTTGTGGCTTCCCACTGTTTACATATAAAATCAATCTTTCTGTTAAGATGATGGGATAAATCAAGACCAGATCTACAATATAATTTGTTGTTTCAAGAATATTTTTGTAGGGCAAAATAGATCTACTTGAAATTCTTTTTTGGTAAAATTATTAACCTGCTGAAAGGACAAAAATCATTAATTGAAAAGACTCAATATAATCACACATGAAAAAATATGCAATGAGCATTTTTCTATGAGCCCTTAGTAACTTTACAGAAAAAGTTAAAATTTGATAATGTCTGTAAAAACAGATTAAATGTCAGCACCATACAGTTTACTCCTATGCATTATGCCCATCACGTCCAAGGTAGGCTCCACTCCTTTTGTCTGATCTAAGAAATGTGCCTGACACTAAGTGTCCTTGAGGACTTTAATAGAAAAAAATAATAATTTTATATTTTCCCCATTCTCACATATTACAAGTGAAGGCAGTCAAGAGCGGTGCATGTTGGAGTGGGAATATTGTACTGAAATAGGGATCACTGATTAAGAAGGAAATAATATTGTTACAATTTATGTCAAAGAGTGTCCTGCCTGTATTGTCCTCTAGGAGTTGCATGGTTTCTGGGCTTACATTTAGGTATGATATCATTTATATGTGGAATCTAAAAAATAAGACAAACCAGTGAACATAACAAAAGAAGCGGACTAACAGATACAGAGAAAAACCTAATGGTTACCACTGGGGAATGGGACTCAGGGAGGGGCAATTTAGAAGGTGATTAAAAAGTACAAACTTTACATACAAATAAGCTACAAGTATATACTGTATGTCAAAGGGAATGCAGTCAATATTTTATCACAATAAACAGAATGTAATCTTTATAAACTGCAAATCACCATATTGTATACCCATAACATATAATACTGTACATCAAACTATAATTTAAAATATATATACAAGATGATGTGTGTGGGTTATATGCAAATACTACAACATTCGATCTAAGGAACTTGAGCATCTTTGAATTTTGGTATATGAGGGGTTCCTGGAACAAATTTCTCAGGGATACAGAGATAACTGTACTTGATCACAGTAAATCAAGGAGAAGGGGTATTTGGTCTGTGTTAAATACAAATAAATATCACTTGCTACTCAGAAAAGAAAAAGAGGGAAATAACAATGTATTAAAGACTGTGAGATCGGTACTCCACTGTGCTGTGCTCAGTCATGCCTGACTCTTTATGACCCTAAGGACTGTAGCCCACAAGGCTCCTCTGTCCATGGGGGTTCTCCAGGCAAGAATACTGGAGTAGGTTGCCATGCCCTTCTCCAGGGGATCTTCTCAACCCAGGGATCAAATCCAGGTCTCCCACATTGCAGGATTATTTATCTGCTAATGTACCAGGGAAGCCCATGAGATCAGTTTACATTTAATGAATTCAAGATAACTCTGAGAGAGTTAAGTGCAGATGTTGAGTAACCAGTTACATACAGAAATTGAAAGTGTGAACAGTGTTTTGACCTCAAAATAAAAATTTTAGAATCCTCACAGTTGTTACTGTCCATGGAGAACCACTGTCAGAAAGCTGTTATATATAGCTTAGAATCATAGTCTCCTTTGCAACAATCTTTATCCCATTGAAAAATCCTGGTCTTATAACCTCTAATTTCCCTCAAAGATATCAACTTCTCTCTATCTCTCCATTCAAATCAATAATATATCTCTGCCAGTCTCCAGAAATAGTCTCACATGCTTATAATTTCTACTCTTGTCTCCTTTTCTAAATATAGCTCCATAGTCTCCAAAATATATGTTTATACAAGAATGATGCTGCTGCTAAGTCACTTCAGTCATGTCCAACTCTGTGCGACCCTATAGATGGCAGCCCACCAGGCTCCCCCGTCCTTGGGATTCTCCAGGCAAGAACACTGGAGTGGGTTGCCATTTCCTTCTCCAATGCATAAAAGTGAAAAGTGAAGTCGCTCAGTCGTGTCTGACTCCTAGCGACACCATGGACTGCAGCCTACCAGGTTCCTCTGTCCATGGGATTTTTCAGGCAAGAGTACTGGAGTGGGGTGCCATTGCCTTCTCCATTATACAAGAATAAGACCTTCAGATCAGATCAGATCAGTTGCTCAGTCGTGTCTGACTCTTTGCGACCCCATGAACTGCAGCACACCAGGCCTCCCTGTCCATCACCAACTCCCGGAGGTCACTCAGACTCACATCCATCCAGTCAGTGATGCCATCCAGCCATCTCATCCTCTGTCGTCCCCTTCTCCTCCTGCCCCCAATCCCTCCCAGCATCAGAGTCTTCTCCAATGAGTCAACTCTTCGCATGAGGTGGCCAAAATACTGGAGTTTCAGCTTTAACATCATTCCTTCCAAAGAAATCCCAGGGCTGATCTAAATCATAATTTTGACCCTGTCACTCTAAATGCTACGCTTAAAAGGCATTGTTCATTGCTCATGAGTGGTACTTGAGTAGTAGCCTTTCATGCTCTGGCCCTAGCCTATAGTGCCCACCTTATCTTGTTGCATGCTCCTTCTGTGTTCCATCAATACTGTTTTCAGTGCTTTCCATGTAGCAGTTGTCTTCCCTTGCAGAGATTTCTTTACATTTTTCTAAATAAGTAATTCCAATAACTTCTATAAAATTATGGCCCAACTATTTGCAGTAGCTAAGACATGGAAACAATCTAAATGTCCCTCAGCAGATAAATGTATATAAAAGATCTGACATTATATATATATATATAGTGGTTTAGTCACTGAGTTGTGTCCAACTCTTGAGACCCTAAGGATTGTAGCCTCCCAGGCTTCTCTGTCCATGGGATTTCCCAGCCAAGAATTTACACATACACACACATACAGAATAATATATATGTACACACACACACACACACATATATATATAATGGAGTATTATTCAGCCATGAAAAGAATGAAATAATGTCATTTACAGCAGCATGTATGGACTTAAGAGATTATCATACTAAGTAAATCAGAAAGAGAGAAACAAATACCATATGATACTACTTATATGTGGAATCTAAAATAGGACACAAATAAACACAGCTCTGAAAGAGAAACATATATAGACATAGAGGACAGACTTTTAGTTTCCAATGGGGCAGGGGTTGGGGCAAGGAGGCACTGGGGTTTGGAGATTAACAGATGCAATTATTATATATAGGATGGATAAATAAGATCCTACTGTATAGCACAGGGGGCAATGTCAATATTCTGTGGTAAACCATAATGGAAAAGAATATAAAAAAGAATATATATAACTGAATCACTTGTCTGTACAGAAGAAATTAACACAGCACTAAACCAACTATACCTCAATTAAAAAAAATAATAACATAAAACATGACCCAGTACAGTTTCATCAAATCATTTCAGTTTCTAATTGCATTTTCTAAAGGGAGAAAAAGGAGTAAATAAGAAGTACATGGTCATTCAAGTATGAATGAAAGAGTCTCAGTGTAGCCACAAAATAAAATAGTTTGAAAAGATATTTCTGATATTCTGACAAGAAATTACTGTAGTCAGTTACATCTTGGTAGCACTAACTTTCTTCACTGAGGAAACAGTTATGAAATAATCTCTAGCCCTTTATTTTTGGTTCAATTACCCAGTTATATTTATCTTTTACTCTTTAAATGTTAGATTGTTGGGTTTGGTTACATATGCATAACATACTATTTTTCCTATTACACTTTACTTGAAAAAATTACTTCATCTAAGGCAGTCTCTTGCAATAGAAATAAAATGAATGTTACTTTTATAATTACATCCTTTGGTCTTTAGGTAAACAAGTAAAATGATTTATAGATTACTTAAATGAACAAAACTAGATGCAATTGAAGAGATTAGATTTCTTAAAAAAAAATCTGAGCTAGTTGTGCTGCTTCATAAAAATTAGCTGTCTAAATGAACAAAAGGACTTTTGAATCATTTATGTTTTTTCCAATTTGGGAGTTTTAAAGGTTCCTTAACTATTTTTAAAGTACTACAATCCTGTGTTTATAAGCATTCAGTCAGTTGACTCATTCAGTCGTGTTCAACTACTTTCGACCCTGTGGACTGTAGCATGCTGGGCCTCCCTGTCCATTATCAACTCCCAGAATTTACCCAAATTCATGTCCATTGAGTCGGTGATGCCATCCAAACATCTCATCCTCTGTTGTCCACTTCTCCTCCCGCCTTCAATCTTTTCCAACATCAGGGTCTTTTCAAATCAGTCAGTTCTTTGCATCAGATGGCCAAAGTATTGGAGTATCATCTTCAACATCAGTCCTTCCAATGAATATTCAGGGCTGATTTCCTTTAGGATGGACTGGTTGGATCTCCTTACGGCCCAAAAACTGTTAAGAGCCTTCTCGAATACCATAGTTCAAAAGCATCAATTATTCGGTGCTCAACTTTCTTTATAGTCCAACTCTCACATCCATACACAACTACTGGAAAAACCATAGTCTTGATTAGATGGACCTTTGTTGGCAAAGTAATGTCTCTGCTTTTTTATATGCTGTCTAGGTTGGTCATAACTTTTCTCGCAAGGAGTAAGTGTCTTTAATTTCATGGTTGCAGTAACCATCTGCAGTGATTTGGGAGTCCAAAGAAATAAAGTCTGTCACTGTTTCCACTGTTTCCCCATCTATTTCCCATGAAGGGATGAGACCAGATGCCATGATATTAGTTTTCTGAATGTTGAATTTTAGGCCAACTTTTTCACTCTCCTCTCTCACTTTCATCAAGAAAGCTCTTTAGTTCTTCACTTTCTGCCCTAAGGGTGCTATCATCTGCATATCTGTGGTTATTGATATTTCTTCCAGTAATCTTGATTCCAGCTTGTACTTATCCACCCCAGCATTTCTCATGATGTACACTGCATATACATTAAATAAGCAGGGTAACAATATACAGCCTTGATGTACTCCTTTCCTGATATGGAACCAGTCTATTCCGTATGCAGTTCTAACTGTTGCTTCTTGACCTGTATACAGATTTCTGAAAAGGCAGGTGAGGTGGTCTGGTATTCCCATCTTTTTAAGAATTTTCCATAATTTGTTGTCATTCACACAGGCAAAGGCTTTGGTATAGTCAATAAAGCAGAAATAGATGTTTTCTGGAACTCTCTTCCTTTTTCAATGATCCAGGAAGCCTGACCTTTTCCAGTCCTGTGCCACTGCTGAGTTTTTCAAATTTGCTGGCATATTGAGTGCAGCATTTTCACAGTATCATCTTTTAGGATTTGACATAGCTCAAATGGAATTCCATCACCTCTACTAGCTTTGTTTGTAGTGATGCTTCCTAAGGTCCACTTGACTTTGCATTCCAGTATGTCTGGCTCTAGGTGAGTGATCACACCATCATGATCACCTGGGTAGTGAAGATCTTTTTTGTACCGTTCTTTTGTATATTCTTGCCACCTATTCTTAATAACTTCTGTTTCTGTTAGGTCCATACCATTTCTGTCTTTTATTGAGCCCATCTTTGCGTGAAAAGTTCCCTTGGTATCTCTAATTTTCTTGAAGAGCTAGTATTTCTCTAGTATTTCCCATTCTCTTGTTTCCCTCTATTTCTTTATAATGATCATTGAGGAGGGCTTACTTATCTCTTTTTGCTATTCTTTGGAACTCTACATTCAAATGGGTATATCTATCCTTTTCTCCTTTATTTTTCACTTCTGTTCTTTTCACAGCTATTTGTAAGTCCTCCTCAGACAGCCATTTTGCTTTTTTGCATTTCTTTTTCTTGGGGATGGTCTTGATCCCTGTCTCCTGTACAATGTCACGAACCTCCATCCATAGTTCATCAGGCACTCTATCAGACCTAATCCCTTGAATCTATTTCTCACTTCCACTCTATAATCATAACGGATGTGATTTAGGTCATACCTGAATGGTTTAGTGGTTTCCCTATTTTCTTCACTTTAAGTCTGAATTTGGCAATAAGGAGTTCATGATCTGAGCCACAGTCAGCTCCCAGTCTTGTTTTTGCTGACTGTATAGAGCTTCTCCATCTTTGGCTGCAAGAATATAATCAATCTGATTTCCATATTGACCATCTGGTGATGTTCATGTGTACAGTCTCTTGTGTTGTTGAAAGAGGGTGTTTGCTATGACCAGGGCATTCTCTTGGCAAAACTTGGCCTTTTCCCTACTTCATTCTGTACACCAAGGCCAAATTTGCCTGTTACTCCAGGTGTTTCTTGACTTCCTATTTTTGCATACCCTTCCCCTATAAGGAAAAGGACATCGCTTTGGGGTGTTAGTTCCTGAAGGTCTTCTAGGTCTTGAGAGAATCTTTCAACTTCAGCTTCTTCAGCATTACTGGTTGGGGCATAGATTTGGATTACTGTGATATTGCATTGTTCCTTGGAAACAAACAGAGATCATTCTCTCCTTTTTAAGATTGCATCCAAGTATTTCAGACTCTTTCATTGACTATGATGGCTACTCCATTTCTTCTAAGGGATTCTTGCCCACAGTAATAGATATAATGGTCATCTGAGTTAAATTCACCCATTCTAGTCCATTTTAGTTCGCTGATTCCTAAAATATCGATGTTCAATCTTGCCATCTCCTATTTGACCACTTTCAATTTGCTTTGATTTTTGGACCTAACATTCCAGTTTCCTATGCAATATTGCTCTCTATAGCTTTGGACTTTGCTTCTATCACCAGTCACATCCAAAACTAGGTGTTGTTTTTGCTTTGACTCCATCTCTTCATTCTTTTTGGAGTTATTTCTCCACTGATCTCTAGTAGTATATTGGGCACGTACCAACCTGGGGAGTTTATCTCTCAGTGTCCTATCTTTTCACCTTTTCATACTGTTCATGGGGTTTTCAAGGCACGAACACTTAAGTGGTTTGCTATTCCCTTCTCCAGTGAACCACATTTTGTCAGGACTTTAGACTACGAGACATCCATTTTGGGTGGTGCTACATGGCATGGCTCATGGTTTTATTGAGTTAGACAAGGCTGTGGTCCACGTGATCAGATTGGTTAGTTTTCTATGATTGTGGATTTCAGTCTATCTGCCCAATGATGGAGAAGGATAAGAGGCTTATGGAAGCTTTCTGATGGGAGAGATTGAATGAGGAAAACTGAGTTTGTTCTGATGGGCGGGGCTATGCTCAGTGTATCTTTAATCCAATTTTCTGTTGATGGGTGGAACTGTGTTCCCTTCCTGCTATTTACCTGTGCTAAGGAGATACTCCATGTCCATGGTCAAAGAAAACCCAACAAGATGGTAGGAGGGGCAAATTTGCATTCAGAATCAAACCTCATACCCGCCAGAGACACTCATAGGGCTCAAATAAACCTTGTGTGGACCAGGACCCAGGGACTCCACAAAGACTGAGACAGAACTGTGTTTGAGCATCTCCTGTGGTGGTATGGGTCAGCAGTGGACTGCCGCAGGAACAGGGGCTCTGGGTATAGCAGACTTGGGTTTGGAATAAGCCTTCTTGGATGAGGTCGTGATTAACCCCACCATAGAGCTGCCAAAACTTACGCAGGACTGGGAAACAAACTCTTGGAGGGCACAGACAGAACCTTGTATGCACCAGGACCCATAAGAAAGCAGCACTGACCCCAGAAGAGATTGACCTAGACTTGCCCAGGAGTGTCCTAGAGTCTCCAATGGAGGCGTGGGTTAGTGGTGGCCTGCTTTAGGGTTGGAGGTACTGAGTACATGCATGGGATCTTTTGAAGGAGGCCACCATTATCTTCATTATAAGCATAAGGAATAAGTTAATTTTCAAGCTAATAGTTTCATTTCTCAGGCTGAATATTTTAAAAAAATAATTCCAGTATTCTAGACAGACTAATACTTTGAAAAACCTAACAGGATTCTTGGAAAAATATGCTCAGAAAATTTAGAATATATATTTTGATAATACCAACTTAAAATATGTATTGATTATGGTACTGGGATAGTTGCTCTCTATCCAACAAAAAGCAACATTGGTTGCAACATTCTTTAATGCTTCTACATTTTCCCCTATTATATTATGTATGTCCAAAATCCATAAAGTAGAAATTAGATACAGAAAACAAAAACCACTTATTAGAACTTGAATTAACATATCTATTTTTATGATGTTTCTGAGTCCCATGTGATTCTAAATATATCTATCATTTAGATAGTACTTTTGATTAATTGAAAAGTTTTTCAAAGTCTTCTCCAAATCTGCTGCACTATTAGGTGCAGCCCTAACAATGATATGGGAGACTAACTTTTGCATAATGTTGTATCCACAGTATATTGCCTAATAGCTTAAAGTATTAAAAATGGACTAACTCATTTGTTTTGCTTAATTAATTGCCTATCTATGATATAGCTATCCAGACAACCAACAATAGGAGAAAAATAAAGTATCAAAATTGTTTCCATATATACATATCTATAGATTTAGTTTGAGCAAAATTATAGAGAGTTCATTTTATTGAAATAAGAGGATGATGGTTATATAAATTTGATTTTCACTTACTAAATAAACAAATGCTGAAAATGTATTTGAAAATAGCCACTGACTGCCTTTAACAATTATCTTAACCTGTAGATATAAAAATAATGGGCTTCCCTGGTGGCACTACTGTCAAAGAACCCCATTACCAACACAGGATACATAAGAGATGTGGGTTTGATCCCTGGGTGGGGAAGATCCCTTGGCTGAAGCAATCCACTCCAGTATTTCTGCCTGCAGAATCCCAAGGACAAAGGAGCCTGGTGGGCTATAGTCCATAGGGTTGCAAAGAGCTTGACATAACTGAAGCAACTTTGCACAGACACATGAAAATAATGCCTTCTCAGTCTCAGACTCAAGTGATTTTTTGTATACATTAAAGTTTGTTGATGACTAAAAAACTTAGTATATTATATATATATATATATATATATATATATATATATACATACATACATACATACATACACATATCAGAAATATATAACAGAAATTAGTAAGTAGAACTGAAAGTTTGTTGCTGAACCACAAAAGATGCTGGGATTCTTGGCCTCCAGAGGAGAAGAATTCAATCCAGGGCCAGAGACAAGGCTTGATAGCTCAGAGCTTTTGTGTTATAAAGTTTGATTAGAGTATAAAAGGAATAGAGAAAGCTTCTGACATAGACATCACAAGGGGACAGAAAGAGTGTCCCCTTCACTAGTGTTAGCAATGGAGTTATATACTTTTAATTAGTTATTACAATGAATCAAAAGAATGTCTGGAGGTTGTAAAGACCTAACTAGAGCCACTCCCATAATTTACATTTTAAGATAACAGGATTAGCCAGAAGGTTTTTGCCAGAAACTGCCCTCAAGCAGGATACATTATTGTTATATAATCCTAAGGAATGTAGAGGAAAAAAATAAATGTTTGTCCTTTCCTCCTCCTTGAGAATTCCAGACCCCTATCTCCTTGGGGACCCCTGGACTTCTTATCAACCTGCCTAGGAATTGACTCTCAGAACCTTAAAGAATATTTTGTGATCTCATCTAGCAATGAACGGAGTGTCTTTTATCCAACTGCCAAGTATTCAGCAGCAAAACAGGATGAGCATAGTTTATGAGACCATTAACAAACATTTTAGGATACTTACAAATGCTTAAGATAGCCCTGGGCCTTTTATAAATCACTCCATGAAACAAAATCTGAAGCATCCTTAGGATCTTATAACATGACCACCTGACTTAGTCATTTTAAAAGAGAAGGGAATAAAATATAAACATTTCTGTGATCAGATCAGATCAGTCGCTCAGTCGTGTCCGACTCTTTGCGACCCCATGAACCGCAGCACGCCAGGCCTCCCTGTCCATCACCAGCTCCCGGAGGTCACTAAGAATAAATAAACATATATTAAAATAAGAAAGAGCTCCAACTGCTTTTCCTAATTTTTCCATTAAATATACTCATTGTCATTTAAAACTAGGGATAATGTTTCATTTAAACAACTGGAATTTTTTTAAAAAATAAGCTTTGGGCATTTTGTTCACTTTTCAATTTAAATCCTTTTTACATGGCTGTTCTTTTCAACTTCCCTTTACTGACACGAAAGTTTTTTTATTTTGTATTGGAAAAACCCACTTCAGACTGGCATTCCATTACAATCACTGTGTCATGTGAATTATTTTTTAAATGCAAATTACACAGTTATGAATCTTCTGCTTAAAACCCTTCAGTAGCTTTCCATTGTCCAATAAATAAAAATTCTAATTACTTAGGCTAGCTCTTGAGTATATCTGAACCTTGCCTGCTTTCCATTCTTCCACTTGGTCCTCCAATCACATTGATCTCATTCAGTAATCATTTCAGAGCATTTCATGTCCATGTTTCCCCTTCCTGATATAATTCATCTGAAACTCTAAGGTTGATAGGTCCGGTGGTCTGGTATTCCCATCTTTTTAAGAATTTTCCACAGTTTGTTGTAATCTACACAGTCAAAGTCTTTGGCATAGTCAATAAGGCAGAAGTAGATGTTTTTCTGGCACTCTCTTCCTTTTTTAATGATCCAATAGATATTGGCAATTTGATCTCTGGTTCCTCTGCCTTTTCTAAATCCAGCTTGAACATCTGGAAGTTCATGCTTCATGTACTGTTGAAGCCTGGCTTGGAGAATTTTGAGCATTACTTTGCTGGTATGTGAGATGAGTGCAAATATGTGGTAGTCTGAACATTCTTTTGCATTGCCCTTTGGGACTGAAATGAAAACTGACCTTTTCCAGTCCTGTAGCCATTGCTGAGATTTCCAAATTTGCTGGTATATTGAGTGCAGCACTTTAACATCATCATCTTTTATGATTTGAAATCGCTCATTTAATACTGAAAAAAAAATTATTTTCAAAAGACTAAAAGATACTAAAATGAAATTTTTATATCAGTTTAAAAACTAGGCTGTATTCATTGGTTATTAAATTGAACTGTCTGCTACAGTTTAAGTGTAGAGGGAAAAGATGTTCAATGTTCACTTTCTCGTTTATATATGTGTGATAGTCACTTACTCATGTCCACCTCTTTTGAATCCATGGACTGTAGCCCATCAGGCTCCCCTGTGGCTGCTGATGAGTTTTCCAAATTTGCTGTAATATTGAGTGCAGCACTATACAGTCCATGGTCTTTCCCAGGCAAGTATACTGGAGGGGTCAGACATTCCCGTCTCCAGGGGATCTTTCTGACTCAGGAATAGAACCTAGGTTTCCTGCATTGCAGGTGGATTCTTTACTACCTATGCTACCAGGGAAACCAAGTTTACATCTCTACAAATAAATTGGAAGAGAGATATGAGAAGGCAGCTGAACTACTCCATAATATCGCACCTTGGCATCCATTCTGTGTGGCCAAGCTGTTGCCAAGGATCCCTTTAACTAACTCCCCACTGCCCTTGTTATATGCATTCTACCCCTAAGGCACAGGACCCTCCCTTTCTGCCGGCCTCACATTAGCAAACCCTCCAATTTACCTAGCACCATTCTATTTGGTTTGAATTAACCAATCCAGCCTTAGCCTGGAAATGCCAAACACTCCACAGATCAGATCAGATCAGTCGCTCAGTCGTGTCCGACTCTTTGCGACCCCATGAACCGCAGCACGCCAGGCCTCCCTGTCCATCACCAGCTCCCGGAGGTCACCCAGACTCACATGCATCGAGTCAGTGATGCCATCCAGCCATCTCATCCTCTGTCGTCCCCTTCTCCTCCTGCCCTCAATCCCTCCCAGCATCAGAGTCTTCTCCAATGAGTCAACTCTTCGCATGAGGTGGCCAAAATACTGGAGTTTCAGCTTTAGCATCATTCCTTCCAAAGAAATTCCAGGATTGATCTCCCCCAGAATGGACTGGTTGGATCTTCTTGCAGACCAAGGGACTCTCAAGAATCTTCTCCAACACCACAGTTCAAAAGCATCAATTCTTCGGCGTTCAGCCTTCTTCACAGTCCAGCTCTCACATCCATACATGACCACAGGAAAGACCATAGCCTTGACTAGGCGAACCTTTGTTGGTAAAGTAATGTCTCTGCTTTTGAATATGCTATCTAGGTTGGTCATAACTTTCCTTCCAAGGAGTAAGCGTCTTTTAATCTCATGGCTGCAGTCACCATCTGCAGTGATTTTGGAGCCCAGAAAAATAAAGTCTGACACTGTTTCCACTGTTTCCCCATCTATTTCCCATGCAGTGATGGGACCAGATGCCATGATCTTCGTTTTCTGAATGTTGAGCTTTAAGCCAACCTTTTCACTCTCCACTTTCACTTTCATCAAGAGGCTTTTTAGCCCCTCTTCACTTTCTGCCATAAGAGTGGTGTCATCTGCATCCACACGTGGGCCCTAATCAAGGCATGTACCCCAGGTCTTGGAACTCTCTCTCTCTCTGCCTGAATTCTGCCCTTACTTCACTGTTCTTGCTGTGCCAGTGTTCTTCCTACAGGAGATGTGAATAACAAAGGTCTCTATTTCCTTTGCCTTGCACTTTTATGTTAAAATGGCTTACCATTTGATGCCTGGGGCTCTACCTAACAAATGTTAACCTAATAAAGTCAAAACATTAGATTATATTAAATTTCTAGTATATGTAACCTAATTTATTTTATGCCTAGGTATATGGCTAAAATTATTTTTTTTTGTTACAAAGTATAACTAGAGATGGTATTTCACTTTAAGTAACTCATGATGTGAGGGATAAGCACAGTTAAATAGACATTAAAAAGAGATATTAAATCATTGTATTTTAAAATGTACATGCCACAAATATTTGCAAGATGAAAGCAATAAATGGAGGCTCTTAGAAATGCAATATATAAGGGGCTATCATATTTTTTTGATCAAATCTAAGACAACCTCAATTGAAAAATGCATCACTCTTGCATATATGAACACACACACACATTGCCAATTAAGCAATGACAGAACGCCTAAACTCTCAAGATATCTCACCCCAGACTAATGTTGTTTCAAATTTACTATCAAAAGATTTTTGAGAATTTGTCTATCTTTTTGCCTTCAATTTGATTGCCTGGCATGTTCTGTCCAATCCCTTTAGAGATATGTCATTAACAAAACATACAATGATTTCAACTACTTAATATTGTCCTTTTTAAGTTCTATAAACCATATTGTTGCTTTGCAAGTAAATATGGAATTGTACTTATTATCCATTGGCATGTATTGATATTTTCTTTACTAATATATCAAATTATATAGTGTTGCTTTTTTCCTCATTACTTTATGTATACCCTGGAAAAGGAAATGGCAACCCACTCCAATATTCTTGATTGTAGAATTCCATGGACAGAGGAGCTTGGTAGGCTACAGTCCATGGGGTCATAAAGAATTGGACACTACTGAGTGACTAACACTTTATGTATACCCACTATTGGTTTGAATGCCCATTTTCCATAAGACATTTAAAGAGCAATTAAATCCAAAATTATGTAGTAAAAATTGCACGTAAGGTACCTGAAGTGAAAAAAAGAATGAAAATACTATGGCTAACTTCATATATATGCGAGCAATTTCAAGTTTTTCATAATGGCTGTCCAGCAAAAACACAATTATTAAATGTCATTAACTGTACATATACCAAATTCAGAAAATTCAGAGCTAATGCAGAGAAAGAAGTGTGGCTTGAGAAAATTAAACATTAAGGAAGTGAGTTGGTAAAAAATCCAGGGACATAAGTGTGATATTCACATCCTATAATGCTTTTTTCTTCTGGACAATTAATATTTTCAATAAATACTTTCATGAAAAACAAAAAATATTTCAAATATTTTGCTTTGTTTTTACACAATATATGTAAGAGAATAAAAATCATTTGAATTATTGAGCTAATATCATACACAATCAGATTTATAAACAAACAGATGTAAATTTGACAATAATAATAAGCAACTGCATCAACTTTAGCTTTATAAACTAACAGTCTACATTTAGCTCATAAAATAAACAAGTGCAAACACTTGCATAAAATTAAAAACCTCATCAGGAGAAATTAGGTAAAACTGTACAGTCTAACATGCTAACATACATTTTTTTTTTTTCTGAAGAACAAAGATGGACTTCAGATATGCAAATTCACATTGCTCTTATTACTCTGTTGCATGTTCACTGAAAGAATTTATAAGGCAATTAGAGTAACTTGTTTCCATTATACAAAAATCAATACATATGACTAATCTTGGTCATATCTTTGATTCTAAACAGACTATTGCCTATTGATAGTGAATGATTATGGAGCACTACTTCATGAAGAAGAGTGAATACAACCCACTACACTTGCTGATTGCTAGCATAACTTTATATTCAACTTAAAAATCAACTCTTTAATAGAGAATTCTTCCTTTCATCCTGAACTCTGTCTCATAGGTCACAACTATGCTTGTTTTTCTGAGAATTACTGACCTGTACTCTCTTTCATTAAGTCTTCAGTGAGACCAAGTACTCAATATTTAATAAACCTGTCAAATAAAGTCATATCTTAATGTTTATTCTGAAATATGTTAAATATATTCTATTGCCAAGATAGGAAACAAAGTTCTATGTTTTAAAACACGGAATAAAATTACCTTTCTAAATGCTTCTAGAAAGTATGATGAAGCTTAACAAACATTTTTAAAAATAAATCATTTTATTCACATGCTTCTATTTTATTATTATCTTTTACAATATCACATGCTATGCTATGCTATGTTAAGTTGCTTCAGTCGTGTCCAACTCTGTGCGACCCCATAGACGGCAGCCCACCAGGCTCCCCCGTCCCTGGGATTCTCCAGGCAAGAACACTGGATATACTCTTACAATACAATTTTACTTGGATTTGTATTCACTTTTTACAACTATTACTTTGGGGGAATATTATTCAAATTGTTCAATCCAGTAGATCAGAAATATTAGCAAGTATTGAAAAATACTTCAGCACCAAATAATTTTTGCAAAATATTTAACCACAACAAATGGATTATTTGTCAAAATATTTTTCATATTTAAATTATAGTATCAACTATGAATATCTACAAAAGGGATATACGGGGGTCACATTTCCAAAACACTTTTGCCGACAAGATTACTTTTTCATTGATAAATCTCATCTAATTGTTGTTTGTAGGCTGGTATGAAAATTCTAAAATGTATTACTTCTAAAATTTGAATAACATTTAAAATATATTATGCCATCATCTGTAAAATCTAACCTAAAATTTGCACACATAAACAGGTACACTAGGAAATCATTTCTATTTTCAATGAGGTATTTCAAGAGTTCATTTTGTGGCCTATTTATCAGTTGAATGATAAGTTATAATTTTTGTAAATATTTTACATTTAAAAAAGAATAAATAATAATAAATATAGCAAGAGAAAGCCTGAGATATTATATATATCTCCAAGAATGCTGAGTAAATGGAAAATAAATGGCACATCAGCAAATACGACAAATAGAGAATAAAGCTGTAAAATCTGACATATAGTTAAAAGAAGTCCCAGAGAAGTCATGAAGTGCACACTAGTCAAAATCAAGGGCTTCCTTGATGGTTCAGTTGGTAAAGAATCTGCCTACAATATGGGAGATCCCAGTTTGATTCCTGGATCAGAAAGATCTCCTGGATTCTAGTATTGTGGCCTAAGGAATTCCAAGGGAGTCTCAAAGAGTCAGACATGACGGACAAGGCCTTAAAAATAGCTGAGAAAAGAAGAGAAGCTAAAGGCAAAGGATAAAAGAAAAAATATATATACCTATTTGAATTCAGAGTTTCAAAAAATAGCAAGGAGAGAAAAGAAAGCCTTCCTCAATGATCAATGCAAATAGAGGAAAAAAATAGAATGGGAAGGGTTAGAGATCTCTTCAAGAAAATTAGAGATACCAAGGGAACATTTCATGCCAAGGTGAGCACAATAAAGGACAGAAATAGTATGATCCTAACAGAAGCATAAGATATGAAGAAGAGGTGGCAAGATAAACAGAAGAACTGTACAAAAAAGATCTTCACGACCCAGATAATCACGATGGTTTGATCCCTCACCTAGAGCCAGACATCCTGGAATGCGAAGTCAAGTGGGCCATAGGAAGCGTCACTACAAACAAAGCTAGTGGAGGTGATAGAATTCCAGTTGAGCTATTTCAAATTCTAAAAGATGATGCTGTGAAAGTGCTGTATTCAATATGAAAGCAAATTTGAAAAACTCAGCAATGGGCACAGGACTGGAAAAGGTCCTGTGGTCCAATTCCAAAGGTCCAATCCAAAAGAAGGGCAATGCCAAAGAATGTTCAGATTACCACACAATTGCACTCATCTCACACGCTAGCAAATTAACGCTCAAAATTCTCTAAGCCAGGCTTCAACAGTACGTGAACCATGAAGTTCCAGATGTTCAAGCTGGATTTACAAAGGACAGAGGAACCAGAGATCAAATTGGCAACATCTTTTGGATCATTAAAAAAGCAAGAGAGTTTCAGAAAACATCTACTTCTGCCTTATTGGCTATGCCAAAGCCTTTGACTGTGTGGATCACAACAAACTCGATAATTCTTAAAGAAATCGGAATACCAGACCACTTGACCTGCCACTTGGGAAATCTGTATGCAGGTCAAGAAGCAACAGTTAGAACTGGACATGGAACAACAGACTGGTTCCAAAAAGGGAAAGGAGTACAGCAAGGCTGTATACTGTCATGCTGCTTATTTAAATTATATGCAGAGAACATCATGTGAAATGCCCGGCTGGATGAAGCACAAGGTGGAGTCAAGACTGACAGGAGAAATATCAATAACCTCAGATACACAGATGATACCACCCTTATTGCAGAAAGTGAAGCAGAATAAACAGCTTCTTGATGAAAGTGAAAGAGGAGAGTGAAAAAGTTGGCTTAAAACTCAACATTCAGAAAACTAAGATCATGGCATCCAGTCCCATCACTTTATGGCAAATAGATAGGGAAACATGGAAACAGTGAGGGACTTTATTTTTTTGAGCTCCAAAATCACTGCAGATGGTGACTACTCCTTGGAAGAAAACCTATGCCCAACCTAGACAGCATATTAAAAAGCAGAGACATTACTTTACCAACAAAGGTCCTCTAGTCAAAGGTATGGTTTTTCCAATAGTCATGCATGGATGTGAGAGATGGACTATAAAGAAAGCTCAGCACAGAAGAATTGATGCTCTTGAACTGTGGTGTTGGAGAAGACTCTTGAGAGTCCCTTGGACTGCAAGGAGATCCAACCAGTCAAACCTAAAGTAAATCAGTCCTGAATATTCATTTGAGGGATTGATGCTGAAGCTGAAACTCCAGTACTTGGCCATCTGATGTGAAGAACCTACTCTCTGGAAAAGACCATGATGCTGGGAAAGACTGAAGGTGGAAGGAGAAGTGGACGACAGAGGATGAGATGGATGGCATCCCCAGTGCTATGGACGTGAGTTTGAATAGGCTCCAGGTGTTGGTGATGGACAGGGAATAGTAGCGTGCTGCAGTTCCATGGGGTCTCAAAGAGTTGGACATGACTGAGCAACTTAACTGAACTGAGACAAAATCATCAAGCAAACAATGAAAAAATATGTTCTAAGTCACAGAAAGATTTGAATATGTAGGAAAACAAGACAGCCTGGTATCTATCATGATAAATTAAACAATATCAATATTTTATACATACTGAAATCTGAATTTCCAAATATACACAACTAAGAAAATCATATCTTCAGGGATGGAAATATATATACATATATAAAAAATAAATAAGAATTGGAATGGCATCAGACCTGATACCAGACAAATCAAACAGAAAAAAAAAAAAATGAACTAATGATTTAAGAGAATGTTATTTTGAACTTACAGGTTAATAAACTTGGTCAAAATTGACAATTAAATATGTCCCAATGAAGATATCTTCAGACATAAGGCTCCGGTAATTAAGTTCTATAGGATGCTTTCCATAAGGCAAGAAAACTGGAAAGCAGAACATGTGTATTACAAAGATAGAGCACCTGATCTGGAATACAATGAAACAAAATCTGAGGATGACAGCTTTGAAATAATCCTTAAGGTAATCTTTCTAAATTAGAACAAGAATGTAACTGGCAATAATTTTGTTTTTTAAATGTACAATAAAATAAATTGTACTGACTAGATATACTAAAGTCAAGTTCTGGAAAATTTTCATAATATGGTGAAGAAAACATCTCTTTTTTAACAAAGAAAAAGTCAACTGAAATCCCACAGTAGGACAAAAAAAATATCATATTATCAAGCGATGGTCCAAATATAAAGCAGATAATATATGGCATGGTTTTTGAACTGTTGAGAATTTAATAAATAGATATTTCATTTATGCTTAAATAGTGTTGAACTTTCAAAATCATTATCTCACAAGAGAAACCATGGTAACTGAACCAGCTTGTAAATATTGTAATCATTGACAAAGCATACAGTGCATCACTATCCCTTAGTCTTCATTGTCATTCCTAATTCACATGACCATGGAAGGCAATTGCAATATTGCTTAAATAACATTTTTGTATGTTTACGATGAATCTTAAAAACACCAGTTTGATGAACTTTTTAAGTCCTCTCCCCAACTATCCCTTGCCATCATTCCCAACCTCTATGCAAACTCCCTTGGTTTTGTGATCGACTGTAGCATTCATCCTTTGTACCAAGAATGAAGCTATTATATACTAAATAATTATGATACATTGAACAGTAGAGTCTTTTTATAACACCTCCAAACCACAGAAAGATAAATGACAGGTTTTTCTATGCAGGGTTGGAAATTGTGTGATAGGTATATGCATTTGTTTGTAGAAAGTTTATAGAAATGGTCGATACTTCCATTTGACCACTTCTATAAAAGTGGTCATAACTTCTATTTATATAAGTAGTTTATAACCTCCATAATCCCCATTAAATCTAAATTCAGATTTAAATTTCAGCCCAGCTACTTATTACATATTTCATTTTGTCAGCTTGCATACTGTCTGTGAGCCTCAATTTCCTTCTTTGGAAAATGAACTAAGACAGCATTAATGTAAAGTTTTCATGAAGATGTTATAAAACACTGGCACCTGCCCTAGTGTCTGGCACAGTGTAGATGATTCACAAAATATCATTGCTTTTACATCCACTACAATTATTAAGGAATTATAAGTTGCAGGCATAAAGTGAAGAAAAATGTTATTTGGTACAAATTAAAACCAATACTCTGGCCACCTCATGAGAAGAGTTGACTCATTGGAAAAGACTGATGCTGGGAGGGATTAGAGGCAGGAGAAGAAGGAGACAACAGAGGATGAGATGGCTGGATGGCATCACCAATTTGATGGACATGAGTTTGGGTAAACCCCGGGAGTTTGTGATGGATAGGGAGGCCTTGGGTGCTGCGATTCAAAGGGTCGCAAAGAGTGGGACATTACTAAGCAACTGAACTGAAAATAATATTAAAATATATTTGAATGTGTTACATTAAAAAAAACACACACACCTTTAATATAGTTTTCTATTTGCCACAATAAAAATGTGAGAAAGATATTTTTTAAATCCACAGATCTAATTATAACATGAATAAAATATGTGGAGTGACATAAAATATTTTGGCATGGTTAACTAAGTTTTTGTAGGATACCTGCACATTTCCAGTTACCAAAGACAACTATGACTTAAATGACACAATTTTTTTGCTGATACAGCATTGGTTATTCTATCACTTTTCAGAGTAAAGTTTATTACCCCTCTGGGACGTTAATGGGAGCATGTGTGCATCCGAGTGGTTCCCCTACTTCAGTTGTTTTTCCTGACAATGTATGTCTGATGCTTCTCTGGTCAATTAACAAGGCAGAATGCTATTGACTTTCTCCTTAAAAATTATTCAAAGTAGAATAGCATTCTGAAACCTCATTTTTAAGATAGTTCAGTATCAGGTTTAATGAAACGAGCTAAACACAGTGAGACCAAGCTTGACCCCAAGCTTGGGCTTCCCTGGTGGCTCAGAGGGTAAAGAAACTGCCTGCAGTGCCAGATACCTGGGTTCAGTCCCTGGGTCGAGAAGATCCTCTGGAGAAGGAAAGGGCAATCCACTCCAGTGTTCTTGCCTGGAGAATCCCATGGACAGGGGAACTTGGCAGGGCTACAGACCATGGGGTCGCAAAGAGTCAGACACAACTGAGCAACTAACACACTAAGCACAGTGAGAAGGCATAATGTTCAAATTGTGTTAAGATCCATGTTTATACACATTTTTTTTATTTTTAAGATTTTAAAAGATCATCCTGCAGTGCAACAATAAATTATGTTTTTCTTAAGTATTTATCTTAAACCTTTTCTGCTTCAGCTTCTCCTGTATCTGATGTGAGATGAGCCTCTTGAACAGTTGACCTCAGGGGCAATGGATATGTCAGGGATGTGGTAAGGAGAAACAATACCATGAATTAAGATGAAAGTGTATACAAATATATACTTCCTTTTTGATGATATCCTTTTGTTTTATTTCATGAGAAAATACGTGTTTTTATGTGAAATAAAGTTTTTTATATACTTATTAAGGCAGAGATGGTGTTATTAATAATTAAAATTCTAAGAAGTTAATAACTCACTAAAGTGTAATATTAACACTTTGACAAAGTAAATGTGAATATAACTATTTAAAATTACATTAATAGAGAGACATAGGGAGTGGGAATAAATGACTTCAGAATTTTCCAGTTCTTACGGCATAGAAACAAATACACAGAAAACACTGATTTACATTTCCTTTTCTTATGGAAGAAACATTTGTTACAAAGAATAAAAAAATAGTTATTGTTAAAAATACTGTCTGAAATGACACTCTAAAATACTTACTAATTATGTATAAACAACAGGAAGAAGAATATATCAAAATACTTCAGTACAAACTATCCTGACAGTGCACCTAATATCAGAATTTGGAAAGTCTTTTCACTGAATGTAAGACTGACATGTCAAAAATGATAGTTAAAGAATTTATGCTCTGTAAGTCAGAATTTGATTTTAAGTCTAGGAAAAGATTAGAGATTTTGTCACTTCAAATGGTAGAATGTAGTGAAAGTAGGCCAAAAGGCTATAAACATTATAAAAAATGGGGGACTAGCAAAAATCAAAACTGTTGAGACAATGATAACTGGAACTGATACAGTGCTGAAAAATACAAATTTTAGAATGTCTCCCAGAATGGACACAATATTATAAAGAATATTTTTAAGATTTTTCTTGGAAATTGATGTCACTAAAATTTTTATACATAAATTTTTCTTATTGTTTGAAAGCCACTAAATCACACATTCAGATACTTAAGGTCAAGAGAACTATGCAATTTTTCTATGCTTTAGAAAAATGTTAAAATTCTAGACATTGGGAGGCAAAGGAGACTGAAGACAGTCTCTTAGAAAGTCTCAATTGTTTGCCTCCTGCTACTCCTGTATAACCTCCTCCCATCAAGTGTACACAGGATTTATACACATTGAGTGAGAAAAATCTTGCAGTTATGATGTTATATCATTACCAAGATTAGGCTAAGAAAGACTATGTCTTCTCTACTGAGAGTTCTCTAAATCTGACTTGAATCCTTTATGCTAAATGAAACAAATGCCATTCTGTGAGTAGATCTCTGGCTATGGAGAAGCCCAGGTGGTACAGTGAAAAAATGAGGCTCAGTCCAAAAGCCTGAAAGGAACAAATATGTGCCCCATGTGAATGACTTTGGGAGCTAATTTCAGCTCTTGTCAATCTTCCAATAGCTACAGCTCTGGCCAACAATTTGACTGCAGACATCATGAGAAATATTGATGAGATGTACTTAGCTCAGCTGCACCTAGATTCTTTGTTCACACATGTGAGATAATAGATGTTCAGTGTGGGCGCAGGAGGACCTAGAGGCGCTATCACACATTCAAGGTTAGGAAGGGTAGTGGTGAGGAGATACCCCTCCTCCAAGGACAGGAAGGGCGGCGGTGAGGAGAGACCCCTCGTCCAAGGTAAGGTGCAATGGCTGTGCTTTGATGGAGCAGCCGGGAAGAGATACCCCACGCCAAAGGTAAGAAAAACACAAGTAAGATGGTAGGTGTTGCAAGAGGGCATCAGAGGGCAAACATACTGAAACCGTACTCACAGAAAACTAGTAAATCTAATCACACTAGGACCACAGCCTTGTCTAACTCAATGAAACTAAGCCATGCCAGTGGGGCAACCCAAAATGGGCGGGCCATGGTGGAGAGATCTGACAGGATGTGGTCTGCTGGAGAAGAGAATGGCAAACCACTTCAGTATTCTTGCCTTGAGAACCCCATGAAGAGTATGAAAAGGCAAAATGATAGGATACTGAAAGAGAAACTCCCCAGGTCAGTACGGGCCCAATATGCTAATGGAGATCACTGGAGAAATAACTCCAGAAAGAATGAAGGCATGGAGCCAAAGCAAAAAGAATACTCAGCAGTGGATGTGTCTGGTGATAGAAGCAAGGTCCGATGCTGTAAAGAGCAATATTGCATAGGAACCTGGAATGTCAGGTCCATGAATCAAGGCAAATTGGAAGTGGTCAAATAAGAGATGGCCAGAGTGAATGTGATTCTAGGAATCAACGAACTCAAATGGACTGGAATGGGTGAACTTAACTCAGATGACCATTATATCTACTACTGTGGGCAGGAATCCCTCAGAAGAAATGGAGTGGCCATCATGGTCAACAAAAGAGTCTGAAATGAAGTACTTGGATGCAATCTCAAAAACGACAGAATGATCTCTGTTCATTTCCAAGGCAAACCATTCACTGTCACAGTAATCCAAGTCTATGCCCCAACCAGTAACACTGAAGAAGCTGAAGTTGAACAGCTCTATGAAGACCTACAAGACCTTTTAGAACTAACACCCAAAAAAGATGTCCTTTTCATTATAGGGGACTGGAATGCAAAAGTAGGAAGTCAAGAAACACCTGGAGTAACAGGCAAATTTGGCCTTGGAACACGGAATGAAGCAGGGCAAAGACTAATAGAATTTTGCCAAGAAAATACACTAGTCATAACAAACATCCTCTTCCAACAACACAAGAGAAGACTCTATACATGGACATCACCAGATGGTCAACACCGAAATCAGATCAATTATATTCTTTGCAGCCAAAAAAGGAGAAGTTCTATACAGTCAGCAAAAACAAGACCAGAAGCTGACTGTGGCTCAGACCATGAACTCCTTCTTGCCAAATTCAGACTTAAATTGAAGAAAGTAGGGAAAGCCACTAGACCATTCAGGTATGACCTAAATCAAATCCCTTATGATTATACAGTGGGAGTGAGAAATAGATTTAAGGGCCTAGATCTGAGAGATAGAGTGCCTGATAAACTATGGACTGAGGTTCGTGACATTGTACAGGAGACAGGGATCAAGACCATCCCCATGGAAAAAATGCAAAATAGCAAAATGGCTGTCTGGGGAGGCCTTACAAATAGCTATGAAAAGAAAAGCAAAAAGCAAAGGAGAAAACGAAAGATATAAACATCTGAATACAGAGTTCTAAAGAATAGCAGGAAGAGATAAGAAAGCCTTCTTCAGCGATCAATGCAAAGAAATAGAGGAAAACAACAGAATGGGAAAGACTACGGATCTATTCAAGAAAATCAGAGATACCAAAGGAACATTTCATGCAAACATGAGCTCGATAAAGGACAGAAATGGTATGGACCTAACGGAAGCAGAAGATATTAAGAAGAGATGGCAAGAATACACAGAAGAACTGTACAAAAAAGATCTTCATGACTCAGATAATCCCGATGGTGTGATCACTGACCTAGAGCCAGACATCCTGGAATGTGAAGTCAAGTGGGCCTTAGAAAGCATCACTATGAACAAAGCTAGTGGAGGTGATGGAATTCCAGTTGAGCTATTCCAAATCCTGAAAGATGATGCTGTAAAAGTGCTGCACTCAATATGCCAGCAAATTTGGAAAACTCAGCAGTGGCCACAGGACTGAAAAAGGTCAGTTTTCATTCCAATCTCAAAGAAAGGCAATGCCAAAGAATGCTCAAACTACCGCTCAATTGCACTCATCTCACATGCTAGTAAAGCAATGCTCAAAATTCTCCAAGCCAGGCTTCAGCAATATGTGAACCATGAAATTCCTGGTGTTCAAGCTGGTTTTAGATAAGGCAGAGGAACCAGAGATCAAATTGCCAACATCTGCTGGATCATGGAAAAAGCAAGAGAGTTCCAGAAAAACATCTATTTCTGCTTTATTGACTATGTCAAAGCCTTTGACTGCTTGGATCACAATAAACTGTGGAAAATTCTGAAAGAGATGGGAATACCAGGGCACCTGATCTGCTTCTTGAGAAATTTGTATGCATGTCAGGAAGCAACAGTTAGAACTGGACATGGAACAACAGACTGGTTCTAAATAGGAAAAGGAGTACGTCAAGGCTGTATATTGTCACCCTGTTTATTTAACTTATATGCAGAGTACATCATGAGAAACGCTGGACTAGAAGAAACACAAGCTGGAATCAAGATTGCCGAGAGAAATGTCAGTCACCTCTGATATGCAGATGACACCACCCTTATGGCAGAAAGTGATCAGATCAGATCAGATCAGATCAGTCGTTCAGTCATGTCCGACTCTTTGTGACCCCATGAACCGCAGCACGCCAGGCCTCCCTGTCCATCACCAGCTCCCGGAGGTCACCCAGACTTACATCCATCGAGTCAGTGATGCCATCCAGCCATCTCATCCTCTGTCGTCCCCTTCTCCTCCTGCCCTCAATCCCTCCCAGCATCAGAGTCTTCTCCAATGAGTCAACTCTTCGCATGAGGTGGCCAAAATACTGGAGTTTCAGCTTTAGCATCATTCCTTCTAAAGAAATTCCAGGATTGATCTCCTTCAGAATGGACTGGTTGGATCTTCTTGCAGTCCAAGGGACTCTCAAGAGTCTTCTCCAACACCACAGTTCAAAAGCATCAATTCTTCGGCGCTCAGCCTTCTTCACAGTCCAGCTCTCACATCCATACATGACCACAGGAAAGACCATAGCCTTGACTAGGCGAACCTTTGTTGGTAAAGTAATGTCTCTGCTTTTGAATATGCTATCTAGATTGGTCATAACTTTCCTTCCAAGGAGTAAGCGTCTTTTAATTTCATGGCTGCAGTCACCATCTGCAGTGATTTTGGAGCCCAGAAAAACAAAGTCTGACACTGTTTCCACTGTTTCCCATCTATTTCCCATGCAGTGATGGGACCAGATGCCATGATCTTCGTTTTCTGAATGTTGAGCTTTAAGCCAACCTTTTCACTCTCCACTTTCACTTTCATCAAGAGGCTTTTTAGCCCCTCTTCACTTTCTGCCATAAGAGTCGTGTCATCTGCATATATGAGGTTATTGATATTTCTCCCGGCAATTTTGATTCCAACTTGTGTTTCTTCCAGTCCAGCATTCTCATGATGTACTCTGCATATAAGTTAAATAAACATGATGACAATATGCAGCCTTGACGTACTCCTTTTCCTATTTGGAACCAGTCTGTTGTTCCATGACCAGTTCTAACTGTTGCTTCCTGACCTGCATACAGATTTCTTAAGAGGCTGATCAGGTGGTCTGGTATTCCCATCACTTTCAGAATTTTCCATAGTTTATTGTGATCCACACAGTCAAAGGCTTTGGCATAGTCAATAAAGCAGAAATAGACGTTTTTCTGGAGAGATCAGTCGCTCAGTCGTGTCCGACTCTTTGCGACCCCATGAACCGCAGCACGCCAGGCCTCCCTGTCCATCACCAGCTCCCGGAGGTCACTCAAACTCGCATCCATCGAGTCAGTGATGCCATCCAGCCATCTCATCCTCTGTCGTCCCCTTCTCCTCCTGCCCTCAATCCCTCCCAGCATCAGAGTCTTCTCCAATGAGTCAACTCTTCGCATGAGGTGGCCAAAATACTGGAGTTTCAGCTTTAGCACCATTCCTTCTAAAGAAATTCCAGGACTGATCTCCTTCAGAATGGACTGGTTGGATCTTCTCGCAGTCCAAGGGACTCTCAAGAGTCTTCTCCAACACCACAGTTCAAAAGCATCAATTCTTCGGCGCTCAGCCTTCTTCACAGTCCAGCTCTCACATCCATACATGACCACAGGAAAGACCATAGCCTTTACTAGGCGAACCTTTGTTGGCAAAGTGATGTCTCTGCTTTTGAATATGCTATCTAGGTTGGTCATAACTTTCCTTCCAAGGAGTAAGCGTCTTTTAATTTCATGGCTGCAGTCACCATCTGCAGTGATTTTGGAGCCCAGAAAGACAAAGTCTGACACTGTTTCCACTGTTTCCCCATCTATTTCCCATGCAGTGATGGGACCAGATGCCATGATCTTCGTTTTCTGAATGTTGAGCTTTAAGCCAACCTTTTCACTCTCCACTTTCATTTTCATCAAGAGGCTTTTAGCCCCTCTTCACTTTCTGCCATAAGAGTCGTGTCATCTGCATATCTGAGGTTATTGATATTTCTCCCGGCAATCTTGATACCAACTTGTGTTTCTTCCAGTCCAGCATTTCTCATGATGTACTCTGCATATAAGTTAAATAAACATGGTGACAATATGCAGCCTTGACGTACTCCTTTTCCTATTTGGAACCAGTCTGTTGTTCCATGACCAGTTCTAACTGTTGCTTCCTGACCTGCATACAGATTTCTTAAGAGGCAGATCAGGTGGTCTGGTATTCCCATCTCTTTCAGAATTTTCCATAGTTTATTGTGATCCACACAGTCAAAGGCTTTGACATAGTCAATAAAGCAGAAATAGATGTTTTTCTGAAACTCTCTTGCTTTTTCCATGATCCAGCGGATGTTGGCAATTTGATCTCTGGTTCCTCTGCCTTTTCTAAAACCAGCTTGAACATCAGGAAGTTCACGGTTCACATATTGCTGAAGCCTGGCTTGGAGAATTTTGAGCATTACTTTACTAGCGTGTGAGATGAGTGCAATTGTGCGGTAGTTTGAGCACTCCTTGGCATTGCCTTTCTTTGGGATTGGGATGAAAACTGACCTTTTCCAATCTTGTGGCCACTGCTGAGTTTTCCAAATTTGCTGGCATATTGAGTGTAGCACTTTCACAGCATCATCATTCAGGACTTGGAATAGCTCCACTGGAATTCCATCACCTCCACTAGCTTTGTTCGTAGTGATGCTTTCTAAGGCCCATTTGACTTCACATTCCAAGATGTCTGGCTCTAGGTCAGTGATCACATCATCATGATTATCTGGGTCTTGAAGCTCTTTTTTGTACAGTTCTTCTGTGTATTCTTGCCACCTCTTCTTAATATCTTCTGCTTCTGTTTGGTCCACACCATCTCTGTCCTTTATCGTGCCCATCTTTGCATGAAATGTTCCTTTGGTATCTCTGATTTTCTTGAAGAGATCCCTAGTCTTTCCCATTCTGTTGTTTTCCTCTATTTCTTTGCATTGATCACTGAAGAAGGCTTTCTTATCTCTTCTTGCTATTCTTTGGAACTCTGCATTCAGATGTTTATATCTTTCCTTTTCTCCTTTGCTTTTTGCTTCTCTTCTTTTCACAGCTATTTGTAAGGCCTCCCCAGACAGCCATTTTGCTTTTTTGCATTTCTTTTCCATGGGGATGGTCTTGATCCCTGTCTCCTGTACAATGTCACAAACCTCATTCCATAGTTCATCAGGCACTCTATCTATCAGATCTAGGCCCTTAAATCTATTTCTCACCTCCACTGTATAATCATAAGGGATTTGATTTAGGTCATACCTGAATGGTCTAGTAGTTTTCCCTACTTTCTTCAATTTAAATCTGAATTTGGCAATAAGGAGTTCATGGTCCGAGCCACAGTCAGCTCCTGGTCTTGTTTTTGCTGATTGTATAGAGCTTCTCCATCTTTGGCTGCAAAGAATATAATCGATCTGATTTCGGTGTTGACCATCTGGGTGATGTCCATGTATAGAGTCTTCTCTTGTGTTGTTGGAAGAGGGTATTTGCTATGACCAGTGCATTTTCTTGGCAAAACTCTATTAGTCTTTGCCCTGCTTCATTCCGTATTCCAAGTCCAAATTTGCCTGTTACTCCAGGTGTTTCTTGACTTCCTACTTTTGCATTCCAGTCCCCTATAATGAAAAGGACATCTTTTTTGGGTGTTAGTTCTAAAAGGTCTTGTAGGTCTTCATAGAACCTTTCAACTTCAGCTTCTTTGGCGTTACTGGTTGGGGCATAGACTTGGATTACTGTGACATTGAATGGTTTGCCTTGGAAACGAACAGAGATCATTCTATCGTTTTTCAGATTGCATCCAAGTACTGCATTTCGGACTCTTTTGTTGACCATGATGGCCACTCCATTTCTTCTGAGGGATTCCTGCCCACAGTAGTAGATATAATGGTCATCTGAGTTAAATTCACCCATTCCAGTCCATTTTAGTTCGCTAATTCCTAGAATGTCAACATTCACTCTTGCCATCTCTTGTTTGACCACTTCCAATTTGCCTTGATTCATGGACCTGACATTCCAGGTTCCTATGCAATACTGCTCTTTACAGCATCGTACTTTGCTTCTATCACCAGACACATCCACAGCTGGGTATTCTTTTTGTTTTGGTTCCATCCTTTCATTCTTTCTGGAGTTATTTCTCCACTGATTTCCAGTAGCATATTGGGCCCCTACTGACCTGGGGAGTTTCTCTTTCAGTATCCTATCATTTTGTCTTTTCATACTGTTCATGGGGTTCTCAAGGCAAGAATACTGAAGTGGTTTGCCATTCCCTTCTCCAGCGGACCACACCCTGTCATATCTCTCCACCATGACCCGCCCATCCCGGGTTGCTCCTCGGGTATGGCTTAATCTCATTGAGTTAGACAAGGGTGTGGTCCTTGTGTGATTAGATTGACTAGTTATCTGTGAGAATGGTTTTAGTGTATTTGCCCTCTGATGCCCTCTTTCAAGACCTACTGTCTTACTTGGGTTTCTCTTACCTTGGGCGTGGGGTATCTCATCCCGGCTGCTCCTGGCTGCTCCCGGCCAGCGAAGCACAGCCATCGCACCTTACCTTGGACGAGGGGTCTCTCCTCACCGCCGCCCTTCCTGACCTCGGTCATGGGGTAGCTCTTCTCGGCCGTGCTTAGTGCGTTGGCCCTCACCGCCGTCTTTCCTCGGTCATGGGGTATTTCTGGAACTCTCTTGCTTTTTCCATGATCCAGCGGATGTTGGCAATTTGATCTCTGGTTCCTCTGCCTTTTCTAAAACCAGCTTGAACATCAGGAAGTTCATGGTTCACATATTGCTGAAGCCTGGCTTGGAGAATTTTGAGCATTACTTTACTAGCATGTGAGATGAGTGCAATTGTTTGGTAGTTTGAGCACTCCTTGGCATTGCCTTTCTTTGGGATTGGGATGAAAACTGACCTTTTCCAATCTTGTGGCCACTGCTGAGTTTTCCAAATTTGCTGGCATATTGAGTGTAGCACTTTCACAGCATCATCATTCAGGACGTGGAATAGCTCCACTGGAAAACCATCACCTCCACTAGCTTTGTTCGTAGTGATGCTTTCTAAGGCCCATTTGACTTCACATTCCAAGATGTCTGTGATCACTTCATCATGATTATCTAGGTCTTGAAGCTCTTTTTTGTACAGTTCCTCTGTGTATTCTTGTCACCTCTCCTTAATATCTTCTGCTTCTGTTAGGTCCACACCATCTCTGTCCTTTATCGTGCCCATCTTTGCATGAAATGTTCCCTTGGTATCTCTGATTTTCTTGAAGAGATCCCTAGTCTTTCCCATTCTGTTGTTTTCCTCTATTTCTTTGCATTGATCACTGAAGAAGGCTTTCTTATCTCTTCTTGCTATTCTTTGGAACTCTGCATTCAGATGTTTATATCTTTCCTTTTCTCCTTTGCTTTTCGCTTCTCTTCTTTTCACAGCTACTTGTAAGGCCTCCCCAGACAGCCATTTTGCTTTTTTGCATTTCTTTTCCATGGGGATGGTCTTGATCCCTGTCTCCTGGACAATGTCACGAACCTCATTCCATAGTTCATCAGGCACGCTATCTATCAGATCTAGGCCCTTAAATCTATTTCTCACTTCCACTGTATAATCATAAGGGAGTTGATTTAGGTCATACCTGAATGGTCTAGTAGTTTTCCCTACTTTCTTAAATTTCAGTCTGAATTTGGCAATAAGGAGTTCATGGTCCGAGCCACAGTCAGCTTATTCTTTGCAGCCAAAGATGGAGAAGATGCTATAAATCAACTATATTTATCTTAAAGAAAGAATCATAGCAAGTAATCCTGAGACTTTTATTTTTAAAATATCTCTTTAATAAGAATATTTTTAATTTAATAAGGGATATTTAGAAAGTGCTGCACTCAATATTCCAGCAAATTTGGAAAACTCAGCAGTGGCCACAAGATTGGAAAAGGTCAGTTTTCATCTCAATCCCAAAGAAAGGCAATGCCAAAGAATGCTCAAACTAGGGGAAGGCAATGGCACCCCACCCCAGTACTTTTGCCTGGAGAATCCCATGGATGGAGGAGCCTGGTGGGCTCCAGTCCGTGGGGTCGCTAAGAGTCGGACACGACTGAGCGACTTCACTTTTCACTTTCACTTACTCCTTGGAAGGAAACTTATGACCAACCTAGATAGTATATTCAAAAGTAGAGACATTACTTTGCCAACAAAGGTTCACCTAGTCAAGGCTATGGTCTTTCCTGTGGTCATGTATGGATGTGAGAGCTGGACTGTGAAGAAGGCTGAGTGCCCAAGAATTGATACTTTTGAACTGTGGTGTTGAAGAAGACTCTTGAGAGTCCCTTGGACTGCAAGGAGATCCAACCCGTCCATTCTGAAGGAGATCAGGCCTGGGATTTCTTTGGAAGGAATGATGCTAAAGCTGAAACTCCAATATTTTGGCCACCTCATGCGAAGAGTTGACTCATTGGAGAAGACTCTGATGCTGGGAGGGATTGGGGGCAGGAGCAGAAGGGGACAACAGAGGATGAGATGGCTGGATAGCATCACTGACTCGATGGATGTGAGTCTGAGTGACCTCCGGGAGCTGGTGATGGACAGGGAGGCCTGTTGTGCTGCAGTCCATGGGGTCGCAAAGAGTCGGACACGACTGAGCGACTGATCTGATTTAGAAACAAAATGAAAGCAAAACAATACTTTGACCTATCAGAAGAACTTAGTATGTGTACTTGGGATAATAAGTAACCTGTGGATATAAGTTTATACGGTTTATACGATGTTCTCAGTGTTTTTTGATCTGCCTAACTGTAAATTTAGGCATGTCCAAGTACTCCAATATTATGTGGCAGCAATATATATGAAACAGTCCAACATGACCCAAAGGAGCAAGTGAATAATGTAAATAGGTTTCTTGCACTTTCATGGTACCATATCCTGTTAGAATATCTTTCCTCCCTCAAACTAAAAAGTGATTATCAATAACCAGATGATGAAGAATCAAAACTTCCAAATATAATACATAATGTTGTATGTTTCTATTATGTACATCAGCACTATCTACAGTCAGGCAACTATCACTCTAGGGAGTGGCTGTGACCATGAATTGAGAAGTGAAGTTTTTATAAGAGGCAGAACTCTGAACTCTATATTCTCTAGGTCTAGATTAAGTCACGCCAAGGGTAAACGTAAATGTTGACTCCAAGTTAATGGTTTGGTTGCATAACTTGAAGAGAAAATGATGAAATAATGGGTCACTGAATACAATATGGATGAATATCACAAAGATACTCTTGAATTAAACAAGTCAGGCACGAAAGGGAAGCTGCTATTTGATTCAATTTATATAAGGTTCATAACCATGCACAACCAATCTATGGCAACAGGAATCAGATGGGTTATTACTCCTGTGTTTATAGAGACTAGAAGAAAGCATACTAGCTGTCTTCCAAAATATGTGTAATATTTTATTTCTTGATCTCATCACTGTCTGTGCAGATGTGTCCAGTTTGTGAAAATGCATTGAGCTGTGCTCAGATGGTCTGTATAGTATCCTAATGTATGTTATTATTAAATAAAAAGTCAAATAATTTAAATAAATAATTTATCCTGAGAATTTTTTTTCAAGAAACCTACAGTTGGAGCTCTAAGAATGGGCCCAGAACATGAAAATATATTTGTCGCTAACATAGAAAAGATACACTAATAATCAGGTATATAAGATAATATAATTCTTAGATGTCAGCTAAATGTTTTCCCAGGTATCCCACAACTTACATAATGAATTCACAATTAAACTGTACATGATGGCAGGGAGGAACTTTAAAAATATTGTTTTCCTCTTCTCAAGGGGATCTCACTTCAGTTCAGTCACTCAGTCGTGTCCAACTCTTTGCGACCCCATGAACTGCAGCACACCAGGACTTCCTGTTCATCACCAACTCCCGGAGTTCACTCCAACTCACGTCCATCGAGTCAATGATGCTATCCAGCCATCTCATCCTCTGTCGTCCCCTTCTCCTCCTGCCCCCAGTCCCTCCCAGCATCAGGGTCTTTTCCAATGAGTCAACTCTTCGCATGAGGCGGCCAAAGTACTGGAGTTTCAGCTTTAGCATCACTCCTTCCAAAGAACACCCAGGACTGATCTCCTTTATAACTGACTGGTTGGATCTCCTTGCAGTCCAAGGGACTCTCAAGAGTCTTCTCCAACACCACAGTTCAAAAGCATCAATTCTTCAATGCTCAGCTTTCTTCACAGTCCAACTCTCACATCCATACATGACTACTGGAAAAACCATAGCCTTGACTTGATCTAGCTGCAGATAAATATAAATGTTCAATTTCTAGCAAAAAATACATAATTATTATTCCTAAATACAGCTAGCCAGCAACAAGGTGACTTCAAGATATTTACATTAGAATTTTTCCTTGGATGAGGAATATGGTAAAGAATTTTCTTTAACAGACAGAAATTTATTCAAGATGTGGATCTTCTTTTCAGACTAATTGTGCTTGGTCAGGGACCACTAACCTTGTATTACCTAAATGCCTCATAAATTAACATACTATTCAACATGCCCTGCCTCCAATTAAGAATTTTTCCTGAAGTAAAAGAAACAATGCATTGATAACCATTAATTTTGCTGCCCCAATGACAGAAACAATTGATTTAAAAAAAATAATGCAGATTCAGCTCTAGCTCTGAGAGAGAGAACATCCCAGGAAGTTGGCTTTTCTGCACAATTATCATATATATAACTTAAACTCATGACAATATATGTTGCTCTCCTTTCTTTAGCCACAGTGCTATATCTTTGAACAGATCAATCCAGAAAAAAAAAAAAAAAAAAAAAGGGTACAAGGCGCTTTTGGTACTTCTTACTCTTACACCTAATATTACATCTCAGAATTTGCTTTCTACACTGTAGAATGATGGATTATAATGTAACAGTTTTATTTATCCACCAAGCACTATTTCTATAAGCCAAGCTTCTTGACACCCCTAGTGATAGAACAGGGTTCCATTTTTGCTTGAATGATTGACCTGGTTTATTAGATAAAGGGGAGATATTGCTACAGAAACATGGGTAGAATCCAAGGAATAGCTCAGGGTGTTTCCATGCACTAACATGCTTAGTAATAAATGTTAAATAAGACAACATGATAGAATAATAGAACCCTTGGAGGCTCAAATATCAAGGAACAGATGATTCAGTTCAACTCACAAAATAAAAAATAAAGAAATATGAGCTGAGAATATTATGGCCAAAGATAAAATTATATGAAATAGAAATTAGGAAAAAATCATGGATACATTTACTTCTCATGGTCATTTGCAGCACTGCTTACACTATTATGTGTGTTTCTTTTCTTTCTTTTGCTTCTGTTCACTATTGAGTGTTTAATACATTGGTTAATTTATTCCATAAATCACAGAACACTGAGATACTATGATGACAGAGCAACAGAAGACATATACATAAACCAAAAAACACAGGTATCATCTTTAGAAACAATAGCGAAAAATAAATTTTGGTTTTCTCCTACTGTAAATGAAATGATATTTTTCAGTTGTATCTGAGGCAGATACATTATATAAAAGAGGAATATTTCAGGAATTGTATATATAGAAAAAGATGTAGGTTAGTACTTGCAAATGACTTTGGACAGGTAGGGCAAGTGTGATAATTTCTACTGTTTTTGCTTGCCTATTACCCCTTTGCCTAAGAATGGATCCCAGGGTATATAATGCAGACTGACGTAAATCAAATATACCAAGCCTCTGATACTCAGATAATATTCATTCTTGTGAATATTAATCTATAATGGAGAGGCTAGGGTTTATTAAGCTACATTATTTTAAGGCTGCATCCTGGTGAGAAGGCCCTGAACTCCTGCCAGTCCCACTGTTGCCTTGATTTGTTTCCTCAGACTGGAGCGTATAGCTTTAGTTACTTTCAGTTCAGTTCAGTTCAGTTGCTCACTCATGTCTGACTCTGCGACCCTATGAATCACAGCACGCCAGGCCTCCCTGTCCATCACCAACTCCCGGAATTCATGCAAACTCATGTCCATTGAGTCAGTGATGCCATCCAGCCATCTTATCCTCTGTCATCCCCTTCTCCTTCTGCCCCCAATCCCTCCCAGCATCAGGGTCTTCTCCAATGAGTCAACTCTTTGCATGAGGTGGCCAAAGTACTGGAGTTTCAGCTTTAGCATCAGTCCTTCCAAAGAAATCCCAGGCCTGATCTCCTTCAGAATGGACTGGTTGGATCTCCTTGCAGTCCAAGGGACTCTCAAGAGTCTTCTCCAACACCACAGTTCAAAAGCATCAATTCTTTGGTGCTCAGCTTTCTTCACAGTCCAACTCTCACATCAATACATAACCACAGGAAAAACCCTAGCCTTGAAGATGGACCTTTTTTGGCAAAGTAATATCGCTGCTTTTGAATATGCTATCTAGGTTGGTCATAACTTTCCTTCCAAGGAGTAAGCGTCTTTTAATTTCATGGCTGCAGTCACCATCTGCAGTGATTTTGGAGCCCAGAAAAATAAAGTCTGACACTATTTCCACTGTTTCCCCATCTATTTCCCATGAAGTGGTGGGACCTGATGCCATGATCTTCATTTTCTGAATGTTGAGCTTTAAGCCAACTTTTTCACTCTTCACTTTCACTTTCATCAAAAGGCTTTTGAGTTCCTCTTCACTTTCTGCCATAAGGGTAGTGTCATCAGCATATCTGAGGTTATTGATATCTATCCCGGCAATCTTGATTCCAGCTTGTGCTTCTTCCAGCACAGCGTTTCTCATGATGTATTCTGCATAGAAGTTAAACAAGCAGGGTGACAATATACAGCCTTGAGATACTCCTTTTTCTATTTGGAACCAGACCAGTTCTAACTGTTGCTTCCTGACCTGCATACAAATTTCTCAAGAGGCAGGTCAGGTGGTCTGATATTCCCTTCTCTTTCAGAATTTTCCACAATTTATTGTGATCCACACAGTCAAAGGCTTTGGTATAGTCAATAAAGCAGAAATAGATGTTTTTCTGGAACTCTCTTCCTTTTTCCATGATCCAGCAGACGTTGGCAATTTGATCTCTGGTTCCTCTGCCTTTTCTAAAACGAGCTTGAAAATCTGGAAGTTCATGGTTCACGTATTGCTGAAGCTTGGCTTGGAGAATTTTGAGCATTACTTTACTAGCGTGTGAGATGAGTGCAATTGTGCAGTAGTTTGAGCATTCTTTGGCATTGCCTTTCTTTGGGATTGGAATGAAAACTGACCTTTTCCAGTCCTGGGGCCACTTCTGAGTTTTCCAAATTTGCTGGCATATTGAGTGCAGCACTTTCACAGCATCATCATCCAGGATTTGAAATAGCTCAACTGGAATTCTATCACCTCCACTAGCTTTGTTTGTAGTGATGCTTTTTAAGGCCCACTTGACTTCACATTCTAGGGTGTCTGGCTCTAGGTGAGTGATCACACCATTGTGATTATCTTGGTCATGAAGCTCTTTTTTGTTCAGTTTTTCTGTGTATTCTTGCCATCTCTTCTTAATATCTTCTGCTTCTGTTAGGTCCATACCATTTCTGTCCTTTATCGAGCCCATCGTTGCATGTAATGTTCCTTTGGTATCTCTAATTTTCTTGAAGTGATCCCTAGTCTTTCCCATTCTGTTGTTTTCCTCTATTTCTTTGCATTGATCGCTGAAGAAGGCTTTCTTATCTCTCCTTGCTGTTCTTTGGAACTCTGCATTCAGATGCTTATATCTTTCCTTTTGTCCTTTGCTTTTTGCTTCTCTTCTTTTCACCGCTATTTGTAAGGCTTCCCCAAACAGCCATTTTGCTTTTTTGCATTTCTTTTCTATGTGGTTGGTCCTGATCCCTGTCTCCTGTACAGTGTCACGAACCTCATTCCTAGTTCATCAGGCACTCTGTCTATCAGATCTAGTCCCTTAAATCTATTTCTCACTTCCACTGTATAATCATAAGGGATTTTATTTAGGTCATACCTGAATGGTCTAGTGGTTTTCCCCACTTTCTTAAATTTAAGTCTGAATTTGGCAATTCTACTCTCCTTTATAAAAATTATTTATTTATTTAAGTCAGCTGCATCTGAGTCTTTCTTTGGTAGTTGGCAATATTGCAACTAAAGAATATAAGAGCTACCAAATTAGAGCAGCAGCCACAGAAATTTGAGTTTACCTTTTTTCAACCAAGACTTTTAACGGCAAAAAAAAAAAAAAAAAAAAATCAAGTATACCAGTCTCATGGTAATTTTTTTTTTTTATTTCATTGGTAGGTAAATTAAAATTTGTTGTTACTGAGAGCAGTCATTATGCTGGGGAAATTTTGGTTATGAACACTGAAAACTATTGAAAAGACTGAAATAAACACACAGAGTTTCAGATACAAACTACAATTCTACTAGTTATTGAGCAAGTAAAATCTACTTTACCACCAGCTTTCTATTTCCCCTTAGCATTGGGTAGAAAAGTAAGGTGATTATTTTAATTAAACTAATGTCAAAATGAAAGGATCATTAATATTGCCATGACAGAGGAATGATGGACTACTTTGTGCATAAGAGTTCTTATTTAGGAATAAATTAAAGTCTTTCCAAAGGCCTAGCACAGTTCCAGTCACACAATATATGCTCATTAAATAATTTCTGATTGTGTAAATTAAAGAGTTAGTACAAATTAAGCCTTATAGGATTTTCTTTGGTGTGACATAATCAAAAATAACTGAAACAAAAGATTAATTTTATTATCTAAGGAAATCAAGATCAAAATGAAAATATAAATTTGTAAGTCAAGTAATAGTATTGAGAAAATTGTCATAAGCATATTTAAGAGAAAATATTTTCAACAATATATGATTATATAACATTTTCCCATTTCAGATATTCACTGATAAGCAGGAAGTGTATTTTGTGTTATATTAAAAAAAAAAAGAAAAACTGACAGATGTATTGGAAAGTATTTTATGTTCTCTGATGTTCTTTCTATCAATGTCTAAATAAGGAAATGCAAATTAAGCCAACAATGAGATTGCCGTTTTTAAACACTTTTTACAATAAAATCTTGAATGATGATAACTAAAGGACAACATTGTTTTGAAAGAATTTTAAAAATTTAAGAATCCTTTGTTATTCCTTACCCCTAGGTCTCACCTTTAAACAGTAGTAGTAGTGAAAGTCACTCAGTCATGTCCAACTCTTGCGACCCCATGGACTATAGCCTGCAAGGTTCCACTGTCCATGGGATTCTCCAGGCAAGAATACTGGACAGTAGTTAAATAGAATTCATTCTACCATTCTCTCTAATCTCTACTCTTCTCCAACGCCAACAGCTGCCACTTCAGTTTAGTTTTAACATCATAGGTACCTGAATTACCACAATTACCTTCTATTTTGTCTTCAGGCCCCAGTCTTATTTCCCTTAATGCATTCTCTTCTTTCAGCTACAAAGCAATTTTGATCATGTCATTCCTCTGTTTAAAAGTATTGTTATAGCCATCTCTTTGCCCTTACTTAAAGTCAAATTGATTAATATGTTTTCAAGACATTTCATTTACTTTTATGTTGCTGTTCAATTACTTATCCAACTTCATTTTCCTTTTTCCCTGTCCTTCAACCCCATCTCCCTTTCTATAGTTCTAGAACCTTCCATCTGTCCATGTTCTCACTTACCTCTTAACCTTGGCCTAGGTATTCTCTTTGCAAAACATGCTTCCTTTCATGTGACTGACCTCCAAGCATCCTAGACATGGACTCAGTTTTGACAGCAATCACTCTATCATTAGGGCTAGTTTCCAGAGCAACTTATAATTACCCAATTACAGCATTGCACTGCAGACAGGCAGTTGTTTTTTCCAAATGAAGTTTGTTCATTTGGGTATCTGAAGTACAACTATACTTGATTATTTTAAAAAATCAATCAAAATTCATTGAATATGCAATATTTGACAAAATATTATTAATTCTAGAACGCTATCTAAAATATGTAATCCCAAGAGTAGAAAATATAGGTACATAATAGTATTTATAGTAACACTATTCTACAAGTTTAAATATAGGATATTAGGTAAATGCATTGGGGCAGCACTAGTCACTTGCTTATTTGTGTTTACTTTCAAAATTTATTCTCCTGAAAACATTTTTCCCTTTTTACCATCATAGTTTGTAAGGAATAGGCCCCCCTCTCAAAGAGTGGACCTTCATCAGCTTAAACTAATCAGCATATTCCATTCTTCTTGAACCAGTAATTAGCTCACAAATTAACTAAGAAGCCATCTAGAGCCAATATAGCTCTGAAAGATAATTACTAGGGCTTCAAAAGAAGGAAAAGTCATTTTCCTTTTCCACTAGACAGGATTGAATGCTGTTATAGTTAAAAGATATGAGGTCTGATACAGAGACATTTTTAATTAAAATTTTAATAAGATAATTGTATGTTCATATGCATATATAAGAAATAATAGATCCCGTGTGTCTTAGCAATAACAAAGTATCATATGCTGGGTGCTTATAAATAAAAGAAATTTATTTGTCACAGTTCTAAAAGCTGAAGCTCAAGATTACGGTGGCAGCACAGTTGAGTTCTGGTGAGACTCCTCTATCAGGTTGCAGACTGCCACCTTCTGGTTTTATCCTCATGTGACAAAGTGCAGAGACAGGAAGCAAGCTCTCTTGTGACTCTTATATAGCACTAATCCCATTCTCTAGGGCCCCACCCTCATGACCTAATTCTATTACCTCCCCAAAACTTCACCTCCTAATACCATTACATTGGAGTTAGAGTTTCAACATACAAATTTGAAGGGGTGGACACAAACATTCAGTTCATAACACTGCATCCCTTTTATCTAATTTCCTCCAATATCTTATAAAAAGACCATATCACAACCAAGAAATTGACATTGACAGAGTTAAATTACTAATCAGTTTCATTTTACAAAGCTTTTTGACATCCTTTTATAACATACCAACTTCCCTCTTATCCAAGTGCTCTGACACCAATCCTGACCCCTGGCAACCATTAACTAAAATGCTCTCCATTTCTATAATTTTGTCAACCTAAGAATTATATAAATTGAATCATAAAGTTTATAACCTTTTAGATTGGTCTTTCCACAGCATAATTCTGTGAAGATTCACTCAAGTTGCTGCACGTATCAGTAGTCCATTCATTTTTATTGGTGAATAGTATTCCATATTATAGATGTACCATTGTTTGTGTTATATATTCATCCATTAAAGGACATCTGAGGTGGTTCTACTCTATGGCTGTTTTGACATATATACACTACTATATATATATATAATGTATAACTACTAAGTACTGACTGTATAGCACAGTGAATTTTATAATACTCAGTAATGACTTGCATGGGAAACAATTTAAAAAAGAGTGATATATATCTGATTCACTTTGCTATACAGTAGAAACTAACACAACATTGTAAATTAAATATATTCCAATAAAAATGTTAAAAAATAAACTAAGGCTACAATATATATTCAAATGCAAGCTTCTGGATGAACATAATTTTTTTATTTCTCTGGCATTATGCCAAAAAGTACAATTGCTGATTTTTTATGGTAGCAACAAAGTTTGATTAAGAAACTGCCAAACTGTTTTTCAGAGTGGCTGTATCATTTCACATTTCTACCAGCAATGTGTGAATAATCAATTTTCTTTGCACCTTAATAGCATTTAGAAATGACACTATTTTATATCTTAGCCTTTCTATAAAGGTATCTAGTGCTATCTTACTGAAATTTTAGTTTATGTTTCCCTGTTAGGTTATGATCTTATGCATCTGTTCTTGTGGTTATTTACCATTTACATTCTTTTTAGTGAAATGTCTTCTGCCTATTTTCTGTTTGGATTCCTCTTTTATTTTTCTTGCTTACTTCCTTCCTTTCCTTCATTCTTTTTACTAATAGGTTCAACATTGTATATTTTCTAGATACTAGTCTTTTTTTGGATAAGTGGTTTGCAAATATTTTCTCCCAGGGCTTAATTTGTGATTTCATATAGGGTCTTCAACTGAGCAGATCAGTTAATTTTGATGAAGCACAACTTATCATAATCATTCTTTTTATGAATCACAGTTTTTATATCAAGTCTAAGAACTCTTTACCTACCCCTAGATTCTTAAGTTCCTTTTACTTTTCCTTTAAAATTTTTTCCTAGTTTTATATTTAAGTTTATGATGCAATTGAGGTTATTTTTTCACATTAGGTAGTCAGGCATCCATTTTAGTCAGAAGTCACCTGTGGAAAGTTGATGAATCACTGGGAGAACCTGTGAATGAGGCTGTCACTACAAAGAATATTGAAAATATTGTTTGTGCCTAACTCTGGAGGTCTTAAGCTAATGATTTTCTTTTTATTGCTTTAAACACATTAATTTTTGTCTGCTAACCATAAAAGAATTTTAACATGCCAATATTAGTATGAAAAAACTTTCTAATGGAATCTGGAAGAAATATAAATTATTAAATAAATTGTTGCTAATGTAAAGAGAAATGCTGGTTTAAGGAAACAAAATGTAATTCTTTATGTAGGATGGTCACAACTGTGTAGAAAACAAGCAAAACTCCCTCATATACTAATAATTAAAAGGAAATAAGTGAAATTATTTGCATGTCATTGACCTTTAGATGATGTTCCTTAATACACAATATTTTTTTTGAATGTTCTGTACTTTTTATTTTAATTTTTTTTATTATTTCATTTTATTTAACTTTAAAATATTGTATTGGTTTTGCCATATATCAAAATGAATCTGCCACAGGTATACATGTGTTCCCCATCCTGAACCCTCCTCCCTCCTCCCTCCCTATACCATCCCTCTGGGTGGTCCCAGTGTACCAGCCCCAAGCATCCAGTATCGTGCCTCAAACCTGGACTGGCGACTCGTTTCATATATGATATTATACATGTTTAAATGCCATTCTCCCAAATCATCCCACCATCTCCCTCTCCCAGAGTCCAAAAGACGGTTCTATACATCTGTGTCTCTTTTGCTGTCTTGTATACAGGGTTATTGTTACCATCTTTCTAAATTCCATATATATGCATTAGTATACTGTATTTGTGTTTTTCTTTCTGGCTTACTTCACTCTGTATAATAGGCTCCAGTTTCACCCACCTCAGTAGAACTGATTCAAATGTATTCTTTTTAATGGCTGAGTAATACTCCATTGTGTATATGTACCACAGCTTTCTTATCCATTCATCTGCTGGACATCTAGGTTGCTTCCATGTCCTGGCTATTATAAACAGTGCTGTGATGAACATTGGGGTACAATATTTTTTAAAAAAGACATTATTTCATCTTAGCAGCACATTCTTCCAGTTTTTCAAATATTGGAAAGATGTTCATGAGATAATTGACACAACAGCTACAGTTTTTAAATTATCTTTAAATCTATGTGTCCAAATAATTTATTTCAAATAAAAACCTAAGAAAAGTATCTACTGTGAGTTTAGTATGCATACAAAACACATGACATTCAACTATGCAAAACTACAATATTTATTTCTTTAGAATAAGAACATTTAATGTGAACATAAAACTAAATCATGTTTAAAATGTAATGAAAATATCAAAGAAAGACTATTTCTTATTTATTTGTATAAATTAATACAAAACAGTAATCAGAATCTTCAATTACTATTCACTAATTTACCATGAGTCATGTAACTTTTTTCCTATACATGCGCTTCAAAATCTTTTACTCTTTGTTATTTAGGTATTTGATTCCTTTTGAGCTTTTTCTTTTTTTTGGTTTGTGGGTAAAGTAAAGGTCCAGTGTCATTCTTACACACATAAATCCGGTGTACCAGCAACATCAGCTGAAAATACTAATTTTTCCCCATTGGATAGTCTTGCTGCTCTTGCCAATATTTACAATAGCTAGTACAGGGAAGCAATCTAGATGTCCATCGACAGATGAATGGATAAGGAAGTTGTGGTACACATACACAATGGAATATTACTCAGCTATAAAAAGGAAGACATTTGAGTCAGTTCTAATGAGGTGGATGAACCCAGAGCCTATTATACAAAGTGAAGTAAATCAGAAAGAGAAAGATAAATATCATATACTAACACATATAATATGGAATCTAGAAAGATGGTACTGATGAATTTATTTGCAAGGCAGCAATGAAGAAACAGACATAGAGAACAAACTTACAGACACAGGGGAGAGGGAAGGAGAGAGTGAGATATATGGAGAGAGTAACATGGAAACTTACATTACCAAATGTAAAATATATAGCCAATGGGAATTTTCTATATGACACAAGGAACTCAAACAGAGGCTCTGTATCAACCTAGAGGGGTGTGATGGGAAGAGAGATGGGAGGGAGGTATCAGAGGGAGGGAATATATGTATACTTATGGCTGATTCATGTTGATGTTTGATAGAAAACAAAAACATTCTGTAAAGTAATTATCCTTCATTTAAAAAAAAACACAAAACACATTTCAGTCAATAATTTTTTAAATTACTGTTTAACCTAAATAAAGTGCCAATTTAAAAATTGTATTAAACTTTAAGTCCACATTAAACTTAAGTTCATTTTAAAATCATTTTTAAAATCCCTTTCCTCCCTTTCATTTTAATGTATTCTCTACAAATTTAATCTTTTCTCATTTGTAGTTTGTGTTGCCATCTCTGCTTTTTGCTTTTTGTCTTCTTGTTTGTGTTCTTATTCTAAACTTAAGTCTATTTTAAAATCATTTTTAAAATCCCTTTCCTGCCATCTCTGCTTTTTGTCTTCTTGTTTGTGATCTTTAAAGACATGCTTTAAAAATTTAAACAAGTTTTTTCTAGTGTGTAAGCAGGTTTATCAGCTCATACTCTGAAAATGCCAAATATTTATCATACCTTATTGGAAGACTACAGATATTTTTGACCATATAACATTTAAACAAAAACACCTTAGTTAAAAAAAAAAAAAAAAAGTTTCCTTTTCTGTGATATATATTAACATAATTTTAAATAAAAAGAGCCATTTCATGAATGTCAGCTTTTTCACAAAAATATACTGAAAAAACCCAGAATATACTGGCATTATATTTTATTATTGGTACTGATAGAAATAGATGACTTAGCAATGTAAAACGACCTATTTATTATTTTCCTCACTGGATATAATAGCAGTTGTTTTATTCTAACATTATTCAGAACAATCGTTCATGAAAATCATCCAGAAAAAAAGTAACAATAGGACACTATTCACAACTAATCCAACATACATAGTTTTCTGTTTTTATTTAGTACAATAGATTTAATTTAAGGAAGAATGAATGAATGAAATACTTTGTCTTCTAAATATTTCAAGCTCATAGCCTTAGGGCTTTGAGTTTGTTTTTTAAGATGATAAAGTTTCTCCCGAAATGTTCCATAAAGAACACTGTCAGCCAATTTTTTTCCAGAAAGATTTAAGTGTAATATACTTTTACTGAGAGGAATTTTAAATGTTAAAAAATTCTTAAATCAAAAATGAAAACAAAATGTACAGTAAAATTCTATTCAAATTTAAAGGGTCAGATGTCACCTACAAATTCTGTGGTGTTGGATCTGTTAGGTGACATAACATGGGGATGAGGTAAGGGGCATTTAAGAATATAATCTCAATTTCATAAGTAAAGCAATGAAAGTTTAGACAATTTTTCATCCCACATAGAGTTAGATTGGTATAGAAGTAATATTAAAACTTGTATCTTTCCAGGTCTATAGCCTGTGATTTGAAAAGCCATGCTGTACTTCCCAACAGTGCTCACAAACATAGTAATTCTATTATCATACTTGACTAAAAAATCACATCCATCATACTTTATAACTTATTACTATATAATTAAGAGAAACTCAATGATTAGCTAACAACTTCCAGGAGCATTTAATTATCTTGGAATGTCTACTCGAAATTCAAAGGAAATAAGTAATTAAATGTTTCTAGGAAAAAAAATTAAACAGTTAAAGTAAAATCTCTAAGACTGCTATGTCTAGCCAGTGCATGTGGACCAATGCTGGGTCACAGGCAGAGGACGAGAAAGGAAACAGGGTCCTGGAGGCATCCTCCTACCTAGGCTTTACTTTTTGTTGCTGTACGAAAGGGAAATCAAGATGCTTTGTACGAGAGACACCTATGTGGTAAGGAGGACACTCAAAGCCATTTGAGAAACTGGCTATTTACCACAGGGGTAGGAAATTTTAATACTTTAATAAATTGTATGCCTGTATAAGCAACAAAGTTTCGCCTAGTCAAGGCTATGGTCTTTCCTGTGGTCATGTATGGATGTGAGAGCTGGACTGTGAAAAAGGCTGAGCACCGAAGAATTGATGCTTTTGAACTGTGGTGTTGGAGAAGACTCTTGAGAGTCCCTTGGACTGCAAGGAGATCCAACCGGTCCATTCTGAAGGAGATCAGCCCCGGGATTTCTTTGGAAGGAATGATGCTAAAGCTGAAACTCCAGTATTTTGGCTACCTCATGCGAAGAGTTGACTCATTGGAGAAGACTCTGATGCTGGGAGGGATTGGGGGCAGGAGGAGAAGGGGACGACAGAGGATGAGATGGCTGGATGGCATCACTGACTCGATGGATGTGAGTCTGAGTGACCTCTGAGAGCTGGTGATGGATAGGGAAGCCTGGTGTGCTGCAGTTCATGGGGTCACAAAGAGTCGGACACGACTGAGCTACTGATCTGATCTGATCTGATCTGATGCCTGTAAAAAAAGCATGCTGAAACTGTATCATCCTGGTTCTAGGTGTGCTGAGATGTGCTGAGACAGTGACCCGTGCAGCTGGTTGTGGTGTTCAAGAGGGTCAGGTAAGGTTACCTCACTGAACCATACTAATGCTGTTTTCTGCGTCTCTTCTAATGTCATAAGCTGTGGAGCACTTTTCTAGTAGAGCTATCTATCATCCACTTAACTGTTTCCACTTAAAGAATCATCTTTTAAAATAAAGTAGCTTGCTGTTTTATGTTTATTTGTGGTATTGTCGCTATTGTTGTTCATTAATAATGTTAACTGGAAAAGGGCCCATTGAGGCAAGAAGTTCAGATTCAAAATCTGGCTTCCATGATAAACTGTGTGAATGTGGAATATAATCCAAATTTCTTTTAGAGCCACAAGTTGCCTTAGCAGTAAAATTATGAGGTGGGAAGAGATTTGTTCAACCAATTAAGTGTGGAGTCATTGTTAATCTTTAAAATACTCTCTATGAAATAAAAACTTACACATTTAGAAAATATAGCTAAATGTAAGAGGCATCTGAAGAAACTTTTGAGAATCTTACATTGAAAAGTGGCTGCAAATCCATTCTCTATGTCTGTGTCTCCAGAGTAACACTGAAATATACACACTGCATGCTCAGTTGCTTCAGTCCGTGTCTGTCTCTTTGTGACCCTCTGGACCCTTATAGCCCATGGCTTCTCTGTCCATGGCATTTCCCAAGCAAGAATACTAAAAGAAAGAAATGTGAAGTCACTCAGTCGTGTCCACCTCTTTGCAACTCCATGGACTGTATCCTACCAGGCACCTCTGTCCATGGGATTTTCCAGGTAAGAATACTGGAATTGGTTGCCATTTCCTTCTCCAGGAGATCTTTCTGACCCAGGGAGTGAACCCGGGTATCCCACATTATAAACAGACGCCTTACCGCCTGAGCCATCAGGAAAGTCAAGAATACTAAAGTGGGTTGCTATTTCCTCCTCCAGGGGATTTTCCTTATCCAGGAATGGAACCTGCTGTCTGATGCATTATAATAGGTGGATTCTTTACAGCTTAGCCACCAGGGGAGCCTAAGTAAGTGTTAGTCGCTCAGTCATGCCGGACTCTTTGAGATCCCGTGGATTACAGCCCACCAGGCTCCTCTGTCCATGAGATTTTCCAGGCAAGAATACTGGAGTGGGTTGCCATTTCATGTGTAAAGTAGATAGCTAATGAAAAGCTGCCATATAGCACAGGGAATTCAGTTTGGTCTCTGAAGCGACCTAGAGGGGTGGAATGGCGGGGAGGGTGGGATAATGACTCAGGAGGGAGTGGATATATTTATACTTAAGGCTGTGAGCTTCCGTCTATGGGGTCGCACAGAGTCGGACACGACTGAAGTGACTTAGCAGTAGCAGCAAGGCTGACTTATATAGTTGTAGGGAAGAAATCAGCACAACATTGTAAAACAATTATCTTTCAATTAAAAAAAAAAACAATTTAAAAATGTAAAAAGTGTCAGGAGGTCAGCTGGATTATATTTGAAGAACAGAATTAAGAAACCAAGATGCTGGAATCAAGCAAATCTCACACGTGAATTCAAGCGTGAACACATATTCCCCAGAGCAACAGAGTTCATATAATACTTGATTTACTTAGAAATAAACAGATAACAAGGAGTATACACCTGTTGCTGTTTGGCCCGACAATCTAGGCAAGTCGCTTGGTCTGGCTTTCACAGGACGGAGGGCTCCCTTGCCCAGGGAAGCTGTTCGCCCTTGATGTCTCCTTCCATGCAGCCATAAATCTGGTGGACCACCTAGGCCAAGCCAGCCCCATAAAGCTATAACACCTTCCACTGCAGGTATGCCGGCCCCTTGAAGAATGCTGCCTTAGCGATTGGCAGGTCACTGTGTTTGTTCCCATAATGTAGCGTGGTGCTGGTGCTGCGCATGCGCATCCTTAAAGCGAACCCTTTGAGGCAATGGCATCGTTTTTACCCCAATACAGGGTTCGCAGCTCAAAGGCTGTCAAGTCAAAACACCCAATTAAGACAAAGAGCTGGAGAAGGAAGGAATTATTACTTGAAGTAAGTAAGGAGAACACGCGGGATCTTTCCTAAAGCAGTGTCTCCTCGAATAGCAAAATTGTGGATGTTTTAAGCTAAAGGTACATATGTATTTGTGAAGGGGCTTGAGGTGAGGAGAATTCAACACAGAATTGGAACAGAAGTTGACAGAGTCCAAGCTTTAATCCATTGAATGAGAGGGTCAGAAAAGTCTTCACCATCTTCTCTTTAGTTCTAGTTGATCCGGTGGTTGAGAGCTTAAGGGGTTTTTAATTCGGCAAAATATGTCAATAAAGTGTTAAACCGGAACTGGGGGTCCTTACAACTTAATATCTTTGCTATTGTTACTTCTCTTGCCTGATGAAATTATTTTTATTGTTTTCTTAAGATTATTATTGTAGGACTTGTTCAAGGGCAAGCATTGTGTCCGGGTTTGGATCACAAATGTAATTGCTTACCTCTAAAAGGCTTCTCATGTGTCAAAAAACTATATCTAGTTCTTTGTCGAATCCCAGGGATGGGGGAGCCTGGTGGGCTGCTGTCTGTGGGGTCGCACAGAGTCGGACATGACTGAAGCGACTTAGCAGCAGCAGCAGTTCTTTTACTATGGACACCCCCTACCCTATCTGCATACACTGGGGCCCCCAAGAGTGATAGCTCAGCTGGAGAAAGTGGGCAGAGTTCTGATGGCACAACCGTCCATGTTTGCTATTGGACAACTCCAGTGTGCAGAGCATGTAGTATTCTTATAGGAAATCAACATCACCATTTGAAGTTTGCAAATATATTTGGGTTCTTTACTTGGTTCTATGGAAGTCATAGTTGAAGACAGATGGGAAAAGTTTATGAAAATTGTGATTGGTAATTAGCTGCCACCTGCCTAAGGTGTCTTTGGAGAGGAATAAACATCTTTATGACTTTAGAGTCAGTCACTAAGTTAAAAAATAAAGAATGGAATAAAGTGGACTATGTCCTCTTTCAAGCTGCCACATCCATAGCAAAAGCAATATTTGTCTGAAAATGATTTTTTTTCAAAGGTAGCTTCAAGTCAAGATGAACATTCCTTCTACCCTCTGTTTTACAAAAGTCAAACCTCCATAAGTATGTTGGGGAACAGATTCAATTAACGGTAGTGGGGGTGGGAGTGGTGGTGGTTTAGTTACTAAGTCATGTCCCACTCTTAATTGTTGAAAAAAAAATCCTTAGATAAATCAATTGACTACAGAAGTATTTTTCATGAAGACAGCCAGCTGATAATTTTGGTGAAAAATTAATCAGTTGATCTAAGAATAAACCAATTATATAATATACCAGTTATGAGGCCACCATCACCCTAATATCAAAACTGGACAAAGATGCCACAAAAAAAGAAAACTACAGGCCAATATCACTGATGAACATAGATGCAAAAATCCCTAACAAAATTCTAGCAATCAGAATCCAAAAACACATTAAAAAGATCATACACCATGACCAAGTGGGCTTTATCCCAGGAATGCAAGGATTCTTCAATATCCGCAAATCAATCAACATAATACACCACATTAACAAATTGAAAAATAAAAACCATATGATTATCTCAATAGATGCAGAGAAAGCCTTTGACAAAGTTCAACATCCATTTATGATAAAAACTCTCCAGAAAGCAGGAATAGAAGGAACATACCTCAACATAATGAAAGCTATATATGACAAACCCACAGCAAACATTATCCTCGATGGTGAAAAATTGAAAGCATTTCCTCTAAAGTCAGGAACAAGGCAAGGATGCCCACTTTCACCATTACTATTCAACATAGTTTTGGAAGTTTTGGCCACAGCAATCAGAGCAGAAAAAGAAATAAAAGGAATCCAAATTGGAAAAGAAGAAGTAAAACTCTCACTGTTTGCAGATGACATGATCCTCTACATAGAAAACCCTAAAGATTCCACCAGAAAATTACTAGAACTAATCAACGAATATAGTAAAGTTGCAGGATAGAAAATCAACACACAGAAATCCCTTGCATTCCTGTACACTAATAATGAGAAAATAGAAGGAGAAATTAAGGAAACAATTCCATTCACCATTGCAATGAAAAGAATAAAATACTTAGGAATAAATCTTCCTAAAGAAACTAAAGACCTATATATAGAAAACTATAAAACACTGGTGAAAGAAATCAAAGAGGACACTAATAGATGGAGAAATATACCATGTTCATGGATTGGTACAATCAATATAGTGAAAATGAATATACTACCCAAAGCAATTTATAGATTCAATGCAATCCCCATCAAGCTACCAATGGTATTCTTCACAAAGCTAGAACAAATAATTTCTCAGTTTGTATGGAAATACAAAAAAACCTCGAATAGCCAAAGCTATCTTGAGAAAGAAGAACGGAACTGGAGGAATCAACCTGCTTGACTTCAGGCTTTACTACAAAGCCACAGTCATCAAGACAGTATGGTACTGGCACAAAGGCAGAAATATAGATCAATGGAACAAAATAGAAAGCCCAGAGATAAATCCACGCACATATGGACACCTTATCTTTGACAAAGGAGGCAAGAATATACATGGATTAAAGACAACCTCTTTAACAAGTGGTGCTGGGAAAACTGGTCAAACACTTGTAAAAGAATGAAACTAGAACACTTTCTAACACCATACACAAAAATAAACTCAAAATGGATTAAAGAGCTAAATGTAAGACCAGAAACCATAAAACTCCTAGAGGAAAACATAGGCAAAACACTCTCTGACATACATCACAGCAGGATCCTCTATGACCCGCCTCCCAGAATATTGGAAATAAAATTAAAAATAAACAAATGGGACCTAATTAAACTTAAAAGCTTCTGCACAACAAAGGAAACTATAAGCAAGGTGAAAAGACAGCCTTCAGAATGGGAGAAAATAATAACAAATGAAGCAACAGACAAACAACTAATCTCAAAAATATATAAGCAACTCCTACAGCTCAATTCCAGAAAAATAAATGACCCAATCAAAAAATGGGCCAAAGAACTAAATAGACATTTCTCCAAAGAAGACATACAGATGCCTAACAAACACATGAAAAGATGCTCAACATCACTCATTATCAGAGAAATGCAAATCAAAACCACTATGAGATACCATTTCATGCCAGTCAGAATGGCTGTGATCCAAAAGTCCACAAGCAATAAATGCTGGAGAGGGTGTGGAGAAAAGGAAACCCTCTTACACTGTTGGTGGGAATGCAAACTAGTATAACCACTATGGAGAACAGTATGGAGATTCCTCAAAAAACTGGGAATAGAACTGCCTTATGATCCAGCAATCCCACTGCTGGGCATACACACTGAGAAAACCAGAATTGAAAGAGACACTTCTACCCCAATGTTCATAGCAGCACTGTTTGCAATAGCCAGGACTTGGAAGCAACCTAGGTGTCCATCAGCAGATGAATGGATAAGAAAGTGGTGGTACATATACACAATGGCGTATTACTCAGCCATTAAAAAGAATACATTTGAATCGTTCTAATGAGGTGGATGGAACTGGAGCCTATTATACAGAGTGAAGTAAGCCAGAAAGAAAAACACCAATACAGTATACTAACGCATATATATGGAATTTGGAAAGATGATAACAATAACCCTGTTTACGAGACAGCAAAAGACACACTGATATATAGAACAGTCTTATGGACTCTGGGAGAGGGAGAGGGTGGGATGATTTGGGAGAATAGCATTGAAATATGTATAATATCATATCTGAAACGAGTCGCCAGTCCAGGTACGATGTCTGATACCGGATGCCTGGGGCTGGTGCACTGGCACGACCCAGAGGGATGGTATGGGGAGGGAGGAGGGAGGAGGGTTCAGGATGGGGAACACATGTATACTTGTGGCGGATTCATTTTGATGAATGGCAAAAGCAATACAATATTGTAAAGTTAAGCAAAAAAAAAAAAATTTTAAAAACCAAATATATAATAAACCAGTTATAATTGAGGATTATAACTCTGGGAATAGCATCTCAGAAAGCTCTGAGAACTGCTCCACCCATTAGAAGTCAAAATGCAGTTATGAAAGTCTTTGTTTTTGTTTTTGTTTTTTTTTAACGGTCCATTAAATGATGTACTATTGACAGTACTATTGACACAGCCTGGCCGGTAGTGGGTAGTGGGTCATCCTGGCCTCTTATAAGATTAAATAAGAATGTTAGAATGTTATCTTTTAAGGAGTTGTCTTGTTGGTGCTAGGAGAATGTTGCTTTTTATACTTAAATAGTATTTCTGAGGATGAGGAGGTTTGGTTGATGCATAAAACTGATACACAATGCACAGTAGAGAAGAGGCCAAAGGACAGAGGCAAAAAAAAAAAAAAAGTTTATGTTTAAATTGTGCTTGTCTTGCCATAAGGTATGAATTTTATTTCTAAATAAGCAGTGCCAATCTTGGTATGCAAAATGTAGCTTCTATGCTAACTGTGCTGTGGATTGAATTGCCAAATTCAAGTAAAGCTAGCTGTGTTTGACTGAGTTTAGAATTCTGTAGTAATTGCAAAAGAGCTTTTCAAGAAAAAACAAAACCTTCTAATCTTCATGTTAGCTGTTGAAGTTCTGCAGTTCACCTGAAGGGAATATCTCAGTGCTCAGGTCTCTTTAGTATTTCATCATTACCTTGCACTTGCTTATCAAGCCTTGAGCTGAAACTTTCTTCCCTTTGCCCTCATGGAGCAAATATCTATTCACATTCCCTGCAGAGTTTCCATGTTGGATCTTCCCTGTCCCTTTTGTTGCTTAAGAAAAGAGCTAAGTTTAAGCTTGGTGAATGAAAATATTTCAATTGTGTGGTGGACCTAACAATATTAGGTGTCTCACTGTGCCTGAATTCCGAACAGCCTTCTTAGATGCACTTTAAACAACATCTGCAAATAGAGGCTGATTTAACCTTTAATCGTGAATAGTTACATAAAAAATTAAACTAGCTAAACTATATTATATAAACTCTAAAAAGGAGAAGTAATAGCTTAGTATTATCACTTGACATATTTTATTACTCCTTTCCATTCCCAATAGGTAATTACTCTATTGTAATGTTAAAATTCAGGCTTATAAATGCTGTTTATAAGACTATAAAGACTCTTTTTCTTTCTGTAATCTGTCTTCTCTGTCTTGGCAGCCAGTTCAGTCTCTCACTATGAAAAAGAGACAGACATCAGCAATATGTGGTGAAACAAGATTTAAAAAATAGAATACTCTAAAATTAAATAAGATAGTTTTAGTGTTGATTACTCATAATTACTCCAATTTTTTTGTTGAAATTCATCCAATGAATTGAAGAAGAGTTGGCTTGAAAATATAGTGTTTGAGTATTTGATCTTAAAAATATATTTACGTATTTACATGTTTTTTTTCTCGTAGATTACATTGGCTGTGCCTAAATTTACCAGTATAATTTAGCTAAACAGTGCTAAAATGATTGTGTTGTTATAAATTTATTCCTATTATAGATTGTCAGAAGTTTCTTCATCCCTCTCTGCTGCTCCCCCCAACTAGGTTACATGACCTTGACAAAAATCAATCTGCTTGGTCATTATGCAGATACTTCTTAAGAGTCTTCAAATTGGAGGGAGATAGTCTTTGAGATAGACACACACACAAAAGAAGATTTTAAGCTCTAGCAACTACTAGCTATGTGGTTTTGACTGAGATAAAATCTGAACCTAATCTTTTGCATTTAAAAAATAGAAAATAAATTTTGTGCACAAAGACAATATATATATTACATTGAATAATGTTAATGCCTTTTTCACAGAACCTCATACATAGTACTATATGTTTCCTACTGTTCTGTTAATGAAGGTACAAGTAAGTCTATGTCTAAGAGAGTAGCAATTCAGGGATTTTTAAGGGTGGATATTATGACTATCATGGTGTTGATTATATTCTGAATGATAATTGGAGATTAACCAGGAGTATCTGCCACTTCTGATGTGTGACATGGATGAAGTGCTTAGTTTTCATGTTTAGCTATGCTGGCATTTAACGTTATTGGTTCAGTTCAATTACTCAGTTGTGTCTGACTCTTTGCAACCCAATAGAGTGTAGCACGCCAAGCCTCCTTGTCCTTCACCAATTCCCAAAGCTTGCTCAAGCTCATGTCCATCGATTCAGTGATGTCATCCAACCAGCTTATCCTCTGTCATCCCCTTCTCTTCCTGCCCTCAATCTTTCCCAGCATCAGGGTCTTTTCTAGTGAGTCAGTTCTTGTCATCAGATGGCCACAGTATTGGAGCTTCATCTTCAGCATCAGTCCTTGCGATGAATATTCAGGACCAATTTCTGTTGGGATTGACTGGTTTGATCTCTTTACAGCCCAAGGGACTCTCAAGAGTCTTATCAAATACCACAGTTCAAAAACATCAATTACGGCACTCAGCTTTCTTTATGGTCCAAGTCTCACATCCATACATGGCTACTGGAAAAATCATAACTTTGACTAGATGCACCTTTGTTGGCAAAGTAATGTCTCTGATTTTTAATATGCTGTCTAGGTTGGTCATAGCTTTTCTTCCAAGGAGCAAGCGTCTTTTAATTTCATGGCTGCAGCCACCATCTGCAGTGATTTTGGAGCCCAAGAAAATAAAGTCTGTCACTGTTTTAATTGTTTCCCCATCTATTTGCCATGAAGTGAAGAGATCAGATGCCATGATCTTTGTTTTTTGAATGCTGAGTTTCAAGCCAGATTTTTCACTCTCCTCTTTTACTTTCATCAAGAGGCTCTTTAGTTCTTCTTCACTTTCTGTCATAAGGGTGATGTCATCTGCATATCTGAGATTATTGATATTTCTCCCAGCAGTCTTGATTCCAGCTTGTGCTTCATCCAGCCTGGCATTTTGCATGATGTACTCTGCATATACGTTAAATAAACAGGGTGACAATATACAGCTTTGGCATACTCCTTTCCCAGTTTGGAACCAGTCCATTATTCCGTGTCTGGTTTTCTCTGTTGCTTCCTGACCTGCATACAGATTTCTCAGGAGAGAGGTAAGGCGGTCTGGTATTCCCATCTCTTTAAGAATTTTTCAGTTTGTTATGATCTGCACAGTCAAAGGTATAGTAGGGTATTCAATGAAGCAGAAGTTTTTCTGGAATTCTCTTGCTTTTTCTATGACCTCCATTCTGGAGAATTATGAAAATTGAAATATCTATTTCTAAATTTTTAAATTAGGGGTTAAAAGGATTATTACCTCACCATAGAGTTATATATTATTGAGTGTATTGTGACCCTTTATATTCATTAATTGATGTTATACAATTCCATTCCCATAGTAGTTAATATCCTTGAACCCATGATGAGTTTTGAAAATCACTCTTATCTTTTCTTAAGTACACCTGCAATCTATGACTATGTATAATTTTTGTGTATGAACAGTTTGTTCCCTTCTATTACTGAGTAGCATTTCTTTATTGATACTACTGTTTGTTTATCCATTCCCCAGATGAAAAGCATTTGGATTGTTTTCAGATGTTGGTGATTTAACCAAAGCTGTAATACAGATATAAGTACCTTTGTGAATATAGAATTTTATTTCCCTTGGATAAATATATAGGAGTAAGGTGGCTGAAAAGCATAGGAAGTGCATGTGTAACTTTATAAGAAATTACCATAGTTTATTCCCAATGGCTGTATCATTTTATGTATTAGCCAATTGTATGTGTGTTTGTAGCTCAGTCAGTAAAAAAATCTGCCTGCAGTGCAGGATACCTGGCTTTGATTCCTGGGTGAGAAAGATACCCTGAAGAAGGAAATGGCAACCCACTCCAGTATTCTTGCCTGGAGAATCCCATGGGCAGAGGAGCCTTGCAAGTTATAGTCCATGGGGTCCCAAGAGTCAAACATGACTTAATGACTAAGCCACCACCATATGTGTGCTCAGTTGCTCAATCATGTCCAAATCTTTGTGGCCCACCAAACTTCTTTTGTCTATGGAGGATTTCCCAGGCAAGAATCTTGGAGTGTGTTGCCATTCCCTTTTTAAGGAGGTCATCCTGACCCAGGGATTAAACCCATGACTCCTGCATTAACAGGCAGATTCCTTACCACTAAACACCGTGAAGTCCAGTTATATGTGATATTTCCAGTTTTGAATTATTTTCTAGCCCTTTGTTCTTGGTACAGTGAGTTTTTCACCCTCATTCTAAATGGATGTTAAGTGGAATTTTTGCATGGTTGTAACTTACTTCCCGAAAGACTAATGATATTGAGCATCTTTTTATATGCTTATTTGCCATCTGTGTATCTTCTCTCATGAAGTTTTTGGTCAAGTGTGACAATTTTTTTTCTTATTGTTGAATTTTGAGAGTTCATTGTATATTCTAGATACAAGTCATTTATAAGATGTGATCAGCAAATATTTCTATGTAATATGTTTTAATATTTTAGTTCTCTCAGATTCTTTTACAGAGCAGTTTCTCAATTTTTATTTTATGTATAGCATTCTTTAGTTGTTGTACCTTAAAGCACTTTGTATTAATATAACCAGTTGTCACAAAGATTTTCCTCGTGTGTTTTCTGCCAGAAGTTTTATAATTATGTGTTCTGAATTTAGATTTATAATCTTATTTGAATTAATTTTGTATAAAGTTTGAAGTGTAGATTTGAGACACAGGTTGTTTCTTTTTATTTTTTCAAATGAAAGTCCATATATTACAAGGTTGTTTAAAATACTATCCTTTTTACTTTAAATTTCTGTTCATTCTTTGTCCAAAATTAATTAGCCGTGTTTGTGTGGACTGAAAGAAAGACAGACAGACAGAGGGAAGGAAGGCATGAAAGATGGAAAAAAAGGGAGAGAGAGAGAAAACTAAAAAGACCAGTGTTTCCTTGAAAAATATGTGATTAAATATCTGCATTAGGATTTTCTGGAAATTTCTCAAGTGCATATTATATTCTTGAGTAGGTACACAAAGCAATGAAAACAAATAAATCAGAATTACAAATTTGTACAGGTAATTTGACAAATGTGAGCTGTCTTGCACATGTAAATAACTGAAGGTAAATTGGGCGATTCAATTGTGCTGTCTCTTGTGTAACATCTCTATCTTAAATAAAAGATAAATTACACTTTCAGGTTTCTAAAAATGTCCTAGATTTCAATTTTACTGAAAGATTGAAATTAGCGTATTACTTTAAAAGTATTATACTTTACAAAAATCTCTTCTGCAAATATTCAAAATGGCAAATATGTCACATACTTTACACATCATTTTAAATCTTAGCATCATTTGTCTCCTGATCTTTAGCACCTTAGTTGAAAAGTAAGGTAAATAAGGCTGAGGTCTTGTTCCCAGATGAAGTCTGGTTGACAGAAAGAAAAGTAAACATGTTAAAATGACTTAATTCATCCCACAAGCAATTAGAATGTGCCTACCACACTTAAGGTTTCTAAGATATATTGGTGGACTCTATATATATATATATATATATATATATATATATGTATGTATGTATTTAGTAACTACTCACAGTCAAGTAAGGAAAACAGGTAATAAAACATGAACATAGCAAAAGAAAATAATTGTAAGAAGTGGATAAGGACAATAGGAAACAATAAAGCAGAGTAAGGGTGTGAAAAGCAGCAATTCAAACTATGTTCATAAGATTTATTTGATAAGAGTGGTTTTAGCAAAGACTTGAAAAACATGATGTAGCTAGCTATATAGATATCTCAGAAGAGAGTGTTCTAGGAAAAGGGAAAAGTCAGTGCAAAGTCGATAAGACATCCAACCTGGTGAATATACTGAAAACTAAGGAAGCAGGGTAACTGTAGCAAAATGAACAAGGGAAAGGGCGGGGGGGGGGGAGGAGGGGGGAATGGAGATGAGATAATGGAGAAACTTGATGGCAAGTGTATGGCCTTTGGCAAGTTCTTGGATTAAAATGGGAGCCATCATGGGATTTTGAGTAGAGATGTAGTTTTCTGACTTGTATTTTAAAGTGGCTGCAGTACTGAAAGCAGACTGGACAGAACAGCAGCACAAGCAGAAGCAGAGGGTGGGTCATATAGTCCCATACTATGCCAAAGCCTTTGACTGTGTAGATCACAATAAACTGTGGAAAATTCTGAGAGAGATGGGAATACCAGACCACCTGATCTGCCTCTTGAGAAATCTGTATGCAGGTCAGGAAGCAACAGTTAGAACTGGTCATGGAACAACAGACTGGTTCCAAATAGGAAAAGGAGTACGTCAAGGCTGTATATTGTCACCATGTTTATTTAACTTATATGCAGAGTACATCATGAGAAATGCTGGACTGGAAGAAACACAAGCTGGAATCAAGATTGCCGGGAGAAATATCAATGACCTCAGATATGCAGATGATACCACCCTTATTGCAGAAAGTGAAGAGGAACTAAAAAGCCTCTTGATGAAAGTGAAAGTGGAGAGTGAAAAGGTTGGCTTAAAGCTCAACAGTCAGAAAACGAAGATCATGGCATCTGGTCCCATCACTACATGGGAAATAGATGGAGAAACAGTGGAAACTGTGTCAGACTTTATTTTTCTGGGCTCCAAAATCACTGCAGATGGTGACTGCAGCCATGAAATTAAAAGATGCTTACTCCTTGGAAGGAAAGTTATGACCAACCTAGATAGCATATTGAAAAGCAGAGACATCACTTTGCCAACAAAGTTTCCCCTAGTCAAGGCTATGGTCTTTCCTGTGGTCATGTATGGATGTGAGAGCTGGACTGTGAAGAAAGCTGAGCGCCGAAGAATTGATGCTTTTGAACTGTGGTGTTGGAGAAGACTCTTGAGAGTCCCTTGGACTGCAAGGAGATCCAACCAGTCCATTCTGAAGGAGATCAGCCCTGGGATTTCTTTGGAAGGAATGATGCTGAAGCTGAAACTCCAGTATTTTGGCCACCTCATGCGAAGAGTTGACTCATTGCAGAAGACTCTGATGCTGGGAGGGATTGGGGGCAGGAGGAGAAGGGGACAACAGAGGATGAGATGGCTGGATGGCATCACTGACTCGATGGATGTGAGTCTGAGTGACCTCCGAGAGCTGGTGATGGATAGGGAGGCCTGGCGTGCTGCAGTTCATGGGGTCACAAAGAGTCGGACACAACTGAGCAACTGACTGAGCAACTGATCTGATCTGATCATAGGCTGGCAGAGTCAGGGAAAACCTCTTAATGGAGGTTACCTTTGATTGTCATGACATCTGGATTCAATTTTGGTACCTCTGGATAGAAAATGATTCACTGGTAGATGAGTTAAATAAGATGGATGAGGTCATCAAACCTTTAGTGGGCTTACACAAAACAGAGAATTTGAGTTATTTTCACTCTAAGAATAATAGAAAGAGATTAATATTGGAAATCTCAAAAGAGCCAAATTTGCATAAGTTTTGTTAGCTTTATACTTGTTTACTTTCTTTCTACCTATATTATTTGGAACTCTAGGATCAGCTAATTCCATCCATATTTCTTCTCCTTAGGTACTGAACAGAAGTACAGTGTCCCATCTGTGCTTCCTTTCACAGCTTAAATTATTCCACTTCAGCCCTTCATCCAAATGCCACCTCATTAGATCTTTTGAAACTTCCTTTTTATACAGATAAATTATTAAATAAAGCTTGTAGCATGAAAGTATATGCATTTTATTTCCTAACTGAGTCGTGAAAGTGAAGAAAGCGAAGTCGCTCAGTCATGTGTAACTCTTTGCGACTCCCTAGACTGTAGCCTACCAGGCTTATCTGCCATGGGATTTTCCAGGCAAGAGTACTGGAGTGGGTTGCCGTTTCCTTCTCCAGAGGACCTTCCCGACCCAGGGATCGAACCCCAGTCTCCTGCATTGTATAAGCAGACGCTTTACCATCTGAGCCACCAGGAAAGTCCCCTAAAGCTGTGACTTACATTAGATCAGATCAGATCAGTCGCTCAGTCGTGTCCGACTCTTTGCGACCCCATGAACTGCAGCACGCCAGGCCTCCCTGTCCATCACCAACTCCTGGAGGTCACTCAGACTCGCATCCATCGAGTCAGTGATGCCATCCAGCCATCTCATCCTCTGTCGTCCCCTTCTCCTCCTGCCCTCAATCCCTCCCAGCATCAGAGTCTTCTCCAATGAGTCAACTCTTCGCATGAGGTGGCCAAAATACTGGAGTTTCAGCTTTAGCATCATTCCTTCTAAAGAAATTCCAGGATTGATCTCCTTCAGAATGGACTGGTTGGATCTTCTTGCAGTCCAAGGGACTCTCAAGAGTCTTCTCCAACACCACAGTTCAAAAGCATCAATTCTTCGGCGCTCAGCCTTCCTCACAGTCCAGCTCTCACATCCATACATGACCACAGGGAAGACCCTTACATTAACAGCTCTCTTTAATAGAAGGTATTCACCCACACTATCAGAGTAACCTGGTCAGGAGTGTGTTGAGGCGAGGAAGAAGTCAACATTACCTTTGTCATTTAATGCTACTTTCAAACCTTCCTCTGCTCTTAGGTAAAATGCTATCATGCTTTTGAAGCTTATCTCATCTGGTATATTCCTATGTCTACCCTCCTAATCATTTTACCATAGTAAGCCAGGTCTTGTACATCTCTCTTATAGTTTCCTTCTCATGAATTCTATTACCACAAATTTCATTGTTGTCATTAACATTAATCACCAAGTATTTCTGGCTCTCCTTCTGGGCACAGGTTAGGATCACATGCCAGTCCCTCTTGTTCTGACCAGAGCTGTGAATAGTGATCTGTGTCTCAGAGAATTTAATTGCTGGTTTGAGATCCTTAACACAGTGGTCCCCAACCTTTTTAGCAGCAGGGACCAGATTCGTGGAATACAATTTTTCCACAGACTTGGGGAGGGGAGATGGTTTCAGGATGATTCAAGTGTGTTATATTTATTGTGTACTTTATTTCTATCATTATTACATCATCTCCACCTCAGATTGTCAGGCATTAAATACCAGAGGCTGGGGACCCCTGCTAGCATATTCTTTTCCATTGGTAACCAATCAGTATTTGAGATGGTGAATACTGCTTCAGCCTAGATCCCTAAATGATTATGAAAAACAGAGCACATAAGCAGACTTGTCAAGGATTAGTAGCGTGAGTGCAGTATTAACCTTTGTTTTTTAAACCACTGAGATATGGATACATTGATTAGGCTGCATAAATTAGCCTATTCTACCACTGAATAATCATGTAAAACTTGTTATATAATTTAGAAAACAAGACAATTGAATTAACATATGTAGTATTGGCTTGTGAGCTGGCTGCAGGTGTAGGAAACTGTTATAGTAATCTGGAAGGATGATAACTCATACTAAGTAGTACAAAACAGTTAAATTCTCACCTGTTATAATTAGATGACAGGGAATGTGTTTGTGAACTTACAGATCTATAAAAGCCATTGAGAAACAAAATGCTAGTAGTAAATGTTGGTTATACTTGACAAATTGCTACAAAGACATGATCTTAGATAGTGTGTGTGGTAGCAAGCAGAATGAAAGAAAACAAAGAATTCAGAAATTCAGAGACATACAGGTTTGGAAGAAGCCTGAAGAGATAAACTTTTACCTTTATTTTGATTAAATTCTCAGCTGTGGGGTGAGGCCATTTGAGGACCAATGACTTATACATTGAAATGATTTGTGTCACTTCTGAACTGGAATATTCCTCTGACATCCACTAACCAAAATTTTGTTGAGGGCTGCTGCTCCATCAGCGTGTATACTTAAAAGGCTATGTGAACTGAGCCCCTCTGCTAAACCATGGTAGACACAACAGGAGCAGGAATAAACCTTTATTATTTTAAGGCACTGGGGCTATCTGCCATCTCAGCTTATATCCTAGCCTAGCCCAACAGACATTCTTGACAAATTCAATGTCCTATTATATAATCCATTCAACACACTTGCCTTCATTCGGCAAACCATTCCCATGGCCTTACACTGCTCTTTCTATAAGTCACATTTGTTTTACCTCTAAAGTCTTAAACGTCATCTTGTTTTCCTGTTAAACACAACTTTATTGTTTGAAAGGCTTACATTTCCAATGATTTTCATTATGCAGAATCATTCTTTTTACACTGTAAAAAGAATTTTACAATTCTACAATTTACATTGTAGAATCCCATGCTACTGATAAATTTGTCTTTTGATTCTCTTAAGAAACTAGATCTATTTATTCTGTTATTTTGTGAAATTTACAACCCTAATCTGTCACCTAAACGCAGGAGCTTCCAATCTAGACCCCTATAAAAATCTGTTTTCATTTGTCACATTTGTCTGTCTCTTCTTCCCCAACCCCACCAACATAGAAATTACAGTGTTGAAGTTTATCAAGCCTGTGATCCTGGAAAACATTGACATTTGAATAAATCCCCCCATCTCTCTTTTTTTTTTTTTTCCCCAGAAATGGATTATAGCAGGAATCATTTTTTCCCATGATTGATGGGGTCAAGAATACTTCTGTGGTTTACCAATGAGAAGCCTAGACACAGACCCTCTAAATTACCTTCTTTGCCACTTAAATGATTAGTTAAAATGTTAGGACATATCAGTCAGTCTGGATAAAATACCTGCTACCCTGACTTGACTAAACTCTAGATAAGCTTTTCTCCTCCTTCCAGGTTGACACCCCTGCCTCAGCATACAGCTTTTCTTCAACAGCCCCTCCAGAACATAAACTGACTTCTCCAGGAAAAATATTACCTGATGAATTCCTTTTAATATTATTCTATCATTCCACTTCTCCACACCCATTTTTCTAATTTTATTCAACTCCTCCTTATTTAAAAAAGCCCCTTTTGTCTTACCTTTGAGAGATTTACAGATCTTATGGTCAATACATTCTCCATGCTGTAATAATGTGCCCCCAAACACCATTTACAGTTATCCCTTGGAATAAATTATTTTCTTACAAACATCCTGATTTTTTTTTTTGCATGAAATACATCTTATGGCAAGCAAAATTATTACAGTCTCTGAAGTGTTATTTGTCTATCAAGGCAATTTAAGCATTATTACCAATAATAAATATATGAAATGTAAATTCTCAAACTTAGCATGCTACATCCCTGCAGAGATTCTCTGATACTAGCCCTTCTCATCTTGGCAGCTGCAATTTTTGATAGTATTTCTCCCAAATTTGTGATCCAGATTCATGTCCTTCCCTTTCCTCATTTGCAGAGCATTATAATCACACTTGTCTGTGGACTCTCGTGTGCACTGTCACCTCAGCTGGTAATGTCCACACACTCTTCATCTATCTTTTTTCCCTTGTTACACTAGACCCTCAGTTTGAAAGTCAGTTCCTCTGAGAAACCTTCCTCAAACCCCTTTAATCTGTTTGCAGTCTGCTTGCCTGGAGAATCCCAGGGACAGGGGAGCCTGATGAGCTGCCATCTATGGGGTCGCACAGAGTTGGACACGACTGAAATGACTTACCTTACCTTACCTTAGTCTGCTTTTATGCATCCCTTCTTTATCAAATTCTTCTACTCATACATATATTCTTTCATTACCAAACACTTCTCCCATCAAATCATCACAACCCTAAATTGTAATTGTGCCCTACTTGACAGATCAAATGGTCATTTCATTGGGGATGGAGGGACCAATCCGTCTAAAAGTATGCTGACAGTAATGCATTTTACAAAGCCTGAATTATTCAAAATTTTGAGTGCCATATAAGGAATATAGCAGAAAAGGCTAGAGTGGTTTGACATTACCAGTCTGGATAACTCTTATGTGCCCCAGTAATATGTGTTCAAGATAAGCCATTTCCTATGGATCTGCTCCTCATCTGTTAGAATATAATTGCTTCTAATAGCAATTTGCATGGGCAGTGAAATACAAATCTATATCAAGGTGGATAAGCTCCTAAAGGCAATCACATTTGAAAGATGTTACCTATTACCAGGCACACAATAAAGAAATCTTTTTATATTATTATGCAAGCAGTTAGAATCCTATTGAACAGTCCTGAATAGAAGCTTGATTTTAATTTTGAACAGAGAAGACCCATTGAAATGTTTAATTCAAACAGGGGATGTCTTTACTCCAGAGGTGAATTCAAGCAATACAGAGAGGTTACATTACTTTTTTCCCCATCCTTCTCTCTCTTTTTAGAAGCTTTTCCTCAACCCAACTTCTAAATGTTGACAAATCTTGATCCTAGGCTCTCTTCTACCTGTGCTATTTACTAATATGATCCAACTCAGAACTATGTGTTATAATAGATATCCAGACTCTTATGTTTAAACAAAAATAACTGATATCTCCATTTAATGTGTATCAAAGTAAATGAATGTACTCAAATCAAACTTGTGACTTTAGATCTCCAACTTCTTTCTCTCTCCATCATTCACATAAAGATAAATAGCACCAATGATCCAATTGTACAAGTCAGAATCTTTAAACAGAAATAGACACAAAGATTTGGATTTGAGGCTTTTAAACTTAAGAGTTGGGCTTTTGGGGAAATACTATACAAAATTATGAATATAAAAGTAAGATATACAATATAATATTTATTATTTACAAAGAAAATAATCACAATAAATTATAAATATAAAGAAGTTGATGGATACTGTTAATGTCATAGCAAAATATAAAATGTTATCAGGGCAAGATGCATCAGGAATCAATGCATTTGAACATTTTTGGATGTGCAAAATGGGACTTTGGACTCAGGCATATTCTTTATGGTCCTGAGAGACTTAATATATAAAAGAATAATGGATAATATATATAAATAAAATTTTGACCCATAATCTTCAGTAACCATACCAGGAAGCCAATTTACTATGTAAAATAACAAGACCAGAAAGTCACAGTACTCTCACCTGCAAACAGTCCAGGAAGTTAAACAATAACCCCTATATCATTTGACCACAAACAACTGGTTTCTAATTTGTAATTGACAGCTCCTAATTTTTGCTCTCTTTTCCAACTTAGGACCAATTGGAAAAAGCCACCAATGTACCCCCTAACTAGTCACATATAATACCCTGCAACTGCTTAGCCTCCCTTCTGCTGTTTCTCCATGTCAATAGCCTATAATCAGGATATACTTAGTCTTCCCACTTAATGCTTTCCCACTACCTTTGAGTCTCTGCCAAACTCTAGAATAGTGGCTGATGCCTTGCTATTGCAATATCTGAAAAAACAGCCCATTCTTGTTCTTGTTTGTGTGGTCTTTATTTCTATAGTACTGCTACCATTTGTTCCCTAAAAACATAGAAATTCTACAAAAAAAAAGTTACACACACTTCTAATTTTAAAAAATGTTAATTTTTAAATTCATTCATTACAATGCCAAGTATATTCTTGACAAGTGAAAGCTTTAGATTTGGTTATGCATTAGAAAAAATTATATACATATTCATATTTATCTGATAATTGGAAAGCTTTACCACTGTGTACATTCTGATTCTGTTCATCTCATATTTGTTTCTCTTTCATAAGTTTGTACCTCCTTTGGATTTTCTCATCTCTAGCGCTGAGGCAGGGAAGGATGGGAAAGTAAACAGACACTGACAGGAAAGACATGAGCAAGGGAGAAAATAGCAAGAGAGGAGATGAGAAAATCTCTCTCTTGATATAATATTCTATGGAGTTTTCTGGGTAAACAAGAGATCAAGACCCAAAGGAACATGCCAATTCCAAATATAGAATTAGCTAGGCTTGGTATTGATAAAAGAAATCACAGTGAATTTGTAGCCCACAAGTGACTACAAAGTCATAGTGGATTTTCTGTACTATTTATCTGGAATTAAATCTAATTTTAAACTTGCAGGAAATAGAAGTTATTCTATTTACATCTGTAGATGCATTGTTTACTTTGATATCCTGTTTATATAATTCTTCATCAGTACCTCCTGGGGTTGCCCCTGACACTGACAGTACATATGATCATTCGCCCTCTTCAACATTTCTATGTTAGGTTAAGATTGGTTTCTATATTCTATACTATATTCATATTCTTCAGTGACCATCAGTACTTGGGAATTTGTTAAAATTGTAACTTCAAGAGTCCCATTTCACACCTACTTTATCACAATTCTGGTGGTGGGTCTCAGTAAACAGGAATTTACCAAGCCTTCAAGTGATATTGTTACACTCTTAAGTTTAAGAAGATTTAGTCTACTGTAACTAGTCAGACAGGTATTTAAATAATACTTTTCTTACTGTATTATTTCAATACATGTCACACTATAGTCAACTTGATTTTACCACATGATAATCTAACCACATCACCAACCTGAAGGCTCTAAGCATAAACTACAATCCTCACATCAGGTTACATTCCAGTGTCATTAATGCAGAAATGCATGGAAATAGAAGTAGGTTTTCAAAACAGATAAATTTATTTTTCATTTTGGTCAGTTGAAAAATGGTAAAAGAATTTCTATATTATAACTTGATTTAAGTTTAATATTAGAATACAAAAAAATTTTTATTAAGGGAACATATATATACTTTGAACTTCCAGATGTTCAAGCTGGTTTTAGGAAGGCAGAAGAAGCAGGGATCAAATTGCCAACATCCAGTGGATCGTGGAAAAAGCAAGAGAGTTCCAGAAAAAACATCTATTTCTCCTAATTGACCATGCCAAAGCCTTTGACTGTGTGAATCACAATAAACTGTGGAAAATTCTGAAGGAGATGGGAATACCAGAGCACCTGACCTGCCTCTTGAGAAACCTGTATACAGGTCAGGAAGCAACAGTTAGAACTGGACATGGAACAACAGACTGGTTCCAAATAGGAAAAAGAGTATGTCAAGGCTGTATATTGTCACCCTGCTTATTTAACTTAGTATGCAGAGTACATCATGAGAAATGCTGGGCTGGAAGAAGCACAAGCTGGAATCAAGATTGCCGGGAGAAATATGAATAAACTCAGATATGCAGATGAGAACACCCTTATGGCAGAAAGTGAAGAGGAACTAAAAAGCCTCCTGATGAAAGTGAAAGAGGAGAGTGAAAAAGTTAGCTTAAAGCTCAACATTCAGAAAACAAAGATCATGGCATCTGGTCCCATCACTACATGGGAAATAGATGGGGAAACAGTGGAAACAGTGTCAGACTTTGTTTTTGGGCTCCCAAATCACTGCAGATGGTGTTTGCAGCCATGAAATTAAAAGACACTTACTCCTTGGAAGGAAAGTTATGACCAACCTAGATAGCATATTCAAAAGCAGAGACATTACTTTGCCAACAAAGATTCGTCTAGTCAAGGCTATGGTTTTTCCTGTAATCATTTATGGATGTGAGAGATGGACTGTGAAGAAGGCTGAGCGCCGAAGAATTGATGCTTTTGAACTGTGGTGTTGGAGAAGACTCCTGAGAGTCCCTTGGACTGCAAGGAGATCCAATCAGTCCATTCTTAAGGAGATCAGCCCTGGGATTTCTTTGGAAGGAATGATGCTAAAGCTGAGACTCCAATACTTTGGCCACCTCATGTGAAGAGTTGACTCATTGGAAAAGACTTTATGCTGGGAGGAATTGGGGGCAGGAGGAAAAGGCGATGACAGAATGACATGGCTGAATGGCATCACCCACTCGATGGACATTGAGTTTTAGTAAACTCTGGGAGTTGGTGATGGACAGGGAGGCCTGGCATGCTGCGATTCATGGGGTCACAAAGAGTGGGACATGAATGAACGACTGAACTGAACTGAACTGAACTGAATACGTACTTTATAATATTTTTAATTTAAATTTATTTTAATTGGATGCTAATTACTTTACAATATTGTGTTGGTTTTGCCACACATCAACATGAATCCGCCATAGGTGTACACTTGCTCCCCTTGCTGATCCCCCCTCCTCCCTCCCTCCCTGTGCCATCCTTCTGGGTCATCCCAGTGCACCAGCCCCAAGCATCCTGTATCCTGTATCAAACCTGTACTGGCGATTCATTTCTTATATGATATTATACATGTTTAAATGCCATTCTCCCAAATCATCCCACCCTCTCCCTCACCCACAGAGTCCAAAAGACTGTTCTATACATCAGTGTCTCTTTTGCTGTCTTGCATACAGGGTTGTGATTACCATCTTTCTAAATTCCATATATATGCGTTAATATACTGTATTGATGTTTTTCTTTCTGACTTACTTCACTCTGTATAATAGGCTCTAGTTTCATCTACCTCATTAGAACTGATTCAAATGTATTATTTTTAATAGCTGAGTAATATTCCATTGTGCATATGTACCACAGCTTTCTTATCCATTCCTCTGCTGATGGACATCTAGATTGCTTCCATGTCCTGGCTATTATAAACAGTGTAGCGATAAACATTGGGGTACACATGTCTCTTTCAATTCTGGTTTCCTTGGTGTGTATGCCCAGCAGTGGGATTTCTGGGTCGTATGGCAATTCTATTTTCAGTTTTTTAAGGAATCTCCATACTGCTCTCCATAGTGGCTGTACTAGTTTGCATTCCCACCAACAGTGTAAGAGGGTTCACTTTTCTCCACACCCTCTCCAGCATTTATTGCTTGTAGACTTTTGGATTGCAGCCATTCTGACTGGCATGAAATGGTACCTCATTGTGGTTTTGATTTGCATTTCTCTGATAATGAGTGATGTTGAGCATCTTTTCATGTTTTGTTAGCCATCTGTATGTCTGTCTTCTTTGGAGAAATGTCTATTTAGTTCTTCGGCCCATTTTTGATTGGGTCATTTATTTTTCTGGAATTGAGCTGTAGGAGTTGCTTGTATATTTTTGAGATTAGTTGCTTGTCATTTGCTTCATTTGCTATTATTTTTTCCCTTTCTGAATGCTGTCCTTTCACCTTGCTAACTTCTAGAGGAGAACATAGGCAAAACACTCTCCAACATAAATCACAGCAGGATCCTCTATGACCCACTTCCCAGAATATTGGAAATAAAAGCAAAAATAAACAAATGGGACCTAATTAAAATTAAAAGCTTCTGCACAACAAAGGAAACTATAAGCAAGGTGAAAAGACTTTAAAATATTTTGAAATAATAATATCCTACTTCTGACTCTCAAATGGATTTAAAAATCAAAGTATGTGTCCTTATATTGTATGTGTTCTTGGGCAAAACAATACCAAGTTCAGGGTTTATATAAGTGTAATGGGAAACCTCCAATCATGAGGTAGAGAACACATGGAAATACTTTATGGAAGAGAAAAGAAAGCCTTTCTGAGAAAAAAATTGCTTTTTTAAAGTAAAAAGCAAATTTCCTTCTGAAAAATGAATCTTTGTCTCAGGCCTCAAATAATTTAAACAGATAAGTTTATTGAAGAGAATGAACAGAAGACTATCCAACATATATTTAGTGTGAGACCCAGAAGTTGAGAGAGAGTGGAACAATGACAGTATATGAAGAAATATTGACTGAAAATATCCCAAACTCAAGATTGAAACACAAATGCACAAATTCAACAATTTCAAAAAAAAATTCAAGCAGGATTAGGACAGAGAAACCTAAATCTTAACACAACATAGTGAAAATGAAGACCATTAGAAAAAATTAAAACATCAAGAAAACAGCCAATAAGAAATAGAAAAATCAGATTGCCTTTTACAAGCAACAACTAGGCCAATAGCTATCTCCTCAACACCTAAAGTAAGAAGCCAGTAGACCGGTGTCTTTAATGGTCTGAGAGATTATGATGTTAAACTAGAAATCTATAGCAAGGAAAATACAGTTTCAGAAAAGAAGCATGTGTTTTCATTAGCAGCATCTCACAAAAGGAATATGATACTGACTGAAGAGTCTAGATGTGAAAAGAAATAAAGACCTGTCTTAATCTGTTTCAGCTGCTATGAAAAACTATCATAGATGGGTAGCTTAAACAACAATTTATTTCTCATAGTTCTGTAGGCTAGTATGTCTAAGATTAAGGTAGCAACACATTAGGGATTTGGTGAGACACAGATGTCTTCTCCCTGAGTCTTCACACAGTGGAAGAGATAAGAGAGTTTCCTAGAATCTCTTTTATAAGAGTCCCACTCTCATTACCTAAATCTCCTTTTAAAGGCCCCACTCCTATTACTATGACACTGGGGATTTGCATTTCATGTGATTTTGTGTTGGGAGCACAAACACTCAACCTTTATTCTTAGAGCTAAAGCTATGGACCAGATCTTCTGGCATCAGCTTCATTCAGGGAAGATGGTAATTATACTCCAAAGAATCTGAACTCCTTATTCTGAGACTAGATCAGCAGCCTGACTCCCATCGCCTGTAAGTAACTGTCATCAGTACTCAGTATGCATTTTTATGTTTTGAGCTAACATGCCCACCAATATATGCCTTTCAGCTTCAACTCCCAATGATCAGGCATATAATACCATTTGTTTATCTTCCAAAGGTACTTAGAGTCTTCTATATATTGGATTTCCTTCCATTCTTATAATTTGTTTTCTAATTACTTATTCACTTCCCAAAGACTCCATCTGCTAGTACCATCATACTGAGGGTTAGGATTTTAGCATATGAATTTTAGGGGCAAAAAGTCCACAATAAGACCAAAGAAAGTTATAAGTATATAGCTAAATCCATTCAACACTCATCTTAAAAAACAAAGAATGTTTCATGGAGTATAGTAAAATAAATCAGAATTTAAACATTTGAAAACAATAGTTTGTAACTTTAAAAGCTCTTTATTTGTGTTAAAATATTCTGAGATTTATGTTCACAGAGGACATATGTATTAACTTTGAATGACAATATAAGTATGCATGCTAAAATTTCCAAACATACAAATGGATGAAAAAATAAAATGGGATAAAAATTAATATAACATAAAGCACAAATGGGGCAAATAGGAATTACAGAAAAGTATTGTATGTTTAAATTCAAATTTATGTCACTATGGTAAATGCGTATGGAATATTATAACTCAAAACTAAAAAATTGTCAATGAACAAAATCAAAACAAACAAAAGTGGTTACATACTATTAAGAAACAATTATAACACTAGAAAATACTAAAATTGTGAGGGCAAAATACTTGATATATATATGTGTGTATATATATATATCAAACAAATATCAATTACCATAGCATGCTGATATATTAACATGAGACATTAACACGAGATACACTTTAAGAAAATATAATTATTCAATACTATAAATAGGATATCACATATTTTATAAAACAAAACTTTACATTAGGAAGTAAAAAGACAAGCTATAGACTGGGAGACAATATTTATTTGGAAATGACTCATCTGATAAAGAACTGTTATCAAAAGTTTACTAAGTAGTTTTACAAGTCAAAAATCAGAAAACAAACAACCAGATTAAAAACTGAGCCAAAGATCTTAACAGTCACTTTACCAAGACTGATATACAGCTAGTGTTAATGGAAGGTCATCAAGAGGACATGATTGCTACTGGTTGACCCTAGAATTGGATCCAGGAAAATGGAAATTTCTTTTCCCCTCCCCTGTTCTTGGAATGTGTGTTCCATATGCTTCGCTGTTCCCAGAAGCTTCCCCAAGGATACAGCTTTGAGATAAAAATATAGTATTAATACTGTCTGGATGATGTACGTGGAGAATCAAGGCTTACAGGAGGATGCCCCTTCAGATGGAAGCAACACTAAAATTACCCTGTATCAAGATTAATGAGAAACCATCCCAATAAACACATTTTGGATGCATCTTATTTATTATCTTGCTATGCTGCAAGGAAGTTCCTACCTCTCATATTCAGAGGCGATCGGAAGAGTGGACTCTAGAGTCATTTGGGGCAATTTGTGAAATGAAGGCAGTTTCCAAGTCTAAAGTCCACAGTGCTGAATATAAGGACTGCTTACCTAGAAAGAGGAAAGCTGTTGATGCCAGTGCCACAAAAAGCAGAATCTGGTAAGAACCTGAGAACTTCTGGAGGATACCTGAATCTTCATATTGATCTAGGTGTTAGCAGAATAAAAAAAGACAGTTATTTCATACATGCAGGACAGACGCTGCATTTAAAAATTTGTGTGCTCCTGAGAGTATCTTCCTGGTGGCTTCCCTGGTGACTCAGTGGTAAAGAACACACCTGCAGTGCAGGAGATGAGGATTCAATCACTGGGTCAGGAAGATCCCCTGCAGGAGGAAATGGAAATTGGCTTCAGGGCTGGCATAAAAATTGGAAGGGCAAGATAAATTGGAGACCTTAGTGGACTGTTTTGCAGAGCTAAGAGGGCAAATGCTGCCATGGATTAAGGTCTGAGCACCTACAATACAGCCCGATTAGGATTGTAACTGGTAGAATCCCTCGAAAAATGAGAGAGAATGGGAGAATGTTGTAGTAATTGACAATGAAATGGACAAAATACCTCATGCTGACCAACCCCTAATACAATGAAAAATTTAAACAGCAATTATCCTAGACTTTTGGTAATAGAGAAATATACTCCAAACTCCTAGGAGAAAACTTATACTTATTATCTCTTGAAGTTGTAAAATTTATCATATCTTTGAAATGTAAACACCCCAGGAGATAGCTAAAACCCTGCCTGCAAAAACTGAAAGAAAAAAAAGGGGGGCAAGAGGCTCTTTAAAGTACAGACCACTGTAGATGTTCCCATCCCTTAAAATGTAGTCCACAGACATTATAAAACCACAGATATCTGTAAAAAACTAGCCATCTGAGTGGAGTACCTGATTCATGCTTAAAGTTTTAGAGTGAAAGCTATGGGGTTTCAGTTTGTGTCTACCTGCATGTTTATGTATATCTACATATATCCGGGAAGGCAATGGCACCCCACTCCAGTACTCTTGCCTGGAAAATCCCATGGACGGAGGAGCCTAGTAGGCTCCAGTCCATGGGGTCGCTAAGAGTTGGACACGACTGAGCGGCTTCACTTTAACTTTTCGCTTTCATGCATTGGAGAAGGAAATGGCAACCCACTCCAGTGTTCTTGCCTGGAGAATCCCAGGGACAGGGGAGCCTGGTGAGCTTCCATCTATGGGGTCGCACAGAGTCGGACACGACTGAAGCGACTTAGCAGCAGCAGCAGCACATATATATATTATGTATATGTGATGTTTTTCTACCCCAAGAAGGTATTGCCAAAAGTGATTTGTTAAAGAGCTAAAGTTTTTACACAACCATTAGAAATAATGTGTGAGAGAAAATAACTGTACATGAAAAGTTATAAGGAAAATATAATTTTTTTTACATGGAAAAATATAAAGGATATTGGGTGAAAAAGTAATTCTGTCCTAAAGTAAAATGATGTTCCAGAATGAAAAACTAACAAAAAAGATTGGACAAAAGCTGAATGATATAGAATGTTGCAAATGTTTGTGAAATAAGAATATTTATTGAGAAAGGAATTTAATGTGTAGTCAAGCTGAGATTGGAATGAATTTAATTTATAAGAGAAGAATCTTAATTTATAAAAGAAGAATCTTAAGTACATTGTTGCAAAATTTGATTTTGTTTTTTTTTCCCGTTAGAAGGACAAACTTTTCTTTTATTATTTGTCTCCTCTTAATAAATTGTTTTTTAAAAAGTTTTTCTTTACCTTTAATGTAATTTCCATAGAAAACAAAGATTCTACATTTTTTCTTTATCAACTCTGTTAAGAAAACTTACTCTTTTTTATTAAAAGAGCTAAGTTGTGTGTGTGTGTGTGTCTGTGTGTGTTTGTGTGTCTGTTTTACAACCCCATGACTTCCTATATTTGCCTTACAAGTTTCTTTGTCAGTGTGTTTAAGTGGATAACTAATCACCCTTTCACAGATCTGTGATCCTATTTAATAAAGTATTTTAAACTTTATGATATTTTTCATAAAATTTCCTAAAATCAAATGCTAAGTAATGTCTTGAACTGTCTTTAGAATTTTTCCAAGGGTCCCTAGATATCTCAAAAGATGTGTTCTCTCTCCTTGTAAAAGAAAGATGTTAAACTAATTTGGCTTATTTGGTATGTTTAATCACATGGGAAGTACTGCCAATACCAAGTGCTACTAAACTTTCTTTAGGTTATATTTGTATATTTGTAGGAAATTCCTAAAAATCTGATATGTTCTGGTATGTTATCAGTTATAATTTTAGAAGGTACATCACAAAAAAAATTTCCATGTTAATTGCTTTATAATGAACTCTCATCAGATCTTTCAGTTCAGTTCAGTTGCTCAGTCATGTCTGACTCTTTGCCACCCCATGATCCGCAGCACACCAGGCCTCCCTGTCCATCACCAACTCCCTGAGTCCACCCAAACCCAAGTCCATTGTGTCAGTGATGCCATCCAACCATCTCATCCTCTGTTGTCCCCTTCTCCTTTTGCCCTCAAACTTCCCAAGCATCAGGGTCTTTTCAAATGAGTCAGCTCTCTGCATCAGGTGGCCAAAGTACAGGAATTTCAGCTTCAACATCAGACCCTCCAACGAACACCAAGGACTGATCTCCTTTAGGATGGACTGGTTGGATGGCCTTGCAGTCCAAGGGACTCTCAAGAGTCTTTTCCAACACCACAGTTCAAAAGCATCAATTCTTTGGCGCTCAGCTTTCTTTAATAGTCCAACTCTCACATCCATACATGACTACTGGAAAAACCATAGCCTTAACTAGATGGATCTTTGTTGGCAAAGTAATGTCTCTGCTTTTTAATGTGCTATCTAGGCTGGTCATAACTTTCCTTCCAAGGAGTAAGCGTCTTTTAATTTCATGGCTGCAGTCACCATCCTCAGTGAATTTGGAGCCCAGAAAAATAAAGTCTGACACTGTTTCCACTGTTTCCCCATCTACCTGCCATGAAGTGATGGGACCAGACGACGTGATCTTCGTTTTCTGAATGTTGAGCTTTAAGCGAACTTTTTCACTCTCCTCTTTTACTTTCATCAAGAGGCTCTTTAGTTCTTCCCTTTCTGCTATAAGGATGTTCTCATCTGCATATCTGAGGTTATTGATATTTCTCCCAGCAATCTGGACTCCAGCTTGTGCTTCTTCCAGCCCAGCATTTGTCATGGTGGACTCTGCATATAAGTTAAATAAGCAGGGTGACAATATACAGCCTTGACATACTCCTTTTCCTATTTGGAACCAGTCTGTTGTTCCATGTCCAATTCTAATTGTTGCTTCCTAACCTGTATACAGATTTCTCAAGAGGCAGATCAGGTGGTCTGGCATTCCCATCTCTTTCAGAATTTTCCACAGTTTGTTGTGATCCACACAGTCAAAGACTTTGGTAGAGTCAATGTCAGATCTTTAAACATGGCCATATTTAAGTCTTTTGTCACTTGTAGTTATTGTTTTTTTTTCTGGTACTTTTCCAAAAGTGTTTAATTTTCAAAGAGATTCATGGAAAGGCTCTGACAAGTACAAGTTTCTGACAAATATGATTGATTTGCTCTCACATAGGAGGGGCAATAATGGACCTTTCAAGTTCTTCCCCAAGGCTACCTTCATAATCCCATGACAGGACATGGGATGATAATGTGGACACCAATAGTGAACACTAAAATAAACTATAGGCTGTGCATGATAATAATGTGTTAGTGTGGACTTAGCAGTTCTAACGAATATACCACTCTGCTGACGGATATTGATAATGAGGGAGGCAATGCATGTGTGGGAGCAGGAGGTATATGGGAAATCTCTGTACCTTCTGCTCAATTTTGCTGTGGAAGAAAAACTGCTCTTAAAGTGTATTAAAAATCACTAAAGATATGAACAACCTAAATAACAGAAATAACAGTCTTGATCTAATGTTTAATAATCTCTTTAATAATCTATAGGAATAAAATGTATAATGAATAACTTAAGGAAACACTCCTTTTATTTATACAGAAAGCATTTTAGAATATTGACAACATACAAAATCCTAAAACAAATTCAACAAATGTCAAAAGTTTGAAATTATAGACATCTTATGTTCAGCTACAATGTGACTTAAGCAAAACAGCAATTTATTAAAAAACTCCCATCCCCATAGAACACATACAATGTTTAACATTAAGGTGCATAATTGAGAAATTCATCTAAATATACTCTCCTTATTCTCATTTGAATTACAGTACATTCATAAGTGGAGCAGAAATACAAATACAGGTTTTATATTGCTTATAATTTCTCTAGTTTTTGTTATTTTATCTTTGTTATAGATTTTTTTTTTTTAGCTCAAATATCCTTGTGCACCTAGGTATGGATTTTTGCATGTACTTTTCTCATTTTGCCCTTAATTAATATAAATTAAAATATTTATGCTTTAAAAATTGGAGCTTTGCAAACTAAATATAAAATATATTTGGAAAGAGGATTTTATGAAAGTATTTTCATCATATGCAATGAACAATTCTATGAATTGAAATCATCTATGCTTTATTTTCTTTCTTTAAAAAAAAAACTAAGTTCTTTGTGCATTTTTTCAAAAAAGTAACATTAGACTTTTTGCTTTTTCTTAAGCTTCAGCCATATGCCATCAATTCTCATTGAGGCTAGTTTTTTAGCCAGGATCATATTAAAGTATTGATTTTAGATGTTATCTTATTATCTTGCCAGATGGCATGAGAGTGAAATCTCATCTTGGGACCTTAAGAAATGAAATAACCTATTTTCTAGAAATAGAAGGCCATTGCATGAGGATTTTCTTTATAGGTGTTTAATTTCTAATAATGTGAAAACATGAATAATAAAATACAGTTTAAATCTACTAAAAATAAGGTATTTTAAATACACCCTGATATCTGATAAGGTTGAAGTGACATTGATACTACTTATTTTAGCAAGGAGAAGCTTAAAAACATAAATGATATTATTTTACAATAGGATAACAAAGTCAATTAGACTACCAGTTTAAAGTGTCATTTGGTTTCAGGATCCTTCAGAGATTTTTCTTTTTTAACATGTACCTAAATACACATAAATAAAAATACAAATATGACCCAGACTAGCATTGATAATATGCCAGATTTGTTCAGTATATCCCACTAATATAAGGAAGGAGTTGACTATTTGTATAAAACAGAAGCAGACTAACTCCTTGACAGAAAAGCACTTCTTTGTGTATTTGTAGTCATAGATTAATGTATCAAATACTAATATTACCTTAAAATTAGGTTCTTAACTTAAAGGAGCACACAGTTACTTATCTCTACTGTAACTGTATCTTAAAATTCTGAGCAGCAAAATGTGGGAAAGGGAGCAACTCATAATGGGTGCTTAAGGTCTCAGATATATAGTGTTCCAAAATAATTAATAAGGGGAGTTAGCATCATGTTTGGTGGGCATATTTTTTTAACAATTCAAATGATCAGAACATAAGAAAACCATTTCTATAAAGCAGAGGTACTTCAATAGCTTATATTTACCAAGAAAGTCCTTATAAGGCACCAGGTACTGCCAGCTCTTTGGTTAAGTAAACACATTTGCTCCTCCCAACATTTCATGAAACAGGAACTACTTCTATCACCAAAATGCAGATGGAAAAGTTTAAGTAGAGATTACATAATATCTATTGGATACTGAGAATTAATATTTGTGTACAGATCAAACTGTTATCCAACACTAGATCTCATGTAGAAATAAAGCCAGCATCAAGTGGACAGAGCATAGAGGTATGATGAAACCAAATAGACTAGCAATTGGCAAAAGTACTTCTCAATAGAAAAATAAGTATTTATAAAGGGAAAGAGATTTTCATTTTGAACATGACAAAGTGGAACATCCCTCTGGTAATGTATATAACAAAAGAACACTAAAAATTGATGGCATCCACTTGGAGGTACAAGAAAACATAGCCTCTTTGAAACAACACAAAGATCATAAACACAAAATCAAAAGCCTTAATAAAAATATATGTAATTATCTACTAGAAAATGTTCTAATAACAGTGTAAAATATATATTGTATTTATGACATTCTAAGTAATTTCTCAGTGCCTTTCCAGTAATATTAATAGTATTTTCTTTATTTTTCAACAGTTCAAAATCATTCATAATACTGATGTTTTTGGATAGCTCATGTATAAAACATTGCATATTATTGTTAAAGACAATTCTAGATTAATCATTTTTAAGTTGATAATTTTGGTACTGAATAATTGATAATACTTAAAAATTATTATTAACACAAGAGACATGTAAATTATAAATAAACAACACTTTAAAAACATGGCTAACCTTCAACTGCCCACAGCAGTCATTTGTTAACAAGATTATTTAAGATAAATAATATTTATCTATATAAATATAAGATAAATATTATCCCTTATATTTTTCCTTTCTCATGTGTTCCCTTATTATATATCCTTGAACTTAGTAATCAGAAAGATCTGCTTGTTGTTGTTCAGGCATTCAGTTGTGTCTGACTTTTTGTGACTCATGGACTGCAGTACTCCAGGTTTCTGAACAACAAGCAGATCTCTCTGTTTCTCAATCATCCTTAGCTTCAGCTTTCTGAGCTTTAAAATATGCCTACTTCTTAAATCACTGGCCTGTAATCACCAGTAAATGACACAATAGAAGTTGAAATTCAGAGACCTACAACTTGTTGGACTCTTTGTCAGGTTGCTTTATTTCTCTCCCTCAGTTCTAGTCTCATCACAATAAAGATTTGGAAAGAGGGACCAAGGGGGTTTACAACAACAAACAAGTCACAGCTCAGTTACAACTCAAGCAAGCAACTTATATTAAACAGACACCTCCAAGGCATGGGAGCACACAGACCCTAAAGAAGTCATGATAATCCCTCTTGGCTTCCCCCTTTTATACTTCCTGTCTCCTCCTCTTGGTTGTGCCCTATGCAAAACAGGGCTTGTACCCACCACCAATCAGGAAAGGGAATGCAAATAGCATAAGCTCAAGGAAGACTGACAGTTGCAGGTTACATTACAACAGACTCTGTTACACAGTCTTCCCATAATTCAGTCTGTTATAATCTATGTATGTATGTATAGAATATTTATGAACACTTAATGGGCTCCTCGGAGAAGGCAATGGCATCCTACTCCAGTACTCTTGCCTGGAAAATCCCATGGACGGAGGAGCTTGGTAGGCTGTAGTCCCTGAGGTCGCTGAGTCGGACACGACTGAGTGACTTCACTTTCACTTTTCACTTTCATGGATTGGAGAAGGAAATGGCAACCCACTCCAGTATTCCTTGCCTGGAGAATCCAGGGACAGAGGAGCCTGGTGGGCTGCCGTCTATCCGGTCGCACAGAGTCAGACACGACTGAAGTGACTCGGCAGTAGCCGCAATGGGCTCCTAGCTGCCTAAAGTTAGTTGAGGAAGCCCCTGCTGTGGTAAGTTTGTATCCACTATGTGCCTAGGGTCCATGTGCAGGAGTTGGAAAAGTCTGGTTATTTTTGTAACATATCTGTGAGCTCTCCTGAGTGTGTCTGGGATGAGGTTTAGAGATCAGTTTACATCCTTTTTGGCTAGGGGCATTGCTCCTGTCTGCTGCTGCTAAGTCGCTTCAGTCGTGTCCGACTCTGTGCGACCCCATAGACTCTGGCAGCCCACCAGGCCCCCGATAGCTCTATCCAAGAAAAGCATTGATAGTACTTTATAGTGCTCTGTGTGAGGAGATCTTTGGATTCCCCAGAGTAGAGCATCTATAAAGTAAACATTTGTTATCTCAGTAAAAAATGAGTGCTTCTCATGGGATTTTATCAGGCTTAAGGTAAAATCTTCCTATCAGGATAAGAAGTGGCAAAGTTGAGAGAGAATCCTATCTTGTTACAATATTATGAATATAAACTAAACAGTAAAATGGGCTTTAGAATTCATACAGGTTAGATCTGATATTTTATATTATAAGAAGATAAGCTAATGAAAATAATAGGTTATTAAGCATTTAATTATGTGCTAATATGTAATCTCATTTTACCATTAAACAAATAAAAACACAAAGAGATATGATTGATACTCCATTTTTGCATGTTACAATTGAGGCCAAAATAATTTTAAAACTTGCACATAAAAGCACAACTAGTAAGTGGGGGAGTATGATTTAAATCCCATCGCTATTACCCAGTCTGTAATTTCCCTAATTCTCAATTGAATAAGAGACAGTGAGTAACAACAATATCCAGTAGTTTTAGGATATAATGCCATCAACAGCACAAGTATGATAACAGCTCATTGTGAAAGACTATTTGAGAGTATGGAGATACAACTGAGGTAATTTCAATAATTTTTGTCTGTAATGAACAAGGAAAGGAAAAAGTATTCTTAATGAGAAAATATTATAAAAGAGGGATGAGACCAAGGCTTGAAGGCAAAGAAATGTGTGTATAGTTGAGAATAATGGATTAGGTCATAAGAAAATAAAAGCTTAGGGATTGAACAATAAATAGCATGTTCATTAAAAAAAAAGTGAATAGGCAAATTCAAGCAATTAGAGTTTGAATTCAGGATGAGGAATCTCAACACTTTGCCCTTTTATAAATTTCTATCCTTTAAACCTCACTCATCAGGCTAACTCTTACTCATTTTAGACTTAGATTATATGTCACATCCCAAGGTCATATTTTCTTATAAATGATTACATTGAATATTTGTCTATAGTAAGCTTACCACAGTTATAATTAAATAAGTCTTTGTGTAATTAAATGAACCTTTGGGATATTACATCTTTTTACCCCCAGTATGTCCATTATGAAAAGAGCTATCCACAAAGCTCTGTAGCATGGTTTCTTCACCTAGTACCTGGCACATTGTATATCTAAAAACATTATTATCTTTTCAAGAATGAAAGTATTTGCGGAAAAATAAAAAGACCACATAAGAAAGGTAGGGGGTAAAAATATTTTAAAACTGAAAAGTAATAGCATCTAATATCTATTGAGGGCTTTCATTGGATTAAGCATTATTTCACAAGTCTATAAAAATAATGAGCTTCCCTAGTGGTTCAATCAGTAAAGATTCTGCCTGCAATTGGGAAGATCTGGGTTGGGAAGATCCCTTGGAGAAGGGCATGGCAACCCACTCCATTATTCTTCCCTGGTGAATCCCCATAGACAGAGAAACTTGGCAGGCTGCAGTCAAAGGGGTCACAAAGAGTTGGACACAAATGAGTGACTAAACAGAGCACCTAAAAAGAATTATTTCATTCTCATTATTCAAATTAGGAAATAGTTTTTCAGTTGCTTAGTCCTGTCCAACTCTTTATGACCCCATGGACTGTAGTATGTCAGGGTTCCCTGTCCTTCACCATCTCCCAAAGTTTGCTCAAACTCATGTCGATTAAATTGGTGATGCCATCCAAAATCTCATCCTCTGTCATCCCTTTCTCCTCCTGCCTTCAATCTTTCCCAGCATCAGGGTCTTTTCCAATGAGTTGGCTCTTCTCATCAGGTGGCCAAATCATTGGAGCTTCAGCTTCAGTATTCAGGGCTGATTTCCTTTAGGACTGACTGGTTTGATCTTGCAATCAATAGGAAATAGGTGAAGTAACAACTCATTGAAGGGAATTTGTCCACAAAGAATGGCCTCTCAACCACTGTGCTATACTGTTTCTGAGACATGTAGCTGTAAAGGAGAAGAGTGGTCAGATCTTTTAGGATCTATATCAGGATAAAAAGTTGGATATTCTTCTCTGTCCAGTGCCATCCAATGTATATAACAGAGTGGCATTACTCAACTTACATATTAGTAATATATTATGGTGCTTTTGAACTGTGGTGTTGGAGAAGACTCTTGAGAGTCTCTTGGACTGCAAAGAGAGCAAACCAGTCAATCCTAAAGGAAATCAGTCCTGACTGTTCATTGAAAGGACTGATGCTGAAGCTGAAACTCCAATACTTTGGCCACCTGATGCAAACAACTGACTCATTGGAAAAGACTCTGATGCTGGGAAAGATTGAAGGCAAGTGGAGAAGGGGATGACAGAGGAAGAGATGGTTGAATGGCATCACCGACTCCTGGGACATGAGTTTGAGCAAGCTTTGGGAGTTGGTGATAGACAGGGAAGCCTGGCGTGCTCCAGTCCTTGGGGTCACAAAGAGTCAGACGCTACTGAGCAACTGAACTGAATTGAACATATCCTCTTAAAGAGAAGGTAAAAATTTCAGGGGAAATCAAATGTTAGAAAATTAACAAGAAAACAGTTGGGGGAAACAAGTAAAAGTTCTGTTTCTGTGATTTCTCATCTATTTATAAGTGGTCTGTCTCCTTTTTGAACATAAATCTTTTGGAGAAGCGATTTATGATGGCTGTATTTTAAGGGAGACTTTGTTCATGTTAGCAAAAGATTTTTAAATTAGACTTTTCTTTCTCACTTGTGGTTGCTGATTTTTCCCTTTAGGGGGCCAAGTAGATCCCATCACTGAAGGGTTAATAGTTTATGTATTTCAAATTTGTGCCTCCCTAAATTTTTTGCTATACAATATAATAAATACAGAGCATTAAGATAGTTTAAAATCATTTATTTTTTATACATCTTTAAAATTTTTTAATGACTTCACATTTAATTTATAATAAACTTCATTCTCTTTTCTGTACAATTAAATAGAACTCAGTTTGACTACAACCAACATTTATTGTTCCCAAATCCTACTTCTACCATTTTCACACTGTATATTCTAGTTACAAAAAGCAATGAGTGATAACACCCTTCATTGTTAATCTGTATCTTTAAAAGTATTTCTTTTGTCTGGATTAATCTTCCTCTCATATCCTTCTCAAAGAAAAGCTTATATGAGAAAATCTGCAAAGGAAAAATTTGCCAATTTACTCCCATTGAAACATTTTGGTGTTTATTGTTCAATTTGAGGCTTTTCTTTATTTGCATCCATATATGTGGTTAAAGGGCTTCCCTGGTGGTTCAGATGGGAAAGCATCTGCCTGCAACACAGGAGACCCAGGTTTGATCCCTGGGTTGGGAAGATCCCCTGGAGAAGGAAATGGCCACCTGCTCCAGTACTCTTTCCTGGAAAATTCCATGGACAGAGGAGCCTGGTGGGCTATGGCCCATGGGGTCACAAAGAGTCGGACACTACTGAGTGACTTCACTTTCTTTCACTTTGTGGTTAAAAGATTTGGCTATGGGATCAATGCATAAGGGTTCAAATTCTGGTTCTAATTTAATGGCAAAGACTCTAATGAGTGATTTTAACACTGGTTGCTTCAAATTCCTCATCTTTAAAATGGTGAGATTAATAGTACCTATCTCATATCAATATTATGAGGATTTAATAAGAACATTTATATAGAACCTTTAGGATAGTTCTTGGCAAAGGTAAGCATTAAAAAATATTAGACATTATTATGTCATGCAAATTATTAACTCTTACAGACAAATACCTCATTTCATTCTCTTTTTGTCATATAAGACAGCCATATAAAGCCATCAGAAATTATGAAAAGATTAATCATACTTACTGATTAGATCAGTTCAGTCGCTCAGTCATGTCCGACTCTTTGCGACCCCATGAACCGCAGCACGCCAGGCCTCCCTATCCATCACCAGATCTCGGAGGTCACTCAGACTCACATCCATCGAGCCAGTGATGCCATCCAGCCATCTCATCCTCTGTCGTCCCCTTCTCCTCCTGCCCCCAATCCCTCCCAGCATCAGAGTCTTCTCCAATGAGTCAACTCTTCGCATGAGGTGGCCAAAATACTGGAGTTTCAGCTTTAGCATCATTCCCTCCAAAGAAATCCCAGGGCTGATCACCTTCAGAATGGACTGGTTGGATCTCCTTGCAGTCCAAGGGACTCTCAAGAGTCTTCTCCAACACCACAGTTCAAAAGCATTAATTCTTCAGTGCTCAGCCTTCTTCACAGTCCAGCTCTCACATCCATACATGACCACAGGAAAGACCATAGCCTTGACTAGGCTAACCTTTGTTGGCAAAGTAATGTCTCTGCTTTTTAATGTCCTATCTAGGTTGGTCATAACTTTCCTTCCAAGGAGTAAGCGTCTTTTCATTTCATGGCTGCAGTCACCATCTGCAGTGATTTTGGAGCCCAGAAAAATAAAGTCTGACACTGTTTCAACTGTTTCCCCATCTATTTCCCATGAAATGCTGGGACCGGATGCCATGATCTTCATTTTTCTGAATGTTGAGCTTTAAGCCAACTTTTTCACTCTCCACTTTCACTTTCATCAAGAGGCTTTTGAGTTCTTCTTCACTTTCTGCCATAAGGGTGGTGTCATCTGCATATGTGAGGTTATTGATATTTCTCCCAGCAATCTTGATTCCAGCTTATGTTTCTTCCAGTCCAGCATTTCTCATGATGTACTCTGCATATAAGTTAAATAAACAGGATCACAATATACAGCCTTGACGTACTCCTTTTCCTATTTGGATCCAGTCTGTTGTTCCATGACCAGTTCTAACTGTTGCTTCCTGACCTGCATACAGATTTCTCAAGAGGCAGATCAGGTGGTCTGGCATTCCCATCTCTTTCAGAATTTTCCACAGTTTATTGTGATCCACACAGTCAAAGGCTTTGGCATAGTCAAGAAAGCAGAAATATATGTTTTTCTGAAACTCTCTTGCTTTTTCCATGATCCAACGGATGTTGGCAATTTGATCTCTGGTTCCTCTGCCTTTTCTAAAACCAACTTGAACATCAGGAAGTTCACAGTTCACATATTGCTGAAGCCTGGCTTGGAGAATTTTGAGCATTACTTTACTAGCGTGTGAGATGAGTGCAATTGTGCAGTAGTTTGAGCATTCTTTGGCATTGCCTTTCTTTGGGATTGGAATGAAAACTGACCTTTTCCAGTCCTGTGGCCACTGCTGAGTTTTCCAAATTTGCTGACATACTGAGTGTAGCACTGTCACAGCATCATCTTTCAGGATTTGGAATAGCTCCACTGGAATTCCATCACCTCCACTAGCTTTGTTCTTAGTGATGCTTTCTAAGGCCCACTTGACTTCACATTCCAGGATGTCTGGCTCTAGGTCAGTGATCACACCATTGTGATTATCTGGGTCATGAAGATGTTTTTGTACAGTTCTTCTGTGTATTCTTGCCATCTCTTCTTAATATCTTCAGCTTGTGTTAGGTCCATACCATTTCTGTCCTTTATCGAGCCCATCTTTGCATGAAATGTTCCTTTGCTATCTCTGATTTTCTTGAAGAGATCTCTAGTCTTTCCCATTCTGTTGTTTTCCTCTATTTCTTTGCATTGATCACTGAAGAAGGTGATCAAAAGTAGGAAGTCAAGAAACACCTGGAGTAACAGGCAAATTTGGCCTTGGAATATGGAATGAAGCAGGGCAAAGACTAATAGAGTTTTGCCAAGAAAATGCACTGGTCATAAAAAACACCCTCTTCCAACAAAACAAGAGCAGACTCTGTACATGGACATCACCAGATAGTCAACACCAAAATCAGATTGATTATATTATTTGCAGCCGAAGATGGAGAAGTTCTATACAGTCAGCAAAAACAAGACCAGGAGCTGACTGTGGCTCAGACCATGAACTCCTTATTGCCAAATTCAAACTTAAATTGAAGAACGTAGGGAATGAATTCAGGTATGACCTAAATCAAATCCCTTATGATTATGTAGTGGAAGTGAGAAATAGATTTAAGGGCCTAGACCTGATAGATAGAGTGCCTGATGAACTATGGACTGAGGTTCATGGCACTGTACAGGAGACAAGGATCAAGACCATCCCCATGGGAAAGAAATACAAAAAAGCAAATGGCTGTCTGGGGAGGCCTTACAAATAGCTCTGAAAAGAAGAGAAGTGAAAAGCAAAGGAGAAAAAGAAGGATATAAACATCTGAATGCAGAGTTCCAAAGAATAGCAAGAAGAGCTAAGAAAGACTGTGATAATAGAATGTAATTATAACCTTATGTCATTTTTATTTTAAAAGCAGAATTTTTTTTTTATATTTATTCTTTCCAGGAAAAGTTGTTCTTTCAGAAAATATTGTAGGACTTCTGTTTGTGAAATTTCAACAAAATAAAATTAAAAATGAAGTTTAATAAGATATGATGAAAGATAAGATTCCACTAACAAAGGAACCTTAGTATGAGGACAAGAAACTAGATATCTCTGCTGCTTCCAAAAGATATGGAAAGCATTTTATATTTTAAAAATGAGAAATAATATGTTTAGTTTCATACTCTATACATGCAATGGATTTCTATAACCAATCATTTCAAATAAAGTATTATTTTAGAAAATATTTTAAAGCAGACAAGTTAACCAGGATTTTATTTGTTTACTTTCAAAAAGTAGTGGCCTATTTACTTCAGGAATCTTTATGACTAGCATTTTTTTTCAAATTAAATTAAATATAGTGAATAGATCTTGTAAAGTTCTCTGCTGCTGCTAAGTCACTTCAGTTGTGTCCAACTCTGTGCGACCCCATAGATGGTAGCCCACCAGGCTCCCCCGTCCCTGGGATTCTCTAGGCAAGAACACTGGAGTGGGTTGCCACTCCAGTGCAAGTGAAAGTGAAGTCGCTCAGTAGTGTCCAACTCTTAGCGACCCCATGGTCTGCAGCCCACCAGGCTCCTCCATCCATAGGATTTTCCAGGCAAGAGTATTAGAGTGGGGTGCCATTGCCTTCTCCGAAAGTTCTCTAGAGATGAATTTTCACATTTGCTAAGAATTTCCATGAAAATGATTAATTTTTAAATAAACAGCATGCCAGAGTTCTTCAAAGTCATAAAAATCCTGATTACAGGGTATCTCAGTGTGATAATAGCCATAACCAGACACAGAGGCATACAGAAAGGTAGCAACCTGTAAAACTTTTCATAAATATTTATGTTCATGAACTGAAGCAATTTAGAAGTACTGTGAAGTCCTTGAAAGTATATAATAATGTTAATAATTATTTATAAGACACTTGAGAAAAAACTTTTGTGAACTAAGAAAAACCATACTTTTTGAGTTAATAGTAGGCTTATTTTTCAAGCCTTTAAAATATGGATATTTTTGAAGAATTTTAATGAATTAAAAAATATAAAGTCAAATAAATAGCAGGAGTCAGATTCTATTGTAGGAAAAATTAAACAGTTCTAATTGAATTTAGATTCAAATGGAACTACTTTTGTTATAAAAATGTTTCACAAGGACTGTACAGAAAGAATAACACTCTTTGGGGCATATGTTCTAGTGCAAGTTCCAGAAATTTTCAGAGAACAGACATGGAATCTGAGGAGAAAACATAGCTGCTAAATTTCACTTAAGATGGTTATTACTACACCTAGTTTTAGAAGACTTATAAATGTTGACAGGTAATCTTTTGGGATATAGGAAATTAAAAAACTAAAAAGTAAACTCAAGCAATGAGATTGTCTGGCATAAATGCTTCAATGTGCCTGAACAGAATAAAAAGTCAAAGCAAAAAAACCAAGCAAACAAAAACCAAAAAATCTTGAGCTGGAAAAAGTCTCAAAAGTCTCTGAAAGTTAAGAGAAAAGAAATCCTATCTTCAAGATAGTTTTCTAATTTTTTTTTAAAGAAATTAACTTTCAAAGACTTGCAAAGTTGTTTTTTCCCCTTAAATGACATCAGCCAGGAATATGAATAATCCATATAATCTCACCTATCCTTGCCAAATATAATATCACCTTTCCTTGCCAAAAATAAAAGACTTTGAGAATCACTGTTGACAAAGTGTCTTAGAGATGGTAGTAACTGAAATTTTATCATACCATTAAATTTTAACTCAGCAAAGAAATGAACACATTTAGGCAAGTTGGGCAGTTTTAATCATGAAAATGTAGCATGCAGTGATCTGAGTTAATTATGTGGCCTTGAAGCCACACAGTTTAAGTTTACAGAGACTCATTGTTCCTTTTTTATAAACTTGATTGTGGAAGTGAGGAATAGTTATGGTAGAGGTAAGATTAACCAGGCTGTCTTCTATCCACAGTGAAAAAGCAAAATATAAAGCTGTCTCACATATTATATATTTTTAAAGAAGTTTAGAATAGTTATATTCAACTTAGAAGAAAACTGACTCCATTCATTCAAGATGAGATATCAATAAAAATAACTGGAAGTCTCCTGCTGGCTTCAGTTACATCACTCCTTTACTTTATAGTTAAACTTTCAGAATGGATATATTTTTTCCTTCCCCTCCTATCATTCTAACCATGTAATGGACACTGTTTTTATCAGTGATCACCATGATTTTATACCCAGTGGGCATTTTCCAGTTACATCTTCTTTAACATCACCATATTTCCTTTTTTTTTTTTAAGTTTTCCTCTTTTATTTATTTACATACTCATGAAAATTACCAAGATGAATTCCTGGAATGTCTGCATGTATAGTATTTTAAAATCATGCATAAAGTATTTATTCAGGGCATTTGCTAGTTATTTGGCCGGGGGGAGGATACAATAAACAGAGAGTGGTATTGAGGAAAGTTCAACCATCTACAAAGATTGATCTCCAAGGGGAAGCTTTTCTCCCCCGATTTTTCCACAAACAAAAGCATTGTTTCATTCTTATATCTGTGAAGGCTGATTTTCCAAACTGCAATTTTCTCTTAGCACAAAATTCATGTTTGGTGGTTAAACACTTTTCTAGTGCATTGATTAGAAAGTGAAATACAACAGCTGAGGAGAAAATTCACTCAGACCATCTTCTTTACTTTTTTCTTTCCCATAATATAGGATATATTAGAAATTCATTTTAATTAGAATGGCAGCTCTTAATGTAAATGGAAAGAAAACCATTGGCAAGATGGTTAGATATCCACATTATGTTATTCTGTGCTATCAGTTATCTTCTTAGAGGGAACACTTGGTGTATAATGGGAGTTTTTCTCTGATCTAAACAGAAAAAAAAAAAAAAAAAAAAAAAAACAGATAAATGGCAATTTTTTTTAATGTTACTTGTTTGATTTTAAAACTAGCATAGAATTTGATTTGACAATTTAGTTTCAATACTTTCCTGCACTTTTCATTGGTTCTGTTACTTTCCCAATCCTCTTAAGTTGTAAAAGTAGCAGTTTCCAGAGTCCAAAAGTCTGGTCTATACATCAGTGTCTCTTTTGCTGTCTCGTAAAGAGGGTTATTTTTACCATCTTTCTAAATTCCATATATATGCGTTAGTATACTGTATTTGTGTTTTTGTTTCTGGCTTACTTCACTCTGTATAATAGGCTCCAGTTCCATCCACCTCCTTAGAACTGATTCAAATGTATTCTTTTTAATGGCTGAGTAATACTCCATTGTGTATATGTACCACAGCTTGCTTATCCATTCATCTGTAGATGGACATCTAGGTTGCTTCCACGTTCTGGCTATTGCAAACAGTGCTGCTATGAACATTGGGGTACACGTGTCTCTTTCAGTTCTGGTTTTCTCAGTGTATATGCCCAGCAGTGGGATTGCTGGATCATAAGGCAGTTCTATTCCCAGTTTTTTGAGGAATCTCCAGACTGTTCTCCATAGTGGCTGTACCAGTTTGCATTCCCACCAACAGTGCAAGAGGGTTCCCTTCTCTCCGCACCCTCTCCAGCATTTATTGCTTGTGGACTTTTGGATAGCAGCCATTCTGATTGGCGTGAAATGGTATCTCATAGTGGTTTTGATTTGCATTTCTCTGATAATGAGTGATGTTGAGCATCTTTTCATGTGTTTGTTAGCCATCTGTATGTCTTCTTTGGAGAAATGTCTATTTAGTTATTTGGCCCATTTTTTGATTGGGTCATTTATTTTTCTGGAATTGAGCTGTAGAAGTTGCTTGTATATTTTTGAGATTAGCTGTTTGTCAGTTGCTTCATTTGCTATTATTTTCTCCCATTCTGAAGGCTGTCTTTTCACCTTGCTTATAGTTTCCTTTGTTGTGCAGAAGCTTTTAAGTTTGATTAGGTCCCATTTGTTCATTTTTGATTTTATTTCCGATATTCTGGGAGGTGGGTCATGGAGGATCCTGCTGTGATGTAAGTCAGAGAGTGTTTTACCTAGAGATTCTTGATTAAAAAAAAAAAAAAAAAAAAAAAAGTAGGAAGTCAAGAAACACCTGGAGTAACAGGCAAATTTGACCTTGGAGTACAGAATGAAGCAGGGCAAAGGCTAATAGAATTTTGCCAAGAGAACTCACTGGTCATAGAAAACACCCTTTTCCAACAACACAAGAGAAGATTCTACACGTGGACATCACCAGATGGCCAACACCAAAATCAGATCAATTATATTATTTGCAGCCAAAGATGTAGAAGCTCTATACAGTCAGCAAAAGCAAGACTAGGAGCTGACTGTGGCTCAGATCATGAACTCCTTATTGTCAAATTCAGACTTAAATTGAAGAAAGTGGGGGGAACCACTAGACCATTCATGTATGACCTAAATCAAATCCCTTATGATTATACAGTGGGAGTGAGAAATAGATTTAAGGGACTAGATCTGATAGAGTACCTGATGAACTATGGATGGAAGTTACAGGAGGACATTGTACAGGAGGCAGGGATCAAGACCATGCCCAAGAAAAAGAAATGCAAAAAAAAAAAGCAAAATGGCTATCTGAGGAGGCTTTACAAATAGTTGTGAAAAGAAGAGAAGCAAAAAGCAAAGGAGAAAAGGAAAGATATACCCCCATTTGAATGCAGAGTTTCCCCCAAGTTGCCAGCATCCAAAATAAAGCACATTTTCTTCTCCAAAAAAAATAAATAAATAAATAAAATAAAAGTAGCAGTTTCATGTTCAGAACCAGGATAAGTAACCCAGTCATAAAGAAGCCTGAAAGCCAAAGAACTGATGCTTTTGAATTGTGGTGCTGGAGAAGACTCTTGAGCATCTCTTGGACTTCAAGGAGATTGAACCAGTCAATCCTAAAGAAATTAACCCTGAATATTCATTCAAAAATAAAAATGCTGAAGCTGAAGCTCCAATATTTTTGGCGACCTGTTGAGATGAGCTGATTCATTGGAATCAGCTATATTAAATTTAGTTACAGCTATCACTGGGATGCTGGGAAAGATTGAAGGCAGCAGGAGAAGGGGATCACAGAGGTTGATATGGTTGGATGGCATCACCGACTCAACTGACATCAATTTGAGCAAACTTGGGAAATGGTGAAGGACAGGGAATCCTGGCTGATGCAGTCTGTGGGGTCACAGAGTCAGACATGACTTAACAACTAAACAACATACCCAGCCTGAAATACATCTAAAGATTATTCTAAAGATCAGGTGTAGCAATGTATGAGAAGCATTATATAACTTAGAAAATTACATAAAAATATGACTGTATATTTTTCCCCAAAGAGAAAGCAATTGTTACATTTACCATTAGCTAAGCTGTTGTAACTAAGTATTAGGAATTAGGTGACTTTAACAACAGAAATTTATTGTCTCACTGTTCTAGAGTCTCAAAGTCAAAGATCAAAGTTTTGGCAGGATTACTTCTTTCTGAGGGCAGTGAGGGAGAATCTCTTGCATGCCTCTTTCCTAGTTTCAGATGGTGTATTGGCAATATTTGACATTCTTGACTTGTTAGACATATCACATAATGTTCTTCTTGTGTGTATGTCTGTGTTTAAATATTCCTTTTTAGAAGGACATCTGTCCTATAGGATTAGCTTCCCACCCCACTTGACAATGACTTTATCTTAGTGTAAATAATTGCCTCTGCAAAGATTTTATTTCTAAGCAAAGTTACATTGTTAGGTACTGGAGGTTATTATTTTGACACATGGATTTTGGAAAGACAAACTTCAGCCCAAAACATCATCATATCAAAAAAAAAAAAAAAAAGGCTTAGTGTTTATTCTTGATCCTTTAGTCAATAGCACTCACCACACCATAGAGCCTCCAGAACCTACATAGGACTGGGAAACAGACACTTGGAGGGCACAAACAGAACCTTGTGCACACTAGGACCCCGGAAAAGGAATAGTGACCCCACAAGAGACTGACCCAGACATGCCCATGAGTGTCCAGGAGTCTCCGGCGGGGGCATGGGTCAGCGGTGGCCTGCTGCAGGGTCAGGGGGACTGAGTGAAGCAGTGAGTGCTTGGGACCTTTTGAAGGAGGTCTCCATTATCTTCATTACCTCCACCATAGATTGGCATCAGGTCAAATAACAAGGATGCACACAGCCCCACCCATCGACAGAAAATTGGATTAAAGGTTTGCTAAACATGGCCCACTCTTATGGCAGAAAGTGAAGAGGGGCTAAAAAGCCTCTTGATGAAAGTGAAAGTGGAGAGTGAAAAGGTTGGCTTAAAGCTCAACAGTCAGAAAACGAAGATCATGGCATCTGGTCCCATCACTGCATGGGAAATAGATGGGGAAACAGTGGAAACAGTGTCAGACTTTGTTTTTCTGGGCTCCAAAATCACTGCAGATGGTGACTGTAGCCATGAAATTAAAAGACGCTTGCTCCTTGGAAGGAAAGTTATGACCAACCTAGATAGCATATTCAAAAGCAGAGACATTACTTTGCCAACAAAGGTTAGCCTAGTCAAGGCTATGGTCTTTCCTGTGGTCATGTATGGATGTGAGAGCTGGACTGTGAAGAAGGCTGAGTGCCGAAGAATTGATGCTTTTGAACTGTGGTGTTGGAGAAGACTCTTGAGAGTCCCTTGGACTGCAAGAAGATCCAACCAGTCCATTCTGAAGGAGATCAATCCTGGAATTTCTTTAGAAGGAATGATGCTAAAGTTGAAACTCCAGTATTTTGGCCACCTCATGCGAAGAGTTGACTCATTGGAGAAGACTCTGATGCTGGGAGGGATTGAGGGCAGGAGGAGAAGGGGACGACAGAGGATGAGATGGCTGGATGGCATCACTGACTCGATGGATGCGAGTCTGGGTGACCTCCGGGAGCTGGTGATGGACAGGGAGGCCTGGCGTGCTGCGGTTCATGGGGTCGCAAAGAGTCGGACATGACTGAGCGACTGATCTGATCTGAAACGTGGCCCCGCCCATCAGAAAAAGACCCAGTGTCCCCCTCAGTCAGTCTCTCTCATCAAGAAACTTCCGTAAGCCTCTTTTCCTTCTCAATTAAAGGGCACACAGATTGAAAACAAGTCACAGAAAACTAACAATTTGATCACATGGACCACAGCCTTGTTTAACTCAGTGAAACTATGAACCATGCCATGTAGGGCCACCCAAGATGGACGGGTCATGGTGGAGAGTTCTAACAAAACGTGTTCCTTGGAGAAGAGAATGGAAAACCACTTCAGTATTCTTGCTTTGAGAACCCCATGAACAGTATGAAAAGGCAAAAAGATAGGACACTGAAAAATGAACTCCCCAGGTCGGTAGGTGCCCTATATGCTACTGGAGGTCAGTGGAGAAATAACTCCAGAAAGATTGAAGAGATGGAGCCAAAGCAAAAGCAACACCCAGTTGTGGATGTGACTGGGGATGGAATTAAAGTCCAATGATATAAAGAAAAATATTGCATAGGAACCTGGAATGTTAGTTCCATGAATCAAGGCAAATTGGGAGTGGTCAAACAGGTGATGGCAAGAGTGAACGTGGACATTTTAGGAATCAGCAAACTAAAATGGACTGGAATGGGTGAATTTGATTCAGATGACATTGTATATACTACTGTGGGCAAAAATCCCTGAGAAAAAATGGAGTGGCCATTATAGTTAACAGGACTCCGAAATACAATACTTGGATGCAATCTCAAAAATTATAGAATGATCTCTGCTTGTTTCCAAGGCAAACCATTCATTATCACAGTAACTCAAGTCTATGCCCTGAGCAGTAATGCTAAAGAAGCTGAAGTTGACTGGTTTCATGAATGCACACAAGACCTTCTAGAACTAACTCCCAAAAAAGATGTTCTTTTCATTATAGGGGACTGGAATGCAAAAGTAGTAAGTCAAGAAACACCTGGAGTAACAGGCAAATTTGGCCTTGAAGTACAGAATGAAGCAAGGCATAGGCTAATAGAGTTTTGCCAAGAGAATGCACTGGTCATAGCAAACACCCTCTTCCAACAACAGAAGAGAAGACTCTATACATGGACAACACCAGATGGTCAACACCAAAAACATATTGATTATATTCTTTGCAGCCAAAGAAGAAGCTTTATACAGTCAGCAAAAACAAGACCAGAAGCTGACTGTGGCTCAGATCATGAACTCCATATTGCCAAATTGAGACTGAAATTGAAGAACGTAGGGAAAACCACTAGACCATTCAGGAATGACCTTAATCAAATCCCTTACGATTATACATGGAAGTGACAAATAGATTCAAAGGATTAGATCTGATAGAGTGCTGAAGAACTATGGATGGAGGTTCATGACATTGTACAGGAGGAAGTGATCAAGATCATCCCCAAGAAAAAGAAATGCAAAAAGGCAAAATGGTTGTCAGAAAGCATTACAAATAGCTGTGAAAAGAAGCAAAAGGCAGAGGAGAAAAGAAAAGATATACCCATTTGAATGCAGAATTCAACAGTGTAACGAAGAGAGATAAGAAAGCCTTCCTCAGTGATCAGGGCAAAGAAATAGAGGAAAATAATAGAATGGTAAGATTAGTGATGTCTTCAAGAAAATTAGAGACACCAAAGGAACATTTCATGCAAATATGGACACAATAAGGACAGCAGTAGTATGGACCTAACAGAAGCAGATAATATTAAGAAGAGGTGGCAAGAATACACAGAAGAACTACATGAAAAAGATCTTCACAGCCCAGATAATCATAAAGGTGTGATCATTCACCTAGAGCCAGACATCCTGGAATGTGAAGTCAAGTGAGCCTTAGAAAGCATCACTACAAATAAAGGTAGTGGAGGTGATGGAATTCCAGCTGAGCTTTTTCAAATCCTAAAAGATGATGCTGTGAAAGTGCTGCACTTAATATGCCAAAGGCCATAGGACTGGAAAAGGTCAGTTTTCATTCCAATCCCAAAGAAAGGCAATGCCAAAGAATGCTCAAACTACCACTCAATTGCACTCATTTCACATAGTAGCAAAGTGATGCTCAAAATTCTCCAAGCCAGGCTTCAACAATATGTGAACCATGAAATTCCAGATGTTCAAGCTGTATTTAGAAAAGGCAGAGGAACCAGAGATCAAATCGCCAACATCAGTTGGATCATCAAAAATCAAGAGAGTTCCAGAGAAACAGATCAGATCAGATCAGATCAGTTGCTCAGTCGTGTCCAACTCTTTGCAACCCCATGAATCACAGCACGCCAGGCCTCCCTGTCCATCACCAAATCTCGGAGTTCACCAAGACTCATGTCCATCGAGTCAGTGATGCCATCCAGCCATCTCATCTTCTGTCGTCCCCTTCTCCTCTTACCCCCAATCCCTCCCAGCATCAGAGTCTTCTCCAATGAGTCAACTCTTGGCATGAGGTGGCCAAAGTACTGGAGTTTCAGCTTTAACATCATTTCTTCCAAAGAAATCCCAGTGCTGATCTCCTTCAGAATGGACTGGTTGGATCTTCTTGCAGTCCAAGGGACTCTCAAGAGTCTTCTCCAATACCACAGTTCAAAAGCATCAATTCTTTGGCACTCAGCCTTCTTCACAGTCCAACTCTCACATCCGTACATGACCACAGGAGAAACATATACTTTGGCTTATTGTCTATGCCAAAAGCTTTGACTATGTGGATTACAATAAACTGTTGGGAAATTCTTAAAGAGATAGGAATACCAGACCACCTCATCTGCCTCTTGAGAAATCTGTATGCAGGTCAGGAAGCCACAGTTAGAACTGAGCATGGAAAAGACTGGTTACAGATCGGGAAAGGAGTACGTCAAGGCTGTATATTGTCACCCTGCTTAATTTACTTATATGAACAGTACATCATGAGAAAGGCTGGGCTGTATGAAACACAAGCTGGAATCAAGATTATTGGGAGAAATATCAGTAACCTCAGCTATACAGATGACCTCACATTTATGGCAGAAATTGAAGAAGAACTCAAGAGCCTCTTGATGAAAGTGAATGAGGAGAGTGAAAAAGTTGGCTTAAAAGTCAACATTCAGAAAACTAAAATCATGGCATCTGGTCCCATCACCTCATCACAAATAGATGGGGTAACAGTGGAAGCGGTGGCAGACTTTATTTTGGTGGGCTCCAAAATCACTGCAGATAGTGACTGCAGCCATTGAATTAAAAGACGCTTACTCCTTGGAAGGAAAGTTGTGATCAACCTAGATAGCATATTCAAAAATAGAGACATTACTTTGCCAACAAAGGTCCATCTAGTTGAGGCTACAGTTTTTCCAGTAGTCATGTATGGGTATGAGAGTTAGACTATAAAGAAAGCTGAGTGTCCAAGAATTGATGCTTTTGAACTCTAGTGTTGGAGGAGATTCTTGAGAGCCACTAGGACTGCAAGGAGATCCAACCAGTCCATCCTAAAGGAAATCGATGCTGAATACTCATTAGAAGGACTGATGCTGAACCTGAAACTCTATTACTTTGGTCATCTGATGTGAAGAACTTACTCCTTGGAAAAGACCCTGATAGTGGGAAAGATTGAAGGAGGAAGAATGGGATGACAGAGGATGAGATGGTTGGATGGCATCACCAACTCAATGGACATGAGTCTGAGTAAACTCCAGGAGTTGATGATGGATGGGGAGGCCTGGCATGCTGCACTCCATGCGGTTACAAAGAGTTGGAAATGACTGAACAACTTGTTCAGTCACGACTGAACTGAACTTGTTTGTCACCTGGCAATCACAAGTTTTCTATCTATGCTCTTTGAAACATTACTATTAATAGAAAAAGGGTGAAACAACTTTCCTAACTCCTTACTTATTTGCTAAACTTCCTACTTATTTAGGTTATTAAATTTCTTCAGCTTTAATTTCCATTAAAATCACTTTTAGTTAAAATTTTTCTCTCCATAAATCTATTTTTTAAGTAAATTTTGAGAGCTATACTACCTATAAAAGATGTTTATCATTCCTTCCAAAATGAAAAATTTTAAAAATCAGTTAAAGTATTTCATATCCAGAATTTTCAACTGTAGTAAAATGGGGAGAAATTAAGGTTTTCCTCATTTTATAAAACTTCAGAGAGACAAGTGTTTTTTAGTGTATTTATAGCTGAATCTCTCACAATACACATATCAATTCCAATGGTTCTATTTCTTATTTGATGTTACAAAAATTCAGAAATAAATATTTAGAAAATGTTAAACATTTTAAACTAGAGTTCAGGCAATATATTGTGGAATAAACTTGTTTTTCTGTCTTAGAAACACATGTTAATTCATAACATCAAATGGTTAATTCTTTGAGATTTATTGAACTCTCCTTATGTATCTATCAGGTTCAATTTAGATTATGGAGCAGGACTTATTTGCTTTATAGTCTTTGATTATATAGCACATGTTCCTGTAGAATTGAGTGCATTCTGATATAAAGTAGTAACAGAGCAAGTAGGTATTATATGGCACAACTCAGGTAAACAGGAGTGGCTAATTTAATTTCCAAGGTGACAAATTATCTTATCATGAGTGAGCAGGTAATTTCTTCCTTGAAATAAACTGAGTAGCTAAGGACAGCTTTAACTAGATGAAATCATTATCCTTTTAAAGACACAAGTGTTGAATAAAGTTAATTTTCTCTGCTTTAGTGCCTTGGTAGAAAATGGCATAAGAAAATAGTGCTGCCCTTAGGTTAATGTTAAGCTGTTTAAACTGTTCAGTAAGAGAATAAAAATAGTATTACTTTAGAATAAAATGCATAGGCACACACACATGTCTCTGAATTAGATTGCAATAATAGACTGTTAAAGAGACAAATGCCCTTACACCTTCACCTTTCTAAAGGACAAGCTCATAAATAGTATTTATTTATACCTCAGATTTTTAAAACCATTTAAAAAACTATTTAACAAGCAATAGCTTTAATCATCTTCTGACCATGGCCTAGAGCTTTTTGTGTGAATATGTGCAAGGCAGGCGTATTGGAAACATTTCTTTCAATTCAGAATGGTAGTAACAAAGCTCTTCCCGATAATAACCTCTCAGATCTTCCTTTTTATTTTCTCTTCTTATGTAGGCAAAAAGTTATAGATAATTCTTAGTACTTCGATGATGGTGAATCATCTCTAGAGTAATGTGGAAATCAAATGTTCCATATTTTTAATGTTTATTAAACTCTTTCATGCAGTTCAAAAAGACCTGAATTTATCTTGAGAGTCAAGTTTATAAAGTCTAAGAATGTGTAGATTTAAAATTTTATTAAAATCTAATAGAAATTACCAATGACATACTCAGAGAGGCAACTGCCATGACCATGAATACCCCCTTACATTTGTCTTAACATAGCATCCACCTGCAAAGCAGGAGACCTGGGTTTAGTCCCTGGGTTGGGAAAATCCCCCAGAGGAGGACATGGCAACCCACTCCAGGATTCTTGCTGGAGAATTCCCATGGACAGAAGAGCCTAGTGGGCTATTGTCCATGGGTCTCAAAGAGTCATACACAACTGAGTGACTAAGCACAGCACAGCAAGAGTACAAGAACCTGACTGTCTTTAAGTAGAGCATTTTTCATGGTTGAGTTACACCAAGTACATTGGAAAGAGGACTTCTCTAGTAGCTCAGATGGTAAAGAGTCTGCCTGCAGTGCAGGAGACCTGGGTTTGATCACTGGAGAAGATCCCTTGAAGAAGGGAATGGCTACCCACTCCAGTGTTCTTGCCTGTAAGAAAATCCCAAGGATAGAGGAGCCTGGCAGGCTGCAGTCCATGGGATCACAAACAGTCCAACAGGACTGAGAGACCAACAATTTCACTTTTCACTTCTAACTTGAGAGTTGAGGTAAGCCCTCACTTCTCAAATCTGAAACAGGTGACGAGCAGGCTCGCTCCCACTGACTAAAAAAGCAAGCTCACATATTTCCTTCAAAACAGCCTATTGAATTTGCAAGGATCCTTGATGAGCCCTTTGAATCACCTCTGTGGAATTTGGGGGACAGATGGAACTTGCACAGAACATCATGAAGCTCCAGCTACTGCTTTGGCTGTGACTTATGAAGTCTTCTGTCACCTAGGAGTCTTGGGTCTTCCCTCGAATTCTATCCATGAACAGTAGTAACAAACTCACTTATTAACTTGTAAATAATATAAAATCTCAGATCCTTCATAGTTCTTAATGGATAGATATTAGGGCACTCACTTTCTCTTTGTTTCTACAGTTAAATTAGTAGATAGGTAAATAACTCATGTCTTTGTATTTCTTGAAGAACATTCTTTTTTTTTTACTTCTGCCCACATAATCTTGAAGAGGTAAGAAGACAAAACAATACTGGTCTCTTGCATTATTTCATAATAATACCTTAGGATTTCTAATACTAAAACTAATTTTCTATTTACAGCTGGACAAAAACAGATTTATGTATCTTTAAGCTAAGCTAAGCTAAGCTAAGTCACTTCAGTCGTGTCCGACTCTGTGCAATCCCATAGATAGCAGCCCACTAGGCTCCTCTGTCCCTGGGATTCTCCAGGCAAGAACACTGGAGTGGGTTGCCATTGCCTTCTCCAATGCATGAAAGTGAAAAGTGAAAGTGAAGTCGCTCAGTCGTGCCCGACTCTTAGCAACCCCATGGACTGCAGCCTACCAGGCTCCTCCATCCATGGGATTTTACAGGCAAGAGTACTGGTGTCTTTAGGGGGGTGGAAGAAGAAGACACAGAGAGATAGTCTAAAGAGAAAAGAGGGCAGAGAAACAGAAGAGATTGATTTTAAATTTCCAGTCAAAAGAATGTTGAATGTTTACAATGGCCATCACAATTGAAAATACAAAATTTAATAAAACAGTTTGGACAAGTTACAAATATAGAAACAAGTAAATTGAGCACAGTAAAGCAAGAATGTTTCATAAGGTATGGTGGCTTATAAAAAGATGAAATGACATTTTATTCACATAATCTAATATAAACATCTTCACAATTATTAATCATTGCACATTAAAACTGATATTAAATCAGGAAACCTGGTACAAATCTTAAACTATTATAAATGTGCTTTGTATTCAGATACTGCGGCCTCCTAGCTAAGATGAATCATATTTTTTTTCAAATCTCAGCCTTTACCCAGCTCCACAGAGATTCCCTAGGTGTAAGTTTAATTCTTCTGGGATGTTTGTATTTTCAACACTCATTTCACCTAAACCTACTACATGATGTATATGAGGAAAGGGCATATACATGAAATATGTTTGTCTCAGAGTCTGTTGAGTTGAGATTTCCTAGGGGAGGGAAAACAAACTAGTGGCACTTTTCAGCATTTGATCTTTATGTATATGGGAATTCTATATATGCATATCTGTGCATAGCTGTACACAATTTGGGTATACATCACAGCAGATAGGTGATATTTTAATGGATTTGATCCATAAATATAGGTACTGGTGAATAGACACATTTTCCCTCATAAATACCATAATTACTCTTTATAACCACCATATGATGTTACCTAAAATTATTAGTGTTCTTTATACCTATTAGTGCCTAGGCTTTCATTCTAACTGTCCATACATCTTTAGAAGCTCATGGGCTTCTCTGGTGGCTCCGTGGTAAAGAATTGCTTGCAATGCAGAAGACAACTGGCAATGCAGGAGATACGGCTTCAATCCCTGAGTTGGGGAGATCCCCTGGAGAAGGAAATGACAATCCACTCCAGTATTCTTGCCTGGGAAACTTCATGGACAAAGTAGCCTAGTGGGCTACAGTCCACGGGGTCTCAAAAAGTTGGACATACACAATTTAGTGAATGAGAAACAACAATAACAACTTTTGAAGATCAATAACCATAATAATAGCTCAATAGGTAAGTATCCACCTACAAAGCAGGAGACCCTGCTTCAATTCCTGGGTGGGGAAGATCTACTAGAGAAGGGATAGGCTGCCCACTCCAATATCCTTGGGCTTCCCTTGTGGCTCAGCTGGTAAAGAGCCCACCTGCAATGCAGGAGACCTGGGTTTGATTCCTGGGTTGGGAAGATCCCCTGGAGAAGGGAAAGGCTACCCCAGGCCAGTATTCTGGCCTGGAGAATGCTGTGGGGCCACAAAGAGTCAGAAACAACTCAGCAACTTTCACTTTTATTCTTCACTTTCAGCCATAATAAGGAAGAAGCCATTTATATCAGAGTTATATCATAAGAAACTTCTTTTTTTTTTTTTTCACCAGCAGTGAGTCGCCAAATATGATTTTAATGTGGGAAATTCCCTTCAGAACAATTTTAAATAAGCTTTTGAAAATAATAAAAGACAAAATGATGAGATAGTGTTACTTATCATACTACATTTTAAGAATTATTTAACACTCAGATTTACATTTAATAGAAGAAACTCTTATTTATATTTGATATTCAGAGATGACAGCAAAGAAGATGACAACAAAGATGTCATCTTTGCTGAATATATTTGATATTCAGAGATGACAGCAAAGAAGAAAGATTGACCATTTTGTTGACAGAGTTTCCAAATTCAGGTAAAGGGTCCACTAAGTCATGGAAAGGGTATCTTTGCCTCCATGGGACATCTAGTATAAAGTCTGTGAAAGTGTTAGTCGATCAGTCACGTCCAGCTCTTTGTGACCCCATGGACTATAGCCCACCAGGCTTTTCTGCCCATGGAATTCTCTAGGCAAAAATACTGAAGTAGATTGCCATTTCCTTCTCTAGGCGATCTTCCCGACCCAGGGATTGAACCCAGGTCTCCTGCATTACAGGCAGACTCTACCAACTGAATCACCAGGGAAGCATACAGTTTTTGACTAACATCTAAATCTATAAGATATGACAAATATGTATTATGGTGTAATTTGTGCTGTGTTCTAAGATAGGTCATTTAACATAGGGAATATAATAAAATGATTTTAGGAAAGCACATTCTGTGCTTGTCAGAAAATGTGAGTTCTAATTTCATCTCAACCTAGGTTAGATCTGTGACTTAAGACATTTACTTCATTTTTCAGGCTCTGAATTTTCTTATCTGTAAAATGAATATGGTCTAATTTCTAAAACCCTTCCAATATCAATTCTTGTGACCTATGTAGTAGACATTCTGAATCTATTTGGGACATTTAGCAATGAAAAAATGAGCTACATATGCATTTATAGAGCACAACAATTATTTGAACATCCTCCGTGAAAGGACATATGACCAAATAAAAGAGAAGGTTATATTTAGAAAGAGCTTTGATGAATGGCTTCCACAATAGCTCAGTGGGTAAACAATCTCCCTGCAATTCAGGAAATACATGTTCAATCCTTGGGTTGGGAATATCCCCTGGAGCATGAAATGGCAACCCACTCTAGTATTCTTGACTAGAACATCCCATGAGCAGAGGAACTTGGCTGACTATAGTCCATGAATCAGAAAAGAGTCAGACATGACTGAGCAAAAAAGCACACATTGATGAATGGCAGGATGGAAGGCATTCCAGGTAGAAAAATCCTGAAGACAGGATTCAAGTGTACTTCTTTAGATGACAGGGCAGAATGGATGTTGTTTGCTATTGTTGCTGGTAGTGATATTAACAACTGATATTAGGGTTTAAATTGTGGGATATTTAAAGGTCTTTTGGGCTAACAGAGTAGCAAAAAAGGAATATGATTAAAAGCACAAACTAGAAAAATTAGTCTTAAAAAGCATCTTTAGCTGATCAAGGAAGCAAATCTATAGTCATCAAGTAAGATAAATAAAGTAAGGTATTAAATAAATAAAGTAAGGTACTATTTACCTTACAAAAAGTCAGTTAAATAAACTGGGTATGTTTGTATGGAGCAAAGTTGAAGAAATTTAGATTTCTAGCAGCATACATTGCATATCTTCCCATATGCCTTGCTATAATGAGTAGGAGTTATTAAACCTTTTTGAAATTATTCAGTCAGCTCTAAAATGAGTTATTTCTTGAATTCATAATGTCTTCGAAGTCTACCATAATGAAAACATATACATAGTTTATGAGAAAAGAAAATTATTGCAAATAACTCATAAAGGTTTAAAGTATTTTTAGTATTCATATCGTCTTAAATGTTTAAAATGATTTTTGAGTTTTTCCATGCTTGAATATATAATATATAAAATAAAAATTAAGTATTTTCAAAGTATTATTTAATGTGATCAGTTTACTTCAATAGGCATTTCATTACTGTTGCTAATAAAAATGAAGATTTTATTGCTAAATACCTATAGTATCCTTTTCCTATGTTATCTTTTTGTTTTTGATTTTATACTAGATTTTCCACTTATTTTTTTCCTCTACTTGAAAAAGAAAAGTAAACGATTTTGTATAAAGAAATTTCTTTTGTAGTGTTTCAAGACAAGACTCTTCAACCTAGAATTTCCTACATTAGCTTCAGGTTTTAGTATTGATAGGTGAGAAAAACATGTTACCTAGGTATCATGAGGAAATGTGGAACACTGCAAAATTACATTGCTACCTACCATGTTGGGCAAAATCAGGTTCAACAATATCCTAGCTTGCTGCTGCTGCTGCTAAGTCACTTCAGTCATGTCCAACTCTGTGCGATCCCATAGATGGCAGCCCACCAGGCTCCCCCGTCCCTGGCTTAGGTCTGCATTAATTTTCCCCCTCAGAACCCTATTACTTGCCTGAAAGAGTATTAACTCTGAAGGGCAGAGAGCTTCATAAAGAATTCTCTCTTTTAGCATTTTGCTTATTTTTCAGCCTTGTATACATTTGTGATATAAAAAAAAATGTATGCATGAGATAAATTGTTTTTTTGATAATGTTTTGCATAAAATGCACGGTAAGTGTTTTACAAAGAAAATATTAGGCTATGCTTTCTCTTTTTTGAGTTGCTAAGCAAGAATCTTTGGCATTGATTGATGCATCATTTTGAAATTTGCAAGGGTCTTTATGGTTTTAGTTATGAATATGTATGAAAAATCAGTTTTAGTAACTGTGCTATTAGAGATGGTCTAAAACTATAATTCAACAGCAATTTCCTTAAAAGACAAAGGAACTTGAATTACAATAGAATAAGTGTTGATAACTGAACATCTTATTGAAAAATAGCTTCTTGTATTCAAGCATATTTTCAAAGGGTGACAAGAAGTAATGACTAAAGGAGAGCATACTTAAAGATATGTCAACTCCTAGCTGAATTACTAAAAAAAGAAATACTTTAACTTTCTGTCCACCTGTGTCACATTATTTATAGAAATTTTAAAAATCATGATCAACACAGAACTATTATATTTCTGATGAAGAAACTGCTATATTTCTCCTATATAAACATATCTATCCTGATTGGAAAATAGAATATGTATTGAGATTATTAAAGTATGGTAGTCCTTGAACTTTTAATCCTTTTCCCCCTAACAAAGCAACAACAATTTTACATATATTCTGTTGTCAGATCAGCCCTTTTTTTTACATTTATATGCCTTGTTTTCAGGATTAATCCAAGGAAACAAAGTTCAAGTTAGAATTCACACATAGACAACCTTAGTGCTGCTGTCCAAATGTGGTTATTATTATGGTTATTTTTTTTTTTTAAATCACAGATTTGTTGTGTTAATTTAGGGTTTTTGGGGAGCTGATTAAAAGTTATTTGATATATACACAAGCACACATAAACACAGAGTTTCTGGATCCAAATTTCTGACATAATGTTTAGTTAAAACTCCTATCACATCCTATAATCACTTCTTTACTAATATAGGCAAAAAGAGTATTATGTTTATAGAATAATTTACCTTTTTAGTTTCCTGTTTTATGAGCAATAATGTCATATCCTGGACTTAAGTTATATAAATTGCCATGTATGATAATATATCAAAGTGGAATAACATCCTGCTCACATGCTCAAATCCTGATAGAATAGGAAAAAAAGGAGAATTTCTTTTTAATTGTGGAAGTCCCAGAGTTCTTCTAAGGCATTTGTTTAAACAAAAGTAAGGAAATAAAGAAAACATATATCATACATCCAGGTAGTCACAGTGAAGATCACTGTTACACAGTAACTGAGGAGACTGGCTGCATTTTTGCCATGGCTAGGCCAGCTGAACTGCATCGTTATTTAGGAAACATCATAAAATGTTAGAGCTGCATAATGGAAAACTGTAAATGACTCAACCTTCTTGACACTCAGACTCTCAGGCACCAGGTTATTGTCACAGAAGCAAGCTGGTCAGCATCCAGGGCAAAGTGCCAGATGTAGTAACAACTACAGTCTCTTGAAAGAATGTAGCTCATAGAGAAAATGGAGCAGATGCAGGAGGCTATGGGAATGTAATTTATCATAGAATCACATCATGGCAGTTGGGGCCTATTCTGACCAGTCAAGTCTATGGAAGCACTCACAGCAGCTGACTAACTAGAATTAAAGGATAAATTGACTGCAAGTTAATACAAACTACACGTTTCTCTGAAAGCAATTCTAATCCGTTACCCAATATTACTATTATGTACATATACAGTTTTGATCCTATTCTTGTCTCATAAGCCCATTTGATGTTTTTTAACCTATAATATTATTGTAGTTTAGTTGTTAAGTCGTGTCTGACTCTTTTGTGACCCTGTGGACTGTAGCCCGCCAGGGTCCCCTGTCCATGGAGTTTTCCAAGCAAAATTACTGGAGTGGGTTTCCATTTCCTTCTCCAGGAGTTCTTGCCAAACCAGGGATCAAACCCAGGTCTCCTGCATTGGCAGGCAGATTCTTTACCACTGGGCCACCTGGGAAGCCCTACTAAAAGAACAACATACATGCTTATCTTTTTTAATGAATTTTATAAAGGCTGTAAATGGCATGTTTTAAAAACAGGTTTTAACCTCACTTTTCAGAATAATAACATGTGTACTGGCCATTCTAAACTTGCTCTATCCTTAAATACAGAAGAAATACACTTGCTTATTTCTTAGAAATTTTCATTATTAATATCAGTATCCTCTATGATTATTGATAAATGCATTGTTCTTGAGGCAAGATAAAGCAACTGGAAAAATAAAAATAGTATTTATTCAGTGTCTTCTAGGTGACAGCCCTAATTCTAACTGTGACCCAGACAGACCTCTGCTCTCATGAACTATTCATTCTGGTGGTAGACGAGCAACAATGACCAGGAAAACAGAATAATGGGACATTTTCAGACAGTGATAAATTGTATGAAGAAAACAAAACTGAGAAGAGGGAATGAGTACACTGAGCACAGTTTGTCTTTCACAGAAATCTCATTTATTCTGATGATTTAATCCACAGGTTTACAATGACTTCTCAACCAATGCATACTTTACACATTCCTGAATGCATACAGAGATATTGTCATGTTGGTATTTTACACAGAACTTAGCAAAATACAATCAAAACTCACTTCAGGTGGACTTTTAACTATACATATATTTCAGGTTAGAAGATTATTATTCTGTATATAATACCTTACGTTAGTAAATTTAACTCTATTTGTATTCAGTTTCTGCTGTGAACTGAGTACCAGTATAGGAATCACAGATGCATTTGAAAAAAAAAAAAAAAGAATATAGTCCTTTCTCTTCAAAGATCTTCTAACAATCTAGTATGAAAGAAGAAGAGATAATTGCAATATAAGTTAATGATTTCTATGGAGGAATTTTAAATATATGACTCTTGAGGGCACTGGATATAACACATTTTAGATGAGTTAAGATGTTCAACACAGCTTTCTAAAGGAAAATACATTCAAATTAATTTTAAAGTATGAATAGGATATAGCAAGCCAATGGCTAAAGAGGGGAGAATTATCAAGGCACAAAAAGCCATAATAACCTATGTGTTTGACTATATTAAATATGTCAGTAAATTCAAAACATAAAGAACAGTGGTTAAATATGAGATTAGAGATTAACTGTGAATCTAATCATGAAAAGCTGTGAATATTATGATAATCGTGCGCCAAATTCATGAAGTAGAAAATGAAATGACAAGAATAGATTGGCACTGGAAACTATTTAAAGCCATGCCTTTTTTGTCATGATAGTCACTTAGACTGATTAATCGAGATGGAAAATAAGGCACTGCACTAAATCTTAAGCAGTTGAATATAATCTTAGCATTATTTATTTGGTGGAATTAATGAGATCTATGGATCTTTGGTACCAAAGTGAAATGGAAGGGTAACAATTAGGTATTCTGGATTATTTATTAATAGAATGATAAAACCATGAATGGTGCATCCATGCTCAAAAATACTGAGTTCAAGATGAGGAATCTACAGGTCTCTGTGGTTTTCAAAGACTTCGAATTTGGCATGTATTTATCTTGTACATTTTATCTCCCATTGCCTCCAAATATAGTCCCCTGTTCACTTCAGCATCCTTAACACATTATTGACCAGTGATGTATTACGGCCACAGGTGGTAGTTTCTGCAAAAATCCCCTGGTCAAGTGTGTGTTATAGCCCTTGCAAGGCCACCTTACTAGTTATTGAGCGTGTTGTTGGGCTCCTTCCTTGTTTTGACCACAGTTCTAGATACTGGAAATTAAGCTATAAAGAAAATAGACAAATGCTTTCAGGGAGCATACATTATCTTTTGTTGAGACACAATAAACTACATGTATAAGTAAAATACAGTAGGAGTGCTAGATACTGGTGCTGAAGCAAGAAAATCAAGGAAGTGGCGTGGGAACTGTGGGTGTGAGAGGGGCATGGGAACTGTGGGTGTGAGAGGGGCATGGGAACTGTGGGTGTGAGAGGGGCATAATTTTAGATAACGTGACTGTAGCCTAAGTGAAAGGATGACATTTTTTTTAAAAGGAAAAACAAAGAAGTGATGAACCTATGATATGCGTAGGGAAGAATAGGACATGAAATGTGAAATACCTGAAAATTTATCCTACAAATATCTAACATGTTAGCCTGCCACAGTTTCATGGATTCTGGCAGAATACACAAGAAATTTGGGTTAGAGACAAAGAATAGGTTATTTCTCATAGCACTTGCAGTCATCACAGTTTCAAAGTTTTATGTACCAGTTCCAAGAACTCTGAGTTTAGAAACTCAAATCTTTTATAATTGGCTTTATGCAAGCCTTTTTTATTAACATTTTTTTAAACCAGAGATCACTGCAGATGGTGACTGCAGCCATGAAATTAAAAGACGCTTACTCCTTGGAAGGAAAGTTATGACCAACCTAGATAGCATATTCAAAAGCAGAGACATTACTTTGCCAACAAAGGTCCATCTAGTCAAGGCTATGGTTTTTTCCTGTGGTCATGTATAGATGTGAGCATTGGACTGTGAAGAAAGCAGAGCAATGAAGAATTGATACTTTTGAACTGTGGTGTTGGAGAAGACTCTTGAGAGTCCCTTGGACTGCAAGGAGATCCAACCAGTCTATTCTGAAGTAGATCCGCCCTGGATGTTCTTTGGAAGGAATGATGCTAAAGCTGAAGCTCCAGTACTTTGGCCACCTCATGCGAAGAGTTGACTCATTGGAAAAGGCTCTGATGCTGGGAGGGATTGGGGGCAGGAGGAGAAGGGGACAACAGAAGATGAGATGGCTGGATGGCATCACCGATTCGATGGACATGAGTTTGGGTGAACTCTGGGAGTTGGTGATGGACAGGGAGTCCTGGTGTGCTGCAATTCATGGGGTTGCAGAGAGTCGGACACGACTGAGAAGGCTGAACTGAACTGAATGATTATTATATTAGACAGTAAAGCTAACCTGCTAAATGCTATATGAGAGGAGACACTATCTCTATCCTTCAAGGCTAATTGTTTTACAAAAAGTTTTGAAAAGATAATCTAGAATAAAAGTACGGTTAGTGCTTTGTTCATAAGATATATGAAAACATGATAGACAGATGAAGTATTGTTTCTCAACTCTATCCACCCTTGTCTATACCTCAGTTTGGTTTCTGGGCAAATTATCCATGAGCACATCCTTCTGTCTGTCAGTCTGCAACAGAGGCTGAGATGAAACACATCTGCTTTAATTAAGGCCTTTGGTTAAGGCCGTGACCAAGGCTTTGAGCAGAAAGATGAGAGCAACCTGCCTGCAGCATTCTTCTCAGTTATGCAACAAAGGGACCTTGACCCAATTAGTTCCACAAATCCCACAAATCATTACAGTTTATCTTAGGAAGCCAGGTAGTTGTGTTTTGTTTTTCCTTAATTTTCTGTATTAATCTCTTCACTTGGCCTGAGGCATTAGCTCAGGTAAAGAGGATGTATCAGCAAATACTTTCTTCCTTCGTTCTACCAGGAGTAAGCAAAGGTAAACCCTATGCTATTTGATCTCCCTCACAATAAGCAAGTACATCAGCTTGCTAAGTGTCACAAATCTAACATGCAGTGGTAGCCTTTTCCAGAAATATGGAATCCTTTCCCTTGTGTCCATTCTTTGATAGTGGATATGTTGCCATGAATATCAAAAGAGAAAGTGGCAATGAGTTTCCCTGGTGTTCAATCAGCTACTATGATCTGTTTCCAGAGTTTGTCGTCCTTAAGAAGGGTGCATTTTATTTGCCATTCTGAAGTTTTCCATGGCTGAAGAGACAGGCTATAGACAATAGTTCAAGTGTCAGTAAAAATGTAACAAGTTACATCAGGGAAATAATTTTTCACAGCTATCAGAATAGTCCTGATTTTTATTCATTGAGCAGAGTGTTCTAGCTCTGCGTCACTGGTGCTGAGGTTGAATATCAGCAGGAATGCAGTGGACACGTCACCTTTTAGCCTAACCCACTTATCAGTGAGCCATATTCCAGGTAGTTGAGAACTTTGTGAATCAATGTCCCTAGGGAGTCAGGAGCTTTAAGGGGACAGAATGGGAAACAACACCCCCCTACCCCCGACCCCAACAACATAGCTTCTCCTTTTTCACATAAAGTAAATGTTCTACTGGGTCAGGTCTACTGAGTTCTTATAATATATTATTTCCAATTTCCACTGACAACTGAGGTTTATTGTACCTTTCATACATTATTAGTTGTTAATTCCAACTGAGCCATCCCAAAATGAGAGTATCCTAAACTGGAAGAGAGAGCTTAGTTTTCTGGTGTCTAAGTAGCCTGTCAAAGAAACAATGAGTCAAAAATGAGAGTTAAGATTTTAATCCCTTACTGTGATGGTATAAGCAAGAGTCTAAAGTCAGAGAAGATGTAGACTCTCCCTATTCCATTTTCCCCTCTGGAATCGCGCACTGGTCAATGGTCAGGAAGATTAGCACACACATGGGGGTCATCTCACTGTTGAGGAAGATGCAAAGGAAAGGTCTCAGAAAAAGAGAAAAAAATGTAGGCACCAAGTCTTGGACTGTAAATATGTGAAGAGTATATCAGCCAGGGAGTGCGGAGTTCTTTAGGTAGCTCTTGTCCTAGACTCTAATACCTTGGTTGTGGATGAAGTCTGATTAGCGGGGAGAAGATTTTCCCCATGAGACCCATCTTGGAGATTGCCTATGGTCAGATCTTTGTGTGTGTGCATGTGCTCAGTTGTGTCCTACTTTTTGTGATCCCACTCATTGAGCCTTGAGGCTTCTCTGTCCATGGGATTTTCCAGACAAGATTATTGGAATGGGTTGCCATTTCCTTCTCCAATAGTCCAATTTGAAAATCATGCAAAGGCTTTATAATCAGGAGCTGAAGTCTTCAAGAGTTACAAAGCCTTCATGACTTAAATATTTAGTTTTGACAAAAGCTTATTAGCAAGCTAATATTAATAACTGCTTTGTAAAATGGAGTATGGCTAGTAACCACAAGGACAGCAAGCTGAAAATCTCAAGGGATACCATTAGATAAAGGCTGCCTCCTTTTAACAGAGGTCCCAGTTAGCAAAATCATTAAAGAGGCTTGTAACTCAAAAGTGTTTATAGAGTAGAGTTTATAGAGTTTATATGTAGCTCTTTCTAAATAAATGATATTTATATGTAGCTCTTTCTAAATAGGCTAATATTCTATGGCACTTATGAACATTCATAATACAGACATGTAAAACATCCCCACTGAACATAATTTCAGTAGTAGAAATCACAACAATACCATAGTAAATAAACACAAAGGCTATACACACAAGTTCACATGAGCTTCTGTTCCCACTTTGAATCTTCTCATAACCCTGTATGTCGAATTCAGGTATCCTTTCACCTATGGTATCAGATCAGATCAGATCAGTCGCTCAGTCGTGTCCGACTCTTTGCGACCCCATGAACCGCAGCACGCCAGGCCTCCCTGTCCATCACCAGCTCCCGGAGGTCACTCAGACTCGCATCCATCGAGTCAGTGATGCCATCCAGCCATCTCATCCTCTGTCGTCCCCTTCTCCTCCTGCCCTCAATCCCTCCCAGCATCAGAGTCTTCTCCAATGAGTCAAATCTTCGCATGAGGTGGCCAAATACTGAGTTTCAGCTTTAGCATCATTCCTCCAAAGAAATTCCAGGAGATCTCCTCAGAATGGACTGGTTGATCTTCTTGCAGTCCAAGGGACTCTCAAGAGTCTTCTCCAACACCACAGTTCAAAAGCATCAATTCTTCGGCGTCAGCCTTCTTCACAGTCCAACTCTCACATCCATACATGACCACAGGAAAGACCATAGCCTTGATAGGCGAACCTGGTAAATAATGTCTCTGCTTTTGAATATGCTATCTAGGTTGCTCATAACTTTCCTTCCAAGGAGTAAGCGTCTTTTAATTTCATGGCTGCAGTCACCATCTGCAGTGATTTTGGAGCCCAGAAAAACAAAGTCTGACACTGTTTCCACTGTTTCCCCATCTATTTCCCATGCAGTGATGGGACCAGATGCCATGATCTTCGTTTTCTGAATGTTGAGCTTTAAGCCAACCCTTTCCTCTCCACTTTCTCTTTCATCAAGAGGCTTTTAGCCCCTCTTCACTTTCTGCCATAAGAGTGGTGTCATCTGCATATCTGAGGTTATTGATATTTCTCCCGGCAATCTTGATTCCAACTTGTGTTTCTTACAGTCCAGCATTTCTCATGATGTACTCTGCATATAAGTTAAATAAACATGGTGACAATATGCAGCCTTGACGTACTCCTTTTCCTATTTGGAACCAGTCTGTTGTTCCATGACCAGTTCTAACTGTTGCTTCCTGACCTGCATACAGATTTCTCAACAGGCAGATCAGGTGGTCTGGTATTCCCATCTCTTTCAGAATTTTCCACAGTTTATTGTGATCTACACAGTCAAAGGCTTTGGCATAGTCAATAAAGCAGAAATAGATGTTTTTCTGGAACTCTCTTGCTTTTTCCATGATCCAGCGGATGTTGGCAATTTGATCTCTGGTTCCTCTGCCTTTTCTAAAACCAGCTTGAACATCAGGAAGTTCACGGTTCACATATTGCTGAAGCCTGGCTTGGAGAATTTTGAGCATTACTTTACTAGCGTGTGAGATGAGTGCAATTGTGCGGTAGTTTGAGCACTCCTTGGCATTGCCTTTCTTTGGGATTGGGATGAAAACTGACCTTTTCCAATCTTGTGGCCACTGCTGAGTTTTCCAAATTTGCTGGCATATTGAGTGCAGCACTTTCACTTCATCATCTTTCAGGACTTGGAATAGTTCCACTGGAATTCCATCACCTCCACTAGCTTTGTTCGTAGTGATGCTTTCTAAGGCCCATTTGACTTCACATTCCAAGATGTCTGGCTCTAGGTCAGTGATCACATCATCATGATTGTCTAGGTCTTGAAGCTCTTTTTGTACAGTTCTTCTGTGTATTCTTGCCACCTCTTCTTAATATCTTCTGCTTCTGTTAGGTCCACACCATCTCTGTCCTTTATCGTGCCCATCTTTGCATGAAATGTTCCTTTGGTATCTCTGATTTTCTTGAAGAGATCCGTAGTCTTTCCCATTCTGTTGTTTTCCTCTATTTCTTTGCATTGATCACTGAAGAAGGGTTTCTTATCTCTTCTTGCTATTCTTTGGAACTCTGCATTTAGATGTTTATATCTTTCCTTTTCTCCTTTGCTTTTCGCTTCTCTTCTTTTCACAGCTATTTGTAAGGCCTCCCCAGACAGCCATTTTGCTTTTTTGCATTTCTTTTCCATGGGGATGGTCTTGATCCCTGTCTCCTGTATAATGTCACGAACCTCATTCCATAGTTCATCAGGCACTCTGTCTATCAGATCTAGGCCCTTAAATCTATTTCTCACTTCCACTGTATAATCATAAGGGATTTGATTTAGGTCATACCTGAATGGTCTAGTAGTTTTCCCTACTTTCTTCAATTTCAGTCTGAATTTGGCAATAAGGAGTTCATGGTCCGAGCCACAGTCAGCTCCTGGTCTTTTTCTGCTGATTGTATAGAGCTTCTCCATCTTTGGCTGCAAAGAATATAATCGATCTGATTTCGGTGTTGACCATCTGGTGATGTCCATGTATAGAGTCTTCTCTTGTGTTGTTGGAAGAGGGTATTTGCTATGACCAGTGCATTTTCTTGGCAAAACTCTATTAGTCTTTGCCCTGCTTCATTCTGTATTCCAAGGCCAAATTTGCCTTTACTCCAGGTGTTTCTTGACTTCCTACTTTTGCATTCCAGTCCCCTATAATAAAAAGGACATCTTTTTGGGTGTTAGTTCTAAAAGGTCTTGTAGGTCTTCATAGAACCTTTCAACTTCAGCTTCTTTGGCATTACTGGTTGGGGCATAGACTTGATTACTGTGACATTGAATGTTTGCCTTGGATACGAACAGAGATCATTCTGTCATTTTGAGATTGCATCCAAGTACTGATTTCGGACTCTTTTGTTGACCATGATGGCCACTCCATTTCTTCTGAGGATTCCTGCCCACAGTAGTAGATATATTGGTCATCCGAGTTAAATTCACCCATTCCAGTCCATCTTAGTTCGCTAATTCCTAGAATGTCGACATTCACTCTTGCCATCTCTTTTTGACCACTTCCAATTTGCCTTGATTCATGGACCTGACATTCCAGATTCCTAGCATATTGCTCTTTACAGCATCGGACTTTGTTTCTATCACCAGACACATCCACAGCTGGGTATTCTTTTGTTTTGGCTCCATCCTTTCATTCTTTCTGAGTTATTTCTCCACTGATCTCCAGTAGCATATTGGGCCCTTACTGACCTGGGGAATTTCTCTTTCAGTATCCTCACCTATGGTATAGCTACTTGAAAACCTATGTACAGCAGATCTCCCAAATTTAGATCTTCTCTCTCCCCAGTACTCCGCAGAGTACTGACATGTGTGTCTATGACCTTTGATTCCTTTTGGGCATAAGCAACTCTAAAACATTATTTGGACAGATCATTGCTGATTCAGGTATGCTGACTTTTCAATTAAGTGATAAAGCTTCTCTTATGAGTATTTCCTCTTCCTTTATGTTTCCCAGTATCTGGGGTTTGAATAGCGTTGCCATAAGTACATTTGGCCTCAGCAAGTATAAATCAACAATATAAAAAAGAAAAGTAAAACAAAATTAGAAATAATAATTAAAATCATTTCATTTCATTCAGTGAAATCATGCTCACAAGATTTTTTGCTGGTTTCTCAAGTCAGCTTCATGTCCTAGATCTCCCAGAGCACAGAGATCTGAATGGGATGAGAGAGATTCCAGTGCTTAAATGAAACTTTTTTTCTCTTTTCATTTTAGCAAGTGTCTTGTGCTTATAGGGAAAAAAAAAAAAAAAAAAGAGCCATCTGTTCTAGTACTGAGAAAATATAATATAGCACTGGGCTTATGGAGAGAGAACATGCTTATTTCTAATATATTGCTCTTAGAAGGAATTTTTCAGAAATCAATGTGAACAATGTATTAGGTTTGCATGCTGACTTTAAGGCCAGACTTTCCGTAAGCCCTGAAGCATTGATGGTAGGATATTTAGCAATTTTGATCCATAAGTAGAATTATTATACCAATTTTTCTTTAAAGGTTTCTGACATAATTCCCCATAATTTGCACTACACCAATTTCAAAGTAAAAATCTCATATTTCATTGATTTCTAAATGTCATCAACTTTAGGTTAAATACACCATTAATTTAATAACACTTGATGGAAGGATAGGAATACTACATTAAATATTAAGATATATCCCTTTTTTATTAACCTACCATATATCACTGATTTGAACATTAATTTTAAGCATAGAAATATAATTTGTCATACATTCATTTAATGGCTTTAACACATTTAGGTCATAATAAAGTACCCTAAGTTCGGACAAACTTCTGTTACTGTTTCCTCCACAGGTAATTATTACTTTCAGTTTGTAAACTCCCAAGTTTCTTTCTTGGAATTTTTTTGTTGATTTCTAAAAAATCAATAGGGAGGGGGTATATACCTGTGGGGATGGGGAACACATGTATACCTGTGGTGGATTCATGTTGATGTATGGCAAAACCAATACAATATTGTAAAGTAATTAACCTCCAATTAAAATAAAAAAAATTTATATTTTAAAAAATCAATAATATTACATTCACATAAAATAAATACCTCTTTTGAACAATGATCTTTTTAAAGAAAATTGAATTCGTGGATGTGTAACTAATATAGCATGTGTTTAGATGCATATATATCCATTTTTAAATTAATATATTTCTGATATTATCTCCAAATTGATACATATAGACCTTGTTTATTTAAATTTTAGTTATAATACATTATATTTATCTATTTCCTGTAGTGTGTTAGTCACTCAGTCGTATCCAACCCTTTGTGACCCTGTGGACTATAGTCTACCAGGCTCCTCTGCCCATGAAATTCTCCAGGCAAGAAGACTGAAGTGGGTTGCCACTCGCTTCTCCAGGGGATCTTCCTGACCCAGGGATCAAACCCAGGTCTCTGGCATTGCAGGCAGAATCTTTACCCCCTGAACTACCAGGGAAGCCACATATTGTATGTTTATTGACCATTTGGATTTTCTATGCTATGCATTGCCTTTCTGCACCCTTAACTTTTTTCTATTGTGTCAGTCACCTTGAGCTGCTATAACAAAATATCAAAAACTGGCTGGCTTCTCAATAACATAATTTTATTTCTCACAGTTTTTGAGGCTGGATATGAGATCAGGGTGATAGCATGAGTTGGTTCTGGTGAAAGCTATCTTGCAGTTTGCAGAAACCTGACTTCTATATCATCGCTCTTGCAAAAGGAGCAAGCTAGCTGTCTGGCCTCTTTTTATCTTTTTAATTAATTCATTTATTTTAATTGGAGGCTAATTACTTTACAATATTGTAGTGGATTTTGCCATACATTGGCATGAATCAGCCATGGGTGTACATGTGTCCCCCATCCTGAACCCCTGTCCCACCTCCCTCCCCATCCCATCCCTCTGGCCTCTTTTTAAGGGGCACTAATTGCATAAGGGTCCCACTTCATGATAATCAACTCTCAAAGGTCACATTCCAAACGCTATTACATTGGGGATTAGATTTTAGCATGTGAATTGGGGTTGAGGTATAAATATTCAGTCCATAATGTCTATTAATTATAAAGATTATTCTTATACTTTGTTTATATTGATAACTATGATTAAACACACATGTAGTTTTTAGGATAATTTAGTTTTTAGGATAATTTAGTTTTCTCTGAATGCTGCAAATATTGGCTTTCAGCTTGCTATTTCTTTTAATTTTTTATAATATATTTTCACATAACAAACATTTGAATAAATTTTAATTTTGATGCACTGAAATTCATCAACAATTGTCTTTCTTTCCGTACTAGATTTTTTCCCACTTGACTTTTTTTTTTTAATATTCTTTAACATTTTCTGTAATAATTTTAAAGATTTATTTGTTTTTTGAGCTAAAACTTGCTTTAGTTGTTGAACCATCTGGATTTTTTCATATATGTTTTGATATTGGAGTTTTATTTTCACAGTTCTATTTATGAACAAGTCCTTGTTGTGTCTTTTTTAAATTGTCACATCTGCAGAAAGCCAAAACCAAAAGTCCATGAACCTCTTTCAAGATTTTGATCTATATATCTTTTTCTCTGCCAAATCTCACTGTTTAAATTCATATACATTTCAGTAAGTCTTGATATTTGGTATGATTTTTCCTACTCTTATTTTTTTCCTCTCTAGATTTGTACATTAAATTTTTATATGAATTTAGCAAACAGTGTGTTGGCTTCCATGAATAATCTCTTTGAAATTGTGATTTGATATACAGTGAGTTTATATACTAATTTAAGGAGCTCTAAAGAATTAGCAATATAGATAATATCATATACCTCTCCAAACTTGCAGTTTTTAAAAAAACATTATCATAATGTCATATAGTTTTATTTATAAAATATTATATTTTTTGCTTTATTGCTAAACACTTTATATTTTATTTCACATATGTATTCATTTCTTCACTTATTAATCAAATGTTTTTTGAGTGCCTGATATGTGTCAGACATTCTTTTAGGTACTACAGTTATTATAACTGTGGGAATCAAAACAAAAACAAAAAGAAAAACAAGGAGAAAAGCCTTAATTCACAGAGTTTATTCTAATAGGGAAGACATAGGCAATAAAGCAACAATGAAGAAAAAACAAAACGCTGTATGTTTTTAGCTGCTATGGAGAAAAATACAATGGTACGGTAAACAAGAAATGTTCAGGTGAGCAGTTGGCATTGCAATTTTATATAGGGTGATTTGGAAAATTTTTAATAATATTTGAGCAAGAACCTGAAGTGAAAAATTAAACTATGCAGATGTCTGAGGGACAACATTTCTAGGGAAAAAAAGGAGAAGCAAGTGTAAATTTTCTGAAGCAGAAAAATGCTTGGCTTCATGGAAGAACAGCAAGGTTATTGAGCCTGAAGTGGATTTCAGGAATGAGAGAGACATAAAGGAGATGAGATTAGAGAGGAATTGTCCAAATTATATAATCACCAGAAATTTTAAGAATTTGTAATTTCATCTGAAAGAGATAAGAATCAAAGGATATTCTGAGCTAACATCTTTTTAAAGAAGGAGTTACTCCTTATTTTTATTATATTTGTGTTGCGCCTTCTCTGCTTTTAGGAAGAAGGAGCAGGGTTCTGACTCGCTTACTTGAGCACCAGGAAGATAAAATAAAGAAGAGTAGACCAAGAGAGGGGGGAGACCAAAGAGAGAAACCAGTAAGGAGACTATGGAATTAATGCTGGTGATTAATTATGATATCCTGGATCAAAGTGGTAGCCATGAAGATGAAGAGAAGTGGTTTGATTTTATATTAATTAATGAAATGTAGTAGAGTATGGAAGAAAGAAATCAAGGATAGCTTCAAGTTTGTTGGTTTGTGCAGCTGGATGATTGGCATTACTCTGATGGGAAAACTAAAAGAGAAATAGATCTGCTGCTAAGTCGCTTCAGTTGTGTCCAACTCTGTGCTACCCCATATACAGCAGCCCACCAGGCTCTCCCATCCCTGGGATTCTCCAGGCAAGAACACTGGGGTGGGTTGCAATTTCCTTCTCCAGTGCAAGAGAAATAGGTCAGTGGTGGATAATTATATTTTAGGATGTTCTGATGGGATCTTTACTCCATTTTTAATTAGTAAAGTTGCTGTCTAAAAACTATTATTTTTTGAACTTCCGTCTGACAATATTTCAGATCTCTGATTAGTTACATTTGCCTCTTGGCTCTTAACTCTTTCCTGGTAATGTTCATATTCCCTGTAAGTATTGAAAATATAATTAAGAACTTATGCAGTATTTACTATGAAAAGTACCTATTATAAGCCACAAGATGGACTTTATTCTCTATGAATTTTTGTAGTTTTATTTTAAATTTTACTGATTTTTATTTAGAAAATTTTGTGTAACTTTTAAAAAAGTGACTATAGCTTCTTTCTGGCCCACTTGATAAACATTTTAAAATTTTACATGTTGAGCACATATAATAGTATTTGTTCTTGCCTTAAGTCAGTGTTGTTTCTGTTTTAACATCTAGGAAATGAAGTGAAGTGAAATGAAGTCCCTCAGCAAGTCCAACTCTTTGTGACCCCATGGAATGTAGCCTACCAGGCTCTTCTGTCCATGGGATTTTCCAGGCAAGAATATTGGAGTGGGTTGCCATTTCTTTCTCTGATATCTAGGAAGAAGTTCCCTATCTGGTCTTACTGAAGCATGGTTACTGACCAAATGACCATGTGTTTTCCTAACTGCATATTCTTATGCATGAATCTACATTTCTGTTTCTTACAAAATCTATATCCTCATTTACCGTAGCCCAGCTTTATATTCACAAATTTGTCTTTATATCCTTGAAGTCGTTTCTGCAGTTAGATTGTATTATATCCTATCTCTGCTTTCTTGTTCTGGAAGTAAATATTTATTAAGCTACAAAATTAAATCCTATTGCTTCCTTAGTACCTCAGTACAACTTTGCAACTATTCTTTCACTATCTGAAAGATTTTCTGTCTTTTTAACTCTTAGGAATTATTTTGATTGTTTTGATGTTACGTCGCTTTCTAACTCATAGTAACAGTCACAATAATCTTAAGATTTGTCATGATCAATATTCTTAAGACTGACAGCATAATTTCAAAGCACATGGTCTATGTAGGATGTATTTAAATGTACGGGACTTACTATTAACACTTGCCCCCTGCAACAGTGAGTTTAACCTAATTATCATATTTAGAATGTCAGTCTACTGTCACCAGGGTTGATTACTCTTCAGATCAGATCAGTTGCTCAGTCATGTCTGACTCTTTGCGACCCCATGAACTGCAGCACGCCAGGCCTCCCTGTCCATCACCAACTCCTGGAGGTCACTCAGACTCACATCCATCGAGGCAGTGATGCCATCCAGCCACCTCATCCTCTGTCGTCCCCTTCTCCTCCTGCCCCCAATCCCTCCCAGCATCAGAGTCTTCTCCAATGAGTCAACTCTTCGCATGAGGTGGCCAAAATACTGGAGTTTCAGCTTTAGCATCATTCCTTCCAAAGAAATCCTAGGCCTGATCTCCTTCAGAATGGACTGGTTGGATCTCCTTGCAGTCCGAGGGACTCTCAAGAGTCTTCTCCAACACCACAGTTCAAAAGCATCAATTCTTCAGCGCTCAGCCTTCTTCAAAGTCCAACTCTCACATCCATACATGACCACAGGAAAGACCATAGCCTTGACTAGGTGAACCTTTGTTGGCAAAGTGATGTCTCTGCTTTTGAATATGCTATCTAGGTTGATCATAACTTTCCTTCCATGGAGTAAGTGTCTTTTAATTTCATGGCTGCAGTCACCATCTGCAGTGATTTTGGAGCCCAGAAAAATAAAGTCTGACACTGTTTCCACTGTTTCCCCATCAATTTCCCATGTAGTGATGGGACCAGACACCATGATCTTCGTTTTCTGAATGTTGAGCTTTAAGCCAACTTTTTCACTCTCCACTTTCACTTTCATCAAGAGGCTTTTTAGTTCCTCTTCACTTTCTGCCATAAGGGTAGTATCATCTGCATATCTGAGGTTATTGATATTTCTCCCAGCAATCTTGATTCGAACTTGTGTTTCTTCCAGTCCAGCGTTTCTCTGATGTACTCCACATATAAGTTAAATAAACAGGGTGATAATATACAGCCTTGATGAACTCCTTTTTCTATTTGGAACCAGCATGTTATTCCATGTCCAGTTCTAACTGCTGCTTCCTGATCTGCATACAGATTTCTCAAGGGGCAGATCAGGTAGTCTGGTATTCCTATCTCTTTAAGAATTTTCCACAGTTTATTGTGATCCACACAGTCAAAGGCTTTGGCATAGTCAATAAAGCAGAAATAGATGTTTTTCTGGAACTCTCTTGCTTTTTCCATGATCCAGCAGATGTTGGCAATTTGATCTCTGGTTCCTCTGCCATTTCTAAAATCAGCTTGGATGTCAGGAAGTTCACAATTCACATATTGCTGAAGCCTGGCTTGGAGAATTTTGAGCATTACTTTACTCGCGTGTGAGATGAGTGCAATTGTGAGGTAGTTTGAGCATTCTTTGGCATTGCCTTTCTTTGGGATTGGAATAAAAACTGACCTTTTCTGGTCCTGTGGCCACTGCTGAGTTTTCCATATTTGCTGGCATATTGAGTGCAGCACTTTCACAGCCTCATCTTCCAGGATTTGGAATAGCTCAACTGGAATTCCATTACCTCCACTAGCTTTTTTCATAATGGGCCTTTCTAAGGCCCACTTGACTTCACATTCCAGGATGTCTGGCTCTAGGTCAGTGATCACACCATCGTGATTATGTGGGTCGTGAGATCTTTTTTATACATTTCTTCTGTGTATTCTTGCCACCTCTTCTTAATACCTTCTGCTTCTGTTAGGTCCATTCCATTTCTGTCCTTTACCGAGCCCATATTTGCATGAAATTTTCCTTTGGTATCTCTAATTTTCTTGAAGAGATCCCTAGTCTTTCCCATTCTGTTGTTTTCCTCTATTTCTTTGCATTGATCACTGAAGAAGGCTTTCTTATCTCTTCTTGCTATTCTTTGGAACTCTGCATTCAGATGTTTATATCTTTCCTTTTCTCCTTTGCTTTTTGCTTCTCTTCTTTTCACAGCTATTTGTAAAGCCTCCCCAGACAGCCATTTTGCTTTTTTGCATTTCTTTTCCATGGGGATGGTCTTGATCCCTGTCTCCTGTACAATGTCACGAACCTCAGTCCATAGTTCATCAGGCACTCTATCTATCAGATCTAGGCCCTTGAATCTATTCCTCACTTCCACTGTATAATCATAAGGGATTTGATTTAGGTCATACCTGAATGGTCTAGTGGTTTTCCCTACTTGCTTCAATTTCAGTCTGAATTTGGCAATAAGGAGTTCATGGTCTGAGCCACAGTCAGCTCCTGGTCTTATTTTTGCTGATTGTTTAGAGCTTCTCCATCTTTGGCTGCAAAGAATATAAGCAATCTGATTTTGGTGTTGACCATCTGTTGAGGTCCATGTATAGAGTCTTGTGTTATTGGAAGAGGGTGTTTGTTATGACTAGAGCATTTTCTTGGCAAAACTCTATTAGTCTTTGCCCTGCTTCATTCCGTATTCCAAGGCCAAATTTGCCTGTTACTCCAGGTGTTTCTTGACTTCCTACTTTTGCATTCCAGTCCCCTGTAATGAAAAGGACATTTTTTTTGGTGTTAGTTCTAAAAGGTCTTGTAGGTCTTCATAGAACCATTCAACTTCAGCTTCTTCAGTGTTACTGGTTGGGGCATGGACTTGGAATACTGTGACATTGAATGGTTTGCCTTGGAATCCCACATTGAAGGTCGGGAAGGGCGGCGGTGAGGAGAGATCCCTCATCCAAGGTAGGAGCAATGGCTGTGCTTTGCTGGAGCAGCCATGAAAAGATATCCCATGTCCAAGGTAAGAGAAACCCAAGTAAGACGATAGGTGTTGCAAGAGGGCATCAGAGGGCAAACACACTGAAAGCATACTCACAGAAAACTAGTCAATCTAATCACACTAGGACCACAGCCTTGTCTAACTCAATGAAACTAAGCCATGCCAGTGGGGCAACCCAAAATGGGCGGGTCATGGTGCAGAGATCTGACAGGATGTTGTCCACTGGAGAAGGGAATGGCAAACCACTTCAGTATTCTTGCCTTGAGAACCCCGTGAACAGTATGAAAAGGCAAAATGATAGGATACTGAAAGAGAAACTCCGCAGGTCAGTAGGTGCCCAATATGCTACTGGAGATGAGTGTAGAAATAACTCCAGAAAGAATGAAGGGATGGAGCCAAAGCAAAAAAGAATACCCAACTGTGGATGTGACTGGTGATAGAAGCAAGGTCCGATGCTGTAAAGAGCAATATTGCATAGGAACCTGGGATGTCAGGTCCATGAATCAAGGCAAATTGGAAGTGGTCAAACAAGAGACGCCAAGAGTGAATGTCGACATTCAAGGAGTCAGTGAACTCAAATGGACTGGAATGGGTGAATTTAACTCAGATGATTAATCTTAGGATGGTACTTTATTTCAACAAAGTTAATCACAACCCTCTTGCCTTTGTCATGGTAGATTTATCTAGGGTTGGACACTTCACTTAAGATGGGTGAAAGAGATCCCTAAGGATTTTAAGCTGCAAATCATATTTTGAAACTTCTTCTTTCTCTTGGTTAAAAAAAAAAAAAAAGATGTTCATATTTTTCTCAAAGAAGACTGAAAGATGAAGGAAATAGTCATGAAAACAGAGAACAGAATCAGTTGCACAGGAAAGCAGAAATGAGACAAAGAAATGGATGTTCTCAAGTGTTCACATATCGGATCAAGCTCTATCCCTTATTTTCCCAAGCTTAAGTCTGCTAGATAGATAGTGATTCTCTTTTAATAATGATTTCTATCACTTGCAAACAAAATAAACCTAAATATTATTTTGTCTGTCTCTTCTAGTTCTTTTGAATTAGAGTTTATCTAATTATCTATTTATTTATTTTGTAGATCCTCCAATAAATTTTTTATTTTTAAAATTTTTTTAAATTATTATTATTATTATTATTTTTACTTCAAATATTGTATTGGTTTTGCCATACATCAACATGCATCTGCCACGGATGTACATGTGTTCCCCATTGTGAACCCCCATCCCACCTCCCTCCCCATACATCCCATTGTCTTTATTTATATTGTCTAGTATGTGTCAAGAAATTTTGTGTCCTATATTGAATTTCACCATAATATATTTGAATATATTTTAAGTTAAAAGAGTTTTAAAAAGTTTAAGTTAAAAGAAGACTATCTTAAATAAAACTGCTTGCAATAAAAATAATTCAATGAATTGATGCTTCCAATAAAAATAATTCAATGAATTGATGTTTCCAATAAAAATAATTTGATGAACTGATGCTTCCAATAAAAATAATTTGATGAACTGATGCTTCCAATAAAAATAATTCAACAAAGTTGGTGATTAGGTGATTGGACCATTTAAAACTGCCAAGTTTGCACATGTACAGATAGTGACAATGCAATGAAATTACAATATACCTGACTACCTAGTAGCTACAAAGTTTCATTGAATATTTATTACAAGTTGTATTATAATTTCAGATTCTTCAAAATGTAAAGAAAAAAGATGTCTTTCTATGCTTGTGAAAATGTGTTAGTCTTTTACAGTGGCCAGCATACATGTCTATATTCAAGACCAATTAATGGATTTAGGCTAACTGTAATAAGACTATTTTGAGAAATCAGTAGATATCATAGCTACAGAGCACTAATGACAATAAAACACTGTGTTTTCTTGAGTCAGTATGAAAACAAAAGAGAAATGTGTACTTTTAATATTTTTGCCCCTTTAAAATTTAGCAATACTTCAAATTATTCAAAATTAAAATCATTAGTTTCTCTTTAGTTGTCAGTTCTTTTTTCTCTCAAAAATTCAGCTAGTTAAGCATATCAAACCAGTAGTCTTTGTTCTTCAATCAGAATTAATCATTACACATGCTGCAGAGGCGGTAAGTGGCCAATTGTAAAGCTATATATAACCCTCACTTGCTTGTCTTTGTTTCATTTTGTTCTATCTCCTGCAACTTTTAATTAGTTCCTTCAGTTTTAGAGTTTCTCTGTGTTTTTATTCTTTTTCCTATTACTTTACTTAATATTCTTTACATTTATTATGTGTATTTAGCAGTACACATTTATGAAGCTAGCATTATGTACAGGTAATGAGAGATAGATAATGCTATAATTGATTTTAAGACACTTCAGAGACACTTTAAAAACACTTTTTAGAACACTTTAATTTCCTCTACTTCATAAAAGTAACAATTTTCTATATCAAAATTTTCATAGTATTTTGAAACTTTCATAGGTGGGGTTGTTTCCTAAAAGAATACTTAAAATTTAAATAGCAGTATTTAAAATGCAAGCTGAATTTGCTGGAGTTTCAGTAAAATTATAATATTAACCAGGTACCACCTGAATGTTTAATAAATATACTCATGAAATTCATAATACTTAATCAAAAATTTACATGATTATAGTAAATATAGTTCATAATAAACTAACAGTAAGGTATTTTATAATTTGAGCTATATTAATGCATTGGAGAAGGAAATGGCAACCCACTCCAGTGTTCTTGCCTGGAGAATCCCAAGGATGGTGGAGCCTGGCGGGCTGCCGTTTATCAGGTCGCACAGAGTTGGACACGACTGAAGCGACTTAGCAGCAGCAGCAGCAAGGTAGAGTATGTCTGAAAACTGAAATTAATTGTTGTTTAATTTAGTTTATTGTTTCTTTCATATATCTATGATATAATATTATCTATATTTAATATGAACAATTCATTCAGAGTATCTTTAAGTACAATTAGTTTTACCTGAAATTTTAAGAAATGTTAATGAATTTTAATTTTTAATACATATGTAATTTCTGTTTTCTTCAGATAACTTTTCTTTTTTCTGTTTTTTAAAAAATCTATGTTAATCAATGTGGCATGCTTTCCATTTAATTTATGCATATTTTACTATACATATATGTAATTTATTTAATTTTTAATCATTTAAATTATATGGGATGCAGAAAATTTATAACATAATGGAGATGTAGGTTTGAGGTTTTTGGTAGTTCCTTCAGTTACCTAAAATAAAGCTAAGACAAGGTTAATCTGTATGGGTAGAATGTAGCCTAATAACCTAATTCTTCAAATTGGTTATCCCATATCATGGAAACTTTCTCATAAGACATACCTCCTTAAATTTTGGCTTTCTTCCAAAAGACATGTTCTTAATCTCCATTCACTGCCTCTTTCTGACCTCACCCTGTGTGCCAGCTTCTAGCCCACTACTTCATCATCATTCTATGCAGCACAGATAAGTATTCCTGCCTAACCCCTTCCCAAAGTAGACCTCAGATCTATATTTCAATATCTTCATGTTATTTAAACTTTGTGCTAAAGACCATTTATAACAGATCCTATCCTCATAAAAAAATCATTTTTTTCCTCAGTTGGAAATTTCTATGTCATTTTCAGACATTGGTAATAATAATAATTATGTAATGTTATGAATTTTTAAAATGGGATTCCTATATCTGCCATCCAAATTAGGTATACAGATTTTGGTTGGGGATAGAGAAGTTTTCTTGGTCTTGATTGAAAATTAATTAGCTTATAATTCATTCCAGAAAGAGTTACATGCCAACTATATGCCAGGCATTGTATTTGGTTCTAAGCATTCAATAATAAGCAAAAACTGCATAGTTCCTGCCCAAATAAAACTTGCAACTGAATATTAAAGAAAACATTATAATTTTTAATGAGTAAGAGTCATTGCCCCTGAATCTCCTTGCCAATAATTTTATAAAGAACATTTTGAGTAGAGAATAAAATAGATTTATTGCTCTAATATATAACTTATGCATAACAGCAGGAAAATTAAAAAATCATAAATAAATCTTGGCTTTCTAGCAAAGATGATGAAGGAATGATATTTTGACTTTAGAGATAAGAAAGGGAAGAAGTGAAGGTTCATGGAGAGTAGGACAGATTCAGTTTTTAGATGATAGGGTTTTATCTATATAGAAATGTCCATGTAGAAGTTAGAAATCTAAATCTTCATCTAAGTGTAAAGTTCAGTGCTAAGGAAAGGTGAAAAAGGCAACTACACAAACCCTGTCCCTATGCAGGGTTTTCAGCTCAAATCCCAGGAGTCGATTTCACTGGCAACCAATGTGGCCTAATTTTTTATTTCTCAAGGCTGCACTCACTAGAAATGAGTTTTTATGTCTCTTGCAGGCAGAGGTTCTTGGCATTCCATTTGTATATGGGATTCAACCTGACTATTTTGGACTCTCTTCTTCCATTTCACTTCACTAAACTATCTGCATTGGAAGCAATAATTAAAAAAAAAAAAAAGAAATAAAGTTTCATCCATCAACCCCTGATATATAACAAGGACTTAAAATACAGCAAACCCTAGAATATTTTAGGCAAGAAAAAATAAGGGGAATATGAAGTGTGACACTGAAAATAGTAAAGGAAGAGAGATAACAACAGAACATGGTCTAAGGGGAGGCAAGGGATGATGGGAGTAATTGTGCAGAGTCATTATCCATGGAAAGGAATAAGGGCATCTCAGAGAGAGCTTTTACATTTGAATGTCTTATTATAAAAATTATAAGCACCTAATATTCTCAAAATTCACCAATATTTTTCCTGCAGATTCCCTTGGGTTAAAGACAAAGTATAACATCCAACATTTCAATTTTCATTTGACTTATATATTTTGCCTCAAGCTCTCATCCTGTAGTTATTTCATTTTGAAGCAAATCTCTTGTTTTAGCTCACTTAAGTGTGCCTCCTTATATATATATTTAAAGACTCAGAAAGGACTGTTTCTCTACCTGATATTTTCTTTTATTAATATGACAGGAGAGGAAAATTAATTAAACACAGAAGTATTTTAGCACACAATATGTGGATGAGAAGTAAAAGTTATTAAATTGTTGAAGTAAAGACATTAATATTTAATCATTGTTTAAAGGTACATGTAAACACTAAAATTATCAAATACCTGAAGGAAAAAACATTTTTAATATTTCACAAATCAGGTAGCTTATATTTTAATTGGCTTTGCTTTTTAGAATATTAATATTTTTACAGAAAAATTGCACAGATATTAGTGGGTTCCCAGAAACTCTCTCTGCACAAACTATACAAAATTCTCTGAATTATCACTGTCTTGCATTAGTGTGAACCATTTGTTAAAAACAGTAAACCAACGGTGATATATTATTATCGACTTAAGCACATAGTTTACCTTTGGGTTTACTCTTTGTGTTGTACAGTTATATGGGCTTTTCAAATGAATCATCGTTTCCACCATTAAGATATCATATGGATATGGAATAGTTTCACCACCCTAAACTCCTCTGTGTCACCTGTTTACCCCCTCTCACTCCCCTTAAATCCTTGGAAACCACTGACCTTTTTACTAATTCTGTAGTTTTGCCTTTCCAGAATGGCATATTGTTGCAATCATACAATACAAAACATTTTCAGACTGGCTACTTTAAATTAGCAATAAGCACTTAGGTTCTTCCATGTCTTTACATAGCTTGTTAGCGTACTTTTTATATTGCTGAAAAACACTCTATTGATGATGTACCATAGCTTGTTTCTTCATTCACCTTTTGAAAACATCTTGGTTGCTTCCACTTATTTGAAATTATGACTAAAGCTTCTATAAACATTTGTGTTCAGGTTTTTTATGGAGAAATTTTTTAAACATGACCTGAAGCTGATTGTGTGGTTCAGATTATGAGTTCTTTATTGCAAAAGTCAGGCTTAAATTGAAGAAAATAATGAAAAACACTAGGCTTTTCAGGTATGACCTAATTCAAATCCCTTATGATTATACAGTGGAGGTGACAAACAGATTCAAGGGATTGAATCTGGTAGAGTGCCCGGAAGAATTATGGACAGAAGTTCATAACATTCTACAAGAGGGAGTGACCAAAACCATCCCAAGGAAAAATGTGAAAAGGCAAAGTGATTGTCTGAGGAGGTTTTACACATAGATGAGAAAGGAAGAGAAGTGAAAGGCAAAGGAGTAAGGGAAAGATAAAACCAATTGAATGTAGAGTTCCAGAGAATAGCAAGGAGAGAAAAGAAAGCCTACTTAAATGAACAATACAGAGAAATAGAAAGAATCAATAGAATGGGAAAGACTAGAGATCATTTCAAGAAAATTAGACATATCAAGGGAGCATTTCATGCAAGGATGAGCATGATAAGGGACAGGAATGGTTAGAACCTAACAGAAGCAGAAGAGAGTAAAAAGAGGCATCAAGAATGCACAGAAGAACTATTCAAAAAAGTCTTAATACCCCTAGATAACCACAATAGTGTGGTTATTCACCTAAAGCCAGACTTCCTGAAATGTGAAGTCAAGTAGGCCTTAGGAAGCATGACTACAAGCAATTTTTAGTGGAGGTGATGGAATTCTAGCTGCATGATGCTGTTAAAGTGCTGCAGTCAATAGTCAGCAAATTTGGAAAACTCCACAGGGGCCACAGGACTGGAAAAGGTCAGTTTTCTTTGCAATCTCAAAGAAGAGCAATGGCAAAGAATGTTCAAATTACCATATAATTGTGCTCATCTCACATAATAGCAAGGTTATGTTCAAAATTCTACAAGCTAGGCTTAAGCACCGGGGAAGGCAATGGCACCCCACCCCAGTACTTTTGCCTGGAAAATCCCATGGACGGAGGATCCTGGTAGGCTCCAGTCCATGGGGTCGCTAAGAGTCAGACATGACTGAAGCGACTTAGCAGCAGCAGCAGGCTTAAGCACTATGTGAATCAAGAACTTCCAGGTATACAAGCTGGGTTTTGAAGAGGCAGAGGAATCAGACATCAAATTTGTTGGATCAGGGAGAAAGCAAGGGAATTCCAGAAAAACATCTACTTCTGCATCATTGACTAAAGTTTTTGACCGTGTGAATCACAGCAAATTGTAGAAAATTCTTAAAGAGATGGGAATACCAGACCACCTTATCTGTCTCCTAAAAAACCTGTATGCAAGTCAAGAAACAATAATTAGATCTGAACATGGAACAACTGGCTAGTTCAAAATTGAGAAAGAAGTCCAACAAGGCAGTACATTGTCATCCTGCTTATTCAACTTCCATACAGGATACATCATGCAAAATGCTGGGCTGGATAAATCACAAGCTGTAATCAAGATTGATGGGTGAAATATCAACAACCTCAGATATGCAGATGATACCACTCTAGTGGTAGAAAGTGAAGAGGAACTAAAGGACCTCTTGATGAGTGTGAAAGAGGAGAGTGGAAATGCTGACTTGAAACTCAATATTCAGAAAACTAAGATTATTCATCCAGGGGTATCACTTCATAGCAAACAGGAGGGGAAAAAGTGGAAACGGACAGATTTTCTTCACTTGGGCTTCAAAATCACTGCAGATGGTGACTGCAGCCATGAAATTAAAGATACCTGCTCTTTGCAAGGAAAGGAAAGAAAAAGGAAAGGAAAGTCGCTCAGTCGTGTCTGACTCTTTGCGACCCCATGGACTGTAGCCTACCAGGCTCCTTTGTCCATGGAATTTTCCGGGTAATAGTACTGGAGTGGATTGCCATTTCCTTCTCCAGGGTATCTTCCTGACCCAAGGGATCGAACCCAGTCTCCCACATTGGAGGCAGAGGCTTTACCATCTGAGCCACCAGGGAAGTCCTTGCAAGGAAAACTATGACAAACCTAGACAGAATATTAAAAATAAATAAATAAATAACAAAGACCTCACTCTGCCAACAAATGTCCATATAGTCAATGCTATGGTTTTTCCAGTTGTCATGTTCGGATGTGAGAGTTTGACCATAAAGAAAGTTGAGTGTGGAAGAATTGATGCCTCCCAGTTGTGGTGCTGGTGCTGGAGAAGACTCTTGAGAGTCCCTTGGACAGCAAGGAGATCAAAACAGTCCATCCTAAAGGAAATTAACCCTGAATATTCATTGGAAGTACTGTTGATGTAACTGAAGCTCCAATGAGTTGGTTCTTTGCCACTCGATGCAAAGAACCAACTCATTGAAAAAGACCCTGATGCTGGGAAAGATTGAAAGCAAAATGAGGGGAAGGCAGAGGATGAGATGTTTTGATTAGCATCACCGACTCAGTGGATATGAACTTGAACAAACTCTGAGAGATTGTGGAGGACAGGATCCTGGCATGCTGCAGTCCATGGTGTTGCAAAGAGTGGGGCATGACTTAGTGATTAATCAAAAAATATATATATATATATATATATATATATATATGTATATTTAACTAAAGTGAGTTAATGTCTAGTATCTCTGTCAATGAAACATATAGTCAGTCTATGGTTACCTTTAGAAGAAACTATCAAACTGTCTTCCAAAATTGTTGTTTCATTTTGCATTACCACCAACAATAAATAAAAGTCCTTGTTGTTCTATATCCTTGCCAGCATTTGATGTGTTCAGTATTTTGGAGTTCAGTCACTCAAATCAGTATGTAGTGGTATCTTCTTGTTTTAATTTACAATAGCATAATGATGTCATATTGAACACTGTTTTATATGCATACTCACCATCTGTTTTTCTTCTTTGGTGAGGTGTTCAGATCTTGTGCCCATGTTTTAACTAGATTGTTTATGTCCATATATTGAGTTTTAAGAGTTCTTCATATCTTTTGGATACCAGTACTTTAACAAATAAGTGTTTTTAAAAGATTTTCCTTTGTTGCTTAACTTTTATTCTCTTAACAGTTTTTTAATAGAGTAGAAAATTTTAATTTTAGAGAAGTCTAACACATCAATTATTTCTTTCATGGATAGTGCTTTGGATCTTTTATCAAATGAGTCATTGTGAAATCCAAAGTCACCTAGATACATTTCTAACTTACCTTTCAAAAGTTTTGTACTTTTGTATACATTTATGTCCGAGGTCCCTAGGGTGATAACTTTTTTGCAAAAGATATAAGGTCTGTGTCTAGATTCTTTCTTTTTTTAATGAATTCAGTTTTCAGTTGTTCCAGTATCATTTACTGAAAAGTTATATTCTGTTTATTGAATTACTTTTGCTCTTTGTCAAATGTAATTTGAATATATTAAATACTCTGTGTCTGTATTTCTATTCTATTCCATTATTTTTTGTTTATTCTTTTATTAATATCAGACAGCTTTTGCTTATTTGTCTATTCTTTGATTAATTCCATGTCATTCTGATTTTGTAGTTTTATAGTAAGTCTTGAATTGGAGTAGTGTCAGTATGTTGACATTTTATTTTTTAGCATTTTGTTACCAATTCTGGCTCTTTTTATTTTCTGTAAAAATGTTATAATCAAATGACCATAGATAAACAACAAGAATTTACTCTATAGCACAGAGAACTGTATTCAATATCTTGTAATAACTTATAACAGAAAATGATCTGAAAAACAACATGTTACAAATATATGTATATATTTAGAATTATGTATAATTGAACATATATAAAGCTGAAATCTCTTTACTGTAACCTAAAATTATGCAACATTGTAAATCAACTATACTTCAATTAAAAAATATTTATGTCATTTTGTTGACATCCACTGAGATATTCATTGGGATTCCATCAAATCTATAGGTCAGTTAAGAAAAAACTGATAGATAATAGTATCCATTACCATGGGATATCTCTTAGTTCATTTAGATAATTTTAATTAATTTTATTGGAGTTTTATGATTATCATTTTACATGCTTTGTTAGATTTATACCTGAGTATTTCCTTTAGTTTTGTTCTGACATAAATGGTACTTTGTTTTTTATTTCAAAATATAAATCCTATATCCTGTATCCTATAAAATCCTGTATCCTATAACCTTGCTGTAATCTGTTATTAGCTCTAGAATTTCCTTTTTGACTATTTATTGGAACTTTCTAGTGAGACCATCTTCTATATGCCAATGAAGTCTGTTTAGTTTCTTCTTTCTCAGTCTGTTACTTTTATTTCCTTTTCTTATCTGATTTTATTAGGTAAGATTTCCAGTATTAAAGTAGTAGTAGTGAAAAGGATATTTTTGCTTTCTCCTTCATCTTTCAGGAAAAGTATCTATTTTCTTACCATTAAGTATAGTTTTAGTTGCTAGGGTTTCATTTTTCCACTTTTTTCTGCCTTCTCTTGTATTAATTGAGCATTTTTATTATTCCACTTTAATCATCAATTTACTTCTTATCTATGATGATGACTTAGTCACTCAGTCTTGTCTGACTCTTTGTGAACCCATGGACTTGAGCCAGCCCTCCGGGCTCCTCTGTCCATGGGATTCTCCAGGCAAGAATACTGGAGTGGGTAGCCATTTCCATCTCCACTTCTTATATATATATATATATATATATTTTTTTTTTTAATAGAAATAGCTTTTAGATACTAGAAATATGTTAGTACTATAATATAAATTATTTTTAATTTTAGGAAAAAAGTTATAATTATGCCAAGCTCATATAAAAACCTACATTCTCTTCACCTCAAAGAAGAATGAACTTTGCAAAAGATATAAATAAAAGCAATATGATAAGTATATACTTTTCAGATACAGTTCCTTAGATATATAAAGAGTCTTAGACATTATGTGACGGAGAAGTCAATGGCACCCCACTTCAGTACTCTTGCCTGGAAAATCCCATGGATGGAGGAGCCAGTCCATGAGGTCACTTAGAGTCAGACACGACTGAGTGACTTCACTTTAACTTTTCACTTTCACGTATTGGAGAAGGAAATGGCAACCCACTCCAGTATTCTTGCCTGGAGAATCCCAGGGACAGGGGAGCCTGGTGGGCTGCTATCTATGGGTCGCACAGAGTCGGACACGACTGAAGTGACTTAGCAGCAGCAGCAGCAGCAGACATTATGTAAAATATGAAATGTAGTAAAACTATCACCATGAAACACTCTGCCTTATTTATTTCTTCAGATTTCCTAGAGAACTTCAAAAATTATTTGAGATAACCTACTATCTCCATATTCCCCTTGAAACCAAATGTGTTATTTAGAAGGCAACTTAAGCTGTTTTGGTAAATAATCTTAAAACGTACATTTTTAAATAGGTCAAAACTTTTTCTGCTTCTCACATAACCATTCAGAACAGAAGAAGCTATAGCTTCAAAAGCTCATTAAGGGCTTCAGACTTTCAGTCTTGTGGTCTCACCAGGCCTCATAGTGCTACCCTCGTCTACACAGTTAAGACTTTTGTCATTACCACATACTTATTGCAGGCCCCAGGAAGGAGAAAAGAGAGTAAGGATCTGGGGCAAATGACCTGAATGTTACTTATGTAACTTCGAATCACATTTTATGACCTAGTGACTAAGTACGAACTGCAAAGTCACATTTCACCAGCTGAGCCACAAGGGAAGCCGCCACATTTCGCTAACAAGAATTTAATCATATGGCCAGATGTAGCTGCAAGAGAGACTGGGAAATACTATATTTAGTTGGGAAGTCATATGCACAACTAGGACTTACAAGCAGAGAGTGGGGAGTTCTTACTAGAAAAGAAAAATAAGAGGATGATAGAAGGCAATGGCACCCCCACTCCAGTACTCTTGCTTTGAAAATCCCATGGACTGAGGAGCCTGGTAAGCTACAGTCCATGGGGTTGCTAAGAGTCAGACACGACTGAGCAACTTCACTTTCACCTTTAACTTTCATGCGTTGGAGAAGGAAATGGCAGCCCACTCTGCTGTTCTTGCCTGGAGAATCCCAGGGGTGGCTGAGCCTGGCTGGCTGCCATCTATGGGGTCGCACAAAGTCGGACACCACTGAGCGACTTAGCAGCAGCAGCAGCAGCAGAATAATACAGTTTCCATACCAAGCATTTAATTTTACAAATTAATGTATATTTATATTATACTGGTATTTGTTTTAATAATAGAAAAACAGTAGAATTTCATCAATTAGCAGGCCTTGAAAGATTTAAATAGGTAACTCTCTATTTACTTGAGGGTAAAGATTAAATTATTTTAATACTAAATTATAGTATGTGTTTAAAGGTTTCTATGAAGTAGGAATAATAGACACATATGATTCCTATATATATTAATATTATAGTATATATGTTTTTATTGTTTCCATTATATATATAAGTATTATATCTGGTATCCAAGAACAGTAGTAGAATATTAGCATTACTGATATGATTAAGAATATGAACAACATTTATAATGCCTACAGGTAGTACTCAACAGGTTTGAGTAAGGCATCATTTATTTATTTTCTGTAAAGTAGCTAAGGACTTCTGGCAAACTGGAAATTAAATATCATATCTCTAAAATGAACCAAATTATACAGAACAATTTTATTATTTTCTTTCTGTAAAATTATCTTAGTTTATAAGCTTATAACTTTAGCAAAGATTAAAGCTGAAAATATTTGAAGAATATATATATATATGATATATATACACACGTATATATCATTCATAAATATAATTCTGCATATATGTATACATTCACCCACCTGAAGACAAAATATCTGAACTAGTTTGTTCTGACATAGGTAAATGTGGCAAAGACTTAGAAGACTTAATGAGGCTAAATCAAATTAGTTATAATTGTATCTATGACAGCAAGTCCCCCCAAACTGCCTCCTGGCATTGCAGAGACTTTGGCAAATATGAGCTTAGGTCACACTACTCAAAATCAAGGAGCTGACAGGCCAAATTTTCTTCCTGAGGTTTTGCTCATTAGCCAAACCAAAGTACTTAGTATATCAGGTAATGCTGCTTGAATTCTAGAACAACACTAGGCTTTGGGATATGAGCCCATGTTAACTCATTGAAAAGTGTCTAAATACTTGTACCTGGTAAAATGGTCCACAGATGACAACTTGGACAGAAGGATTTTTTCTTTTCTCTGTCATGTAATTTTGACAGTTTTACAAACTGTATAACAGCCACCTTCAGACTCCATCTTAACTGTTTGTTTATTGTACTGCCATAAATTGTGTTTCTCTGACTTTTAAAGATTCTTGTAGATGTTATTATAACAGCCTGTGATAAGTTTCAAATTGGATGAAGATATTTACAGATTAATTTGTAGAAGTAAAAAAAAAGCAAACATTTACATTAATTGGAAGATAAGGCAATGTTTTCTTAAGTAGCTGGTATTTGTTACACATATTTAATTATTTGTAATTTAATTATTATTAATACCTCTATATTATAGTAAGGTTTTAAATTAATGTGCTATTTTTTCAGAATATGTACAATGTTCCTTAACACCTATGGAAAAAAATGGGCTATTTAAGCATGTACACGGTTTCTAAGCTCTATTATAAAGCGATAGAAATAAAAATATTCTGCACTTGTTAGAAGACATATACAGTAATATATAGATAAAGCCAAAATATATAGGACATTATAAAGATCATATGTCTGTCTTCTAAACTGTATAAAATCAGCAGACAACCCTCATCCCTTCTCCCTTACTGTCAAACAGTATATCCTCCCTTATTAAGTAAAGCAATCACGAGACCTACTTCAATTTCCCGCTATTATAACAGTGAAATACATCTGTGTCATTACATCCCTTCCATTCTTTTTCCAGTTATAATAGAAGAAGTATTACTTCCCATGTCAGAAATAATTTTTCTATTTGTGTTTTGGGATCTATTTTTTTTTCCTTCTCTGGCACAAAGGTTTCACATATATAGTAAATTCTTTCTCTTTAGGGATGCCTTCCCTTTAACAATTAAAGAGATATATCAATCCATCAATATATCAACAAACAACAAAACAAATTCTACCCTATGTTCTCTTAAGCTGACTATCTCTTCACTCACAGTCATAATTATTAAAGTTATTTATACTCCTTGGCCTTCCCTGGTGATTCAGTGGGAAAGAATCTGCCCACCTTCCAATGCAGGTGATACAGGTTCAATCCCTGATTGGGAAGATCCTCTGGAGAAGAAAATGGTATCCCACTCAGTATTCTTGCCTGGGAAACCCCATGGATAGAGGAGCCTAATAAGCTAGAGTCCATGGGGTTGCAAAGAGTCAAATAGGAGTTACTGACTAAAGAGCAACAGCAACAACAACATTTATACTTCATGTCTCCTTGACTCTGCACTTTACTCTCTGAGCTCTTTATCAGCAATAAATCGAATTATATATACAAAATCAAAACTGTCAACTGTGGACTTTTTCATTTTTTAATTTTTTAATATGTTTGCCATATATCAAAAAACCCCCCCCCCCCTCCCCCCCCCCCAAGACAAGGACTGCAACTTGTTTCTATGTTATCTGTTCATCCATCTCCCATCATCCCACCCTCTCCTCTCCCACCGTCCCCCGTTCTCTTTTTTTAAATGTTTGGCCGGAGCATAGGGTTTGTTACCATTTTTCTAAATTCCATATATATGCGTTAGTATACTGTACTGGTGTTTTTCTTTCCAACTTACTTCACTCTGTATAATAGGCTCCAGTTTCATCCACCTCAGTAGAACTGATTCAAATGTATTCTTTTTAATGGCTGAGTAATACTCCATTGTGTATATGTACCACTGCTTTCTTATCCATTCATCTGCTGATGGACATCTCAGTTGCTTCCATGTCCTGGCTATTATAAACAGTGCTGCTACGAACATTGGGGTACACGTGTCTCTTTCAATTCTGGTTTTCTCAGTGTGTATGCCCAGCAGTGGGATTGCTGGATCATTAGGCAGTTCTATTTCCAGTTTTTTAAGGAATCTCCACACTGTTATCCATAGTAGCTGTACTAGTTCGCATTCCCACCAACAGTGTAAGAGGGTTCCCTTTTCTCCACACCCTCTCCAGCATTTATTGCTTGTGGACTTTTGGATCACAGCCATTCTGACTGGCGTGAAATGGTGCCTCATAGTGGTTTTGATTTGCATTTCTCTGATAATGAGTGATGTTGAGCATCTTTTCATGTGTTTGTTAGCCATCTGTATGTCTTCTTTGGAGAAATGTCTGTTTAGTTCTTTGGCCCATTTTTTGATTGGGTCATTTATTTTTCTGGAATTGAGCTGTAGGAGTTGCTTGTATATTTTTGAGATTAGTTGTTTGTTGCTTCATTTGCTATTATTTTCTCCCATTCTGAAGGCTGTCTTTTCACCTTGCTTATAATTTCCTGAGGACTTTTTCATTTTCTAAGTTTCTCGTTAGCAACATTTGAAATATTCTCGACCAGTGCTTCATGCTCTGATACTTTGACTCCTGTTATATTCTTTTTATTCATAGTCATATATTTAACTGTATATAGGAAGTCTCCATTTGGACAATTCTTAAAAATATGTCACCCTCCATTTTCCTATTCCCAACAAATCAATTTCTTTGTGTGTGTTTTTAGTTTACTGTCTATTCAGTTGCCCATAAAACCTTTCTCATCTTTGACCATATCTTTTACTTCCCTGTGTGTTTGTGTCCTAAGTTGCTTCAGTCATGTCCAACTCTTTGTGACCCTGGACTGTAGCCCACCAAGGCTCCTCTGTCCATGGGGATTCTCCAAGCAAGTATAGTGGAGTGGGTTGCCACTTCCCTAAATTATGTTAAATAATCCATCAGAATTCTTCTATTTCCTAAATATAGTTCAAATCTGTTCACTTATATCTATCACTTCAGCTGCCATTTCACACAGCTCACAATTTTATGGTCTTGCCTAATCGAACCCAGATTCAATCCCTGGGTTGGGAAGATCCTCTGGAGAAGGCCCCAGTGTTCATCACAGCACTGTTTATAATAGCCAGGACATGGAAGCAACCTAGATGTCAATCAGCAGATGAATGGATAAGAAAGCTGTGGTACATATACACAATGGAGTATTACTCAGCCATTAAAAAGAATACATTTGAATCAGTTCTAATGAGGTGGATGAAACTGGAGCCTATTATACAGAGTGAAGTAAGTTGGAAAGAAAAACACCAATACAGTATACTAATGCATATATATGGAATTTAGAAAGATGGTAACAGTAACCCTGTATACGAGACAGCAAAGGAGACACTGATGTATAGAACAGTCTTTGGACTCTGGGAGAGGGAGAAGGTGGGATGATTTGGGATAATGGCATTGAAATAAGTATGATATCATATATGAAATGAGTCGCCAGTCCAGGTTTGATGCCTGATACTGGATGCCTGGGGCTGGAGCACTGGGAAAACCCAGAGGGATGGTATGGGGAGGGAGGAGGGAGGAGGGTTCAGGATGGGGAACACATGTATACCTGTGGCAGATTCATTTTGATGCATGGCAAAACCAATACAATATTGTAAATTTAAATAAAAATAAAAAAAAAAAAAAAAGAGCAACCCACTCCTGCTATTGCCTGGAAAATCCCATGGATAGAGGAGTGTGGTAGGCTACAGTCCATGGGGTCACAAAGAGTCAGACATGACTGAGCAACTTCACCTTCTTTCACTTTTCAATTGGTCCTATTTTAGGAGTGAAATAACTGGCCAAGATTTTTTTTTTTTAATGTCTGAGTGAAATGTTATAATAGAACATTGCAGAGATCCAGAGGGTAACTGGGGATACATTTAATGAAGTATTATTATAGCATGTTAAGTAAATTTCATTTAATCTGTAAATTTTGGAAGTTTTCCAAGACTGATAACATTGGAAAAAATTCTATTTAAAATCAGTTACCTAGTCAATTTACTGGTTTATTTCTAGTACCCTCACAAACATAAAGGATATAAAAATATTCATAAAGTAGTTTATTTCCACTTTAATTATTCCTGGTTCTCATTTGGTTTTGAAAGGCTTTTATGATCATTGGAATTATTGAGTCCTTTTGATGTCTTCAGTAATCCCTGAAATGGGTGAATATTAATACTGTCACACATATGTATCATACATACACATACATTGCACATGTGTGTATATATATATACATCAAAATGTTTTGGAATTCATTTTTGGTAAGAATTGTTAAATATAAATATATAATATATTTTAACACATTTGATTACATTTAATATCAACTCCCCCCTCATTCTCTTTGAAATAGGGCAGAAGAATGTTTAAAATTTACCATTTTCCTAGTGAACTATTTAGGAATTAGAGAAATAATAAAAAATTATATTTTAGGCAGTATTGAGTATGCATGCAGTGCTGGTCTCCTCATGTATCTTATTTTTCCCCCATAAAAATTACATCATTATTATGAAAAAATCATAGCATATGAGTCTGTAAATATAAATTTAAATATATGAACTACTGACTGTGTGTCTTTGAACAAGTGACTTATCCTTCAGGCTCATACTCTTATTTGTAAAATACGTATTGCAAAAGATAATACGTATAACGATAACTCAGTAGTTCACAGTAGGTCCTCATTAATCTTGTCTTTTCTTTCTTCATATTTCTCTTAACTCTATGAAGTAAAACATGGTTACAAATAAAAATAATGTATATGTACATATTCTTATAGGTGGTAGATGTGCACATGTATATATAATATTTGTATACGTATATATCCAGAATAATATTGAATGTTCTTACAGAAAGTTGAAATATCTTTTTTCTAAATACTTTAAGAATAATAGTAAGGTCCTGGTGCCTGTGCCACATGCTGCTGCAGCTAAGTCTCTTTAGTCGTGTCCGATTCTGTGCGACCCCATAGACGAGAGTCCACCAGGCTCCCCCATCCCTTGGATTCTCCAGTCAAGAACACTTGAGTGGGTTGTCATTTCCTTCTCCAATGCATGAAAGGAAAAGTGAAAGTGAAGTCTCTCAGTTGTGTCCTACTCTTGGTGACCCCATGGACTGCAGCCTACCAGGCTCCTCCATCCATGGGATTTTCCAGGCAAGAGTACTGGAGTGAGGTGCCATTGCCTTCTGCACGTGCCACATGTGATACAGTACCCCCCCCCCCAAAAAAAAAAAAAAAAAATTGTAGTTGAACTTACTTTAGAAAAAATTGGTATAAAACCAGACTGAAATTGATAATCCTTAAATTGTATGTATTTAAAAAGTTTTTAAGTGTTTGAGTTGAAGGATATACATATAGTTTTAAATAGTCATCTGGAAAATTGATTAATTGAATCCATTGAGGTGGTAAAGCAGTCTATGTATGGAGGCCAGAAGGTAATAGCAAAACTTGAACCCAGGGTATAAATGCTGGGAAAACTTACTTTTTAGAGGGACTAGATTAGTCATTATTGGCATGTTACTATAAGAGAAGGATGAAAGTTGTGCTAAAAAAATTGTACTTTTAGATCTACCATCTTGACTAAATGTGTTTAATAAACATAAAAAAAAAAAAAACTTTAACCCACACAGAAATTAACTCAAATGTATTCTGAAATATGATTTCCATTTCCTTACTGACACACAATAGAATCGATCGCTGAAAATACACTGTTAGTGGAATCTTTAAACTTGGGTCCTTAGAATGAATGATAAAAATGAGTGAGTAACTTAGACATAAACTATCAGTACTTCTGTGTTGGGTTTCAGGAATAATCTGTTCAAGTACTTAAAGTGTATTTAATGCTTAAGTTAAAGAGGAGAGTGAAAAAGTTGGCTTAAATATCAACATTCAGAAAACGAAGATCATGGGATCTGGTCCCATCACTTCATGTGAAATAGATGGGGAAACAGTGGAAACAGTGTCAGACTTTATTTTGGGGGGATCCAAAATCACTGCAGATGGTGACTGCAGCCAGGAGATTAAAAGATGCTTACTCCTTGGGAGAAAAGTTATGACCAACCTAGATAGCATATTCAAAAGTAGAGACATTACTTTGCCACAAAGGTCTGTCTAGTCAGATCAGATCAGATCAGTCACTCAGTCGTGTCCGACTCTTCGAGACCCCATGAACTGCAGCACACCAGGCCTCCCTGTCCATCACGAACTCCTGGAGGTCACTCAGACTCACATCCATTGAGTTGGTGATGCCATCCAGCCATCTCATCCTCTGTCGTCCCCTTCTCCTCTTGCCCACAATCCCTCCCAGCATCAGAGTCTTTTCCAATGTGTCAACTCTTTGCATGAGGTGGCCAAAATGCTGGAGTTTCAGCTTTAGCATCATTCCTTCCAAAGAAATCCTAGGGCTGATCTCCTTCAGAATGGACTGCTTGGATCTTCTTGCAGTCCAAGGGACTCTCAAGAGTCTTATCCAACACCACAGTTCAAAAGCATCAATTCTTCGGCGCTCAGCTTTCTTCACAGTCCAACTCTCACATCCATACATGACCACTGGAAAAACCATAGCCTTGACTAGACGGACCTCTGTTGGCAAAGTAATGTCTCTGCTTTTCAATATACTATCTAGGTTGGTCATAACTTTCCTTCCAAGGAGTAAGCATCTTTTAATTTCATGGCTGCAAACACCATTTGCAGTGATTTTGGAACCCCCAAAATAAAGTCTGACACTGTTTCCACAGTTTCCCCATCTATTCCCCATGAAGTGATGGGACCAGATGCCATGATCTTCGTTTTCTGAATATTGAGCTTTAAGCCAACTTTTTCACTTTCCTCTTTCACTATCATCAAGAGGCTTTTGAGTTCCTCTTCACTTTCTGCCATAAGGGTGGTGTCATCTGCATATCTGAGGTTATTGATATTTCTCCCAGCAATCTGGATTCCAGCTTGTGCTTCTTCCAGCCCAGCGTTTCTCATGATGTACTCTGCACATAAGTTAAATAAGCAGGGTGACAATATACAGCCTTGATATACTCCTTTTCCTATTTGGAACCCGTCTGTTGTTCCATGTCCAGTTCTAACTGTTGCTTCCTGACTTGCATGTAGGTTTCTCAAGAGGAAGGTCAGGTGGTCTGGTATTCCAATCTCTTTCACAATTTTCCACAGTTTATTATGATCCACACAGTCAAAGGCTTTGGAATAATCAGTAAATCAGAAACAGATGTTTTTCTGGAACTCTCTTGCTTTTTCTATGATCCAGCAGATGTTGGCAATTTGATTTCTGCTTCCTCTGCCTCTTCCAAAACCAGCTTGAACATCTGGAAGTTCACGGTTCATGTACTGCTGAAGCCTGGCTTGGAGAATTTTGAGCATTACTTTACTAGCGTGTGAGATGAGTGCAACTAAGCAGTAGTTTGAGCATTCTTTGGCATTACCTTTCTTTGGGATTGGAATGAAAACTGACCTTTTCCAGTCCTGTGGCCACTGCTGAGTTTTCCAAATTTGCTGGCATATTGAGTGCAGCACTTTCACAGCATCATCTTTCAGGATGTGTAATAGCTCAACCGGAATGTCATCACCTCCACTAGCTTTGCTCGTAATGATGCTTTCTAAGGCCCACTTGACTTCATGTTCCAGGATGTCTGGCTCTAGGTGAGTGATCACACCATCATGATTATCTGGGTTGTGAAGATCTTTTTTGTACATTTCTTCTGTGTATTCTTGCCACCTCCTCTTAATACATTCTGGTTCTGTTAGGTCCATACCATTTCTGTCCTTTATTGAGCCTATCTTTCCGTGAAATGTTCCCTTGGTATCTCTAATTTTCTTGAAGAGATCCCTAGTCTTTCCCATTCTGCTGTTTTCCTCTATTTCTTTGCATTCATTGCTGAGGATGTCTTTCTTATCTCTTCTTGCTATTCTTTGGATCTCTGCATTCAGATGCTTATGTCTTTCCTTTTCTCCTTTGCTTTTCATTTCTCTTCTTTACCCAGTTATTTGTAAGGCCTCCCCAGACAGCCATTTGGCTTTTTTGCATGTCTTTTCCATGGGGATGGTATTGATCCCTGTCTCCTGTACAATGTCATGAACCTCCATCCCTAGTTCATCATGCACTCTATCTATCAGATCTAGCCCCTTAAATCCATTTCTCACTTCCACTGTATAATCATAAGAGATTTGATTTAGGTCATACCTGAATGGTCTAATGGTTTTCCCTACTTTCTTCAATTAGTGTATGAATTTGGCAATAAGGAGTTCATGATCTGAGCCACAGTAAGCTCCTGGTCATATTTTTGCTGACTGTATAGAGCTTCTCCATCTTTGGCTGCAAAGAATATAATCAGTCTGATTTTCGTATTGACCATCTGGTGGTCCATGTGTATAATCTTCTCTTGTGTTGTTGGAAAAGAGTGTTGATTATCAACTTTAAATTTCTTAATAAAATTATTTACTTCAGTGCAAATCCTTCAAAGTGATTTCAGAGATAGGGGAGCATTATATAGAAAAAGGAGGTTTTATAATTTTGGTTTAAAAGTAAAACTCTAGTTTAAAAAATGTATTTCAGTAAATTGAATATTAATTTTTTATAATTTTATATATTTATAGCTGTGCTGGATCTTTGTTGCTGCCCAAGTGCTTTTTTCTAGTTTCAGCAAGCATAGGGCTACTTTCTAGTTGCAATGCATGGGCTTTTCATTGTGGTGGCTTCTCTTGTTCCAAGCACAGGCTCTAGGCCTTGTGGGCTTCAGTAGTTGTAGCATATAGGCTCAGTAGTTTTGGCTCACAGGTTCAATAGTTGTGGTGCACAGGCTTTAGTTGCTCTGAGGAATGTGGAATCTTCCTAGATCAGTGATAGAACCTGTGTCTCCTGCATTGGCAGGTGGATTCTTTAGCACTGAGCCACCAGGGAAGCCCCAAATATCAATTTTTAACAAACAAGAAGGTAAAAAGATTTTTTGCCCCAACTTCAAATACACCAAAACACAGATTGACAGTTAGGTTCAAATATGTAATTTATGAGATAATTTCTCACACATTTAATTATGCTCTTTAATTCTTAAAACCTATTAACAACTTCCTTTGAATAAAACAGAAAAGGTTACGATTAGCTATTTTCAATATTTTACATAATTAGCAATAAAATTAAATTTGTACATTGTCATCTCATAGCAAATCTGATAACTAATTGACCATCAACTTTTCCCATTATGTCATTATAATATGTTCTGCTTCCAACCTGGAATTATCCAATATTACTCATGATCAGACCGTGAAGAACTTTCTTGTAGCCTTTGTCAGATTTTATTATCAGAGTAATGCTAATCATTGAGGTTATTTTTTTAATGTTTTTGTCAACTGAAAATCAAGTATCTGTAAATCTGTTTTAGTTAAATATATTAAGTTTTTGATGAATATATCCTGACATTGAATAAAATTTAGTGTTTGTCATATCAGATCAGATCAGATCAGATCAGTCGCTCAGTTGTGTCCGACTCTTTGCGACCCCAAGAACCGCAGCACGCCAGGCCTCCCTGTCCATCACCAGTTCCCAGAGGTCACCCAGACTCATACCCATCGAGTCAGTGATGCCATCCAGCCATCTCATCCTCTGTCGTCCCCTTCTCCTCCTGCCCTCAGTCCCTCCCAGCATCAGAGTCTTCTCCAATGAGTCAACTCTTCGCATGAGGTGGACAAAATACTGGAGTTTCAGCTTTAGCATCATTCCTTCTAAAGAAATTCCAGGATTGATCTCCTTCAGAATGGACTGGTTGGATCTTCTTGCAGTCCAAGGGACTCTCAAGAGTCTTCTCCAACACCATAGTTCAAAAGCATCAATTCTTCGGCGCTCAGCCTTCTTCACAGTCCAGCTCTCACATCCATACATGACCACAGGAAAGACCATAGCCTTGACTAGGCGAACCTTTGTTGGTAAAGTAATGTCTCTGCTTTTGAATATGCTCTATTTTCTATGTAAAAAGATCCACTGAGGTTCAAGAGAGGATGTTGAACTCACCTCTCCAACCTGGAGGATCAAGGTTAACTTTAAGAAGAGCATGTGGGGAGGGACATAATGTTGCAGTCATATGTGGAATATACATTTCTCATTAAAGATTCAAGGACTGGAGACTCAGAGATGTAAAGTAACTTTCCTAAAATCACAAATTTTAGCAAGAAGCAGACCTAAATAGGTTTTGTACTATATACAGGTAACTTCCTTAACATTTTGACTTTATTTTTCAGATTAAAATTGAGAGTAATAATAATATTCTCACGAATCCTCATGAAATGTAAATATTCTTATAAGGTGCTGAAGTATTTATTGAACAGTTATATTTAGTTACAAAACAGTTCTTTACAGCCTCATACTATATCTATCAGCTTAATGTATGTTTGTTGTTGTTTTTGTTAATCGCTAAGTTGTGTTCCACTCTTGTGACTCCATGGTCTGTATCCCACCAAGTTCTTCTGTCCATGGAATTTCTCAGGCAATAATACTGGAGTGGGTTGACATTTACTTCTACAGGGATTCTTCCTGACGCAGGGATGGAACCCTCATCTCTTGCATTGGCAGGCAGATTTTTAACTGCTGAACCACCAGGGAAACTTTAATACATATTTGCTGCTGCTGCTAAGTTACTTCAGTCATGTCCAACTCTGTGCGACCCCATAGATGGCAGCCCACCAGGCTCCCCCATCCCTGGGATTCTCCAGGCAAGAACACTGGAGTGGGCTGCCATTTCCTTCTCCAAGGCATGAAAGTGAAAAGTGAAAGGGAAGTCGCTCAGTCATCTCCAACTCTTCACAACCCCATGGACTGTAGCCCATCAGGCTCCTCCGCCCCATGGGATTTTCCAGGCAAGAGTACTGGAGTGGGCTGCCATTTCCTTCTCCAATGCATGAAAGTTGTTTACCATAATACAATTATACAACTCTGTATGATTATGATAGGAGGTACTACTCTGGTGAACAAATTGTGGAACAAATGTAACTAAAACTGCTAAGCATAAAATGAATAGGTAGCAGCAGAAATATATTGATATATGAGAATAGGTGAACCATAGACATTAGTTCACTGTATTGAGTGAGTGAATGTCAGTTCACCAGATGAATTAGATCAAAGGAGGTCAAACAGGAGCTTTTACTGCACTTGAAAATTTAAGCAGTCACATTAATTCAAATACTTAGAAATATCATATAAATCACATGTACAATAATTTATATTCTGTATATAGGGAAGCTTCATTAATTGTGTGTCTGTATGTATATGAAGAAATGGTCCTTGATTACTGTTTTAAGTCTTTCTCTTTACTAAAGGGTCAAGTCTTCTTTAGATGGTTAGACAGCTTCCTATATCTTCTTGGGTTGACTGAAAAATAGTGTCATTCGTATCTGTGCATAAATTGAACATTATGACCCAACTGTCATGTAACAGGAGGGATCATCTGTCTTTCCTTTTTTGAGTCAAGGGATTTTGGCAGGAACATAATATTCCCTTCAAAATCAGTTTGTTCCCTTGACTTTTTTTTTTATAGACTCTATTTATCTGATTCTGCCTCTTCCACAGAGTCTTTGGGCCTCCAGACTGATTAGATCCTAATTCTTTTGGCATGCTGTCAACATATCCCACTCAGAATAACTATTAAACCTTTGCTTTTGCTACTCGTCTGCAATTTTGTTTCCCTTTCTGTGCACTATGTCTCTGTTCTGTGATTTTCACCTATTTTTGCCTCAGGCTGTCTCCTGACAATGTGTTATCACCTCCCTCTATGAATTTGTTGCGTCTTTGTCCAAGTAATTTATTTATGTCCCCTTCTTTCTTTCCCCATCCCACTTCAATTTATGATCCCAACTATTAACTTTTTATGTATACGTTATTTTGTTTTGTTTCAATTTACCATGAATATTTTAAAAGATTAGACATTTTATTTTCTCTCAAATATATACACAGTACATTTTTCAAGATTAAAAGGCTTCACATGTAAATACTCATGTTGCAACTACAATAACCCAATAACTAATTATTAAGAGGAAGATCTCCTTTTCTATTTAGTAGAAACATTGAATGCTTCAAATGTTGCTAATGTAAGCTAAATCATTCATCCGGATTTTTTTCATCAACTTGAATAGTTTTATACACTGGTAACAGTTAAAACTGCAATTTAAACAGGTTTTCAGTATTATGTATTAGCCAGTATACAGATTTTATTCAAATATATGTATGTGTTCTCAGGAAATTAATCCAGGGATACTGTCAACAAAAATGGATTCTCTGTTGTTTTGCATTAATACAAATTCTTTCAAAGGAAAGTATAATGAAGTCATAAGTGCAGTTGAAAATAATTGATTAAATCTTTCCCTTTTATCCAATAACTGAAATAAGCATTTGAGAATTAAGAAAACTTTTAAGAATTAAACTAAGCTGATGGCTTTGAGTACTTATGTTACTTAGAATAAAGGATGGTTGTTCAGTTTTCAGATATTCTCAATTGTCTTATTTCCACCAATTTTTAGAGGAACTCTGTATGTTTTATTATTCAATTCACTACTAAGGAAGTAGTTTTCTTCTGCATTACATGGGAGGAAATGTAATAGACTGAATTAACAGGAAAGTTGAATCTGAAATGAAATTAGTGTGTAGGAAGTTTATTAAGGAATGTTCATGTATTCACCACCTATAAAAGGAATAGAAAAAGGACAGAGCAGGACTGGAATGGGGAAAAAAATCAAACAAACTGGAATTTGCTAGAGTATTAACGAAGATGTCAGCTGATCACCTGGAAATGAGGATAATTGTTAGAAAGTACACCAAACTGGGATAAGAAGGCTAGATTTTTGTGCTATATTGAGCAATCATTGGATGAGCAGATCCTGGTAAAAAGAGTTGACCTTGCAAGAGGCAATTCTTATTAGCAAAAGAGATATTGGAGGACTTTAAGGGGAATCTGGACAGCAAATCCCACCATAAGCTAAAGAAACAATTACTCAAAGTTAAATAAAAATACTTTAAGAAAAATAGGCACATCAGTGTACAAAGACAGCATCAATCATTTAATATTGTGTAGATCTTATATCTTTGACATACTTAGAATAATATTCTATTTTCTCTCTTCCCTTCTCCTTCCTCCTTCCCTGTTCCTCACCTCCCCCTCTCTTTCTCCGCTTGTTCTCTCTGTTTGTTCATATTTCCAGGAAAACATTTTATGATACACATTTAAAAAAAAAACATATACCAGATTGAACAGACTTTTACAGTGAACAACTATATGTTGACCACTTACACTTTTTAAAATTTACCTTTTATACACACCATGTAATGTTCACTTTTTTGTTGTTGGTCAATTTGTACCTTCTGAGAAATTTACAGAGTAGTAGGTCTTCTTCAGACTGCTACACAGAATATAATAAAGTGGCTAGCTTATAAAGCACAGAAATTTATTTCTCACAGTTGTGGAGGATGGGAAGTCTAAGATTCAGTTCAGTTCAGTTCAGTCACTCAACTGTATCTGACTCTTTGCCACTCCACGAACTGCAGCATGCCAGGCCTCCCTGTCATCACCAACTCCCGGAGTTCACTCAAACTCACGTCCATCGAGTCAGTGAGATGATCCAGCCATTTCATCCTCTGTTGTTCCCTTCTCCTCCTGACCCCAATCGCTCCCAGCATCAGAGTCTTTTCCAATGAGTCAACTCTTCACATGAGATGGCCAAAGTACTGGAGTTTCAGCTTCAGCATCAATCCTTCCAAAGAACACCCAGGACTGATCTCCTTTAGAATGGACTGCTTGGATCTCCTTGCAGTCCAAGGGACTCTCAAGAGTCTTATCCAACACCACAGTTCAAAAGCATCAATTCTTCGGCACTCAGCCTTCTTCACAGTCCAACTCTCACATCCATACACAACTACTGGAAAAACATAGCCTTGACTAGATGGACCTTTGGTGGCAAAGTAATGTCTCTGCTTTTGAATATGCTATCTAGGTTGATCATAACTTTCCTTTCAAGAAGTAAGTGTCTTTTAATTTCACAGCTGCAAACACCATCTGCAGTGATTTTGGAGCACAGAAAAACAAAGGCTGACACTGTTTCTATGGTTTCCCCATCTATTTCCCATGAAGTGATGGGACCAGATGCCATGATCTTCGTTTTCTGAATGTTGAGCTTTAAGCCAACCTTTTCACTCTCCACTTTCACTTTCATCAAGAGGCTTTTGAGTTCCTCTTCACTTTCTGCCATAAGGGTGGTGTCATCTGCATATCTGAGGTTATTGATATTTCTCCCAGCAATCTGGATTCCAGCTTGTGCTTCTTCCAGCCCAGCGTTTCTCATGATGTACTCTACATACTAAGTTAAATAAGCAGGGTGACAATATACAGCTTTGATGTACTCCTTTTCCTGTTTAGAACCGGTCTGTTGTTCCATGTCCAGTTCTTACTGTTGCTTCTTGACTTGCGTGTAGGTTTCTCAAGAGGCAGATTAGGTGGTCTGGTATTCCCATCTCTTTCAGAATTTTCCACAGTTTATTGGGATCAACACAGTCTAAGGCACTTTTTTTGAAGTCTATTTTTTAGGTGTCTGGTGATGGTAGACATTCTTCTTTGATGGCCTTATTCTCACTGTAACCTCACATGGTGAAAGGGCAAAGGAGATTTTAATGTCTTTTCTATACAAGCACTATCATACATAAGGGCTCCACGTTTGTAACCTAATCACCTTCCAAAAGGCCCTCACTTTTTAATACTGTCCTCTTAAGAGTTAAAATACCCACCTTTGAACTGGGGGGACACACTCAGCATTTTGTCCCTGACCATCCAAAATCTACATTCTTTCCCAAGTAAGATAGTAAGATATACGTATTCCATCCTAAAAACCAAAAGTCTTAACTAATTCCAGCACCAACTCAAAATAAGTACATGATTCATCTAATATCTAATATTATCTAAATTCAGCATAGGTAAACCCATGGTATGATTTTTCCACTAGTCATGTATAGATGTGAGAGTTGAACCATCAAGAAAGCTGAGTGACAAAGAACTGATGCTCTGAACTGTGGTGTTGGAGAAGACTCTTGAGAGTCCCTTGGACTGCAAGAAGATCCAACCAGTCCATCCTAAAGGAAATCAGTCCTGAATTTTCATTGGAAGGACTGATGCTGAAGCTGAATCTCCAATACTTTGACCACCTGATGCAAAGAACTGAGTCACTGGAAAAGATACTGATGCTGGGAGAGATTGAAGACAGGAGGAGAAGAGAATGACAGAGGATGAGATGGTTGGATGGCATCAATGACTTGATGTACATGAATTTAAGCAAGCTCCAGGAGCTTGGTGATGGACAGGGAAGCCTGGCATGCTGCTGTCTGTGGGGTCACAAAGAGTCGGACATGACTGAACTGAACTGAACTGAACTGAAAACTCAAGGTATGATTCATGCAGAGGCGACATGCTTTCCAGCTGTGAATCTGTGAATTCAAATATGTTATGTGCTTTCAAAATATAGTGGTGCAGGAGGCAGAGGAGAGGCACTCCCATACCAAAAGGTGGTAATAGGAAAGAAGAAAGCATGTGGAGTTCAAAGTGGCTGTGGGGAAGTCTTAACTTCTAGATCAATGAGTCACTGTTGGATTTCCCAGTGTAAGCATTCCTGACTCTGTAAATAAGACCTCTAGGCCAGCAGAGCATAAGTTCACGGGACCAGGAAGCAAACATTTTACTAATGGGACACTAGGGTTGGTGAGTGATACCACTTCCATTTCTACTTCTTGATCCTTGGACCTATGAATCCTGGCTATGGGAGAAACAATATCATATATTGAACACTGATTCAAAGACTATAAAGCTTTTTGGAAAACTTTGTTCCTGGCCAGCAAGGTGTTGCCACCTGTATGATGCTGTAAGTCTTCAAGAGGCCCTTCCAATAGCTGCTTCAGGTTGGTGGGGATATGGAAAGACCAGTGAGTTCCATGAACATGGACCCACCACCTCATTTTTGCTGTGATGTGAGTTCCTTGATCAGAAACAATGTTCTGTGGAATAACATTGTGGTAAATAAGGCATCCTTGTAAGTTCAAGACTGATAGTCTGGGCAGAAGCATTCCATGCAGGAAAGACAAAACCATATCCAGTGTGTCTACTTCATCAAGGAAAAATACTAACAATGCCATAATGGAGCTTTCAAATGTAAATAATCTGCCCTCAAGTAGCTGGCTGATGACCCTGGGAAACTGTGCCATATTGGTTACTCTGTTAATCTGGGTTACTGGCAGATTGAACACTTACTAACCATAGCTAAATTCCTATTAACTTTCAGCCCCTCCTATTAACAAATGATACTCTGTAAGGATGAGAATTCAACTTGGACTATAATTCAGCCCATCACAGGATGAGGTTCTGCATTTGATTTGTAGAAATTTCACTCTGTTCAGGAGATAAGCTTCAGAGCATATCCAGAAGCTCTTAAGTCATTTTGGGATATTTGAGATGGGAATTCAAACTCTGAGTTTAACCTTTCCTTTTACTACTTTGTTCAGTAACATTAGAAGTGTTGACCTAAAACAAATAGACCGTGAGTTATTTCTACAGCAAAAACTGCTTTATTCAGGATCAGCGGAAAATTACAACTGGGGGACTGCAATCATGTGAGCCAAGCACATTTTTTTTTCCCCCCAAAAAGAGAGGAGAATCTTTCTATAGAGGGAAAAGGAAATTGGGAGCACAATAGTAAACAGAGTCCATTGGAGAAATTGAGAGTTCAAAGTTTAGTGGTTTTTCTTCAGTTAATTGGAGAAGGCAATGGCAACCCACTCTAGTGTTCTTGCCTGGAGAATCCCAGGGATCGGGGGGCCTGGTGGGTGGCCGTCTATGGGGTCGCACAGAGTCAGACACAACTGAAGTGACTTAGCAGCAGCAGCAGCAGCTTCAGCTAATTTGTGAGAGTCAATCTGAGTTCTTGTCAGGCAGAGTCTCTCATCTTCTTGTTGGGTTCTGCAGTGGTTGTATGGTGTGACAGCTCCTCCCCCTTCTCTCCTGGATTTATTTAATTCAGGTTTCTGCTATTTGTTTTTTATAGAAGCAACCAATCAAAGTCATTATATTCTTTTAGTTTCTAAAAATGGTATTGCCTTTTATGATTGGTAGATTAGGAATATCCAGTACAGAGAGTTGGAGTAACTCTATTAATTATCAGCATTCTTTTTCCTGCTAGAAATAGATTCATTAGCCTCCTTAAATCTGATCATATTAGAGAGGTAATTCCAGGAACTCCAGAACCAATTCAGAAAACTCATCCTTAAAATTCATTTCCTCTACCACCACTCTCATTAAAAAGTCCACGTCTATCCTAGAGGACAGTTTTCTTGTACCTAAAGTTCCCTCATGCTTCTTTTTTAAATTCAATTCTACCTCTGCCCCCAGACCCTAGCAATCACTAATCTGTTTTCCATTACTACTGTTTTGCTTTTTCGAGAATGTCATAAGTAGAATTTTGCAGGCTGTCATCTTTGAGTTTGACATCTTTCATTTAATGCTTTGAGGTTATCCATCTTTTCTGTTTCTAAAAATAGTTTGTTCCTATTCAATACTGTATTTCTTTCCAATGAAAGTCATTTGGCAATGAAGGCTCAGAAATGTAATTTGCAGCCTCCTAACTTTGCCTAGCATTAATGATTTGTGCATATAACCAAGAGAAGTTAGTGAGAGACAACAGAAACATAAATTGTTCAATAGACATTAAATAATTTGATTAAATATGTGGACAAATAAATATGATATCAAGTATTTCAACATACAATTTCACTCTTATTAAGTGTAAAGATTTAGGGTTGAGCACATGCATATTTTTAGAATTTTCATATAGAAGAGGGATTATGTTACTTTCATATGCTCAAAGTGAGAATGGAATTGATTGTTGTGGTATTGAACAGTGGGTGTACATAAGTAGAATTTTTATTGGAGATAGTTTGACTGAAAATAATAAGATGTTTTCTAACATTTCTAACAGTAAAGTTTGTTGAGCAGAATACCATGTACCAGTCCCGATAAAGGACTCAACAAACATTGGTATCAGAGCTATTAAGGAAAATACTTGCAGTTAATCATTGGATGAAATGTTGCTTTGGTTACAAAGAAAAGAGACAGAGCAAGATGAACTTCAACAGTGAGCATCATTTCCTCATGGCCAGAGAGTCTTTTGTGGTAGCCATTGCAGGCAATTTCCACCCCTCTCACATTGCAGTGAAAGGAACCTTGCTAAAGACAGATATAGCAGTGGGCTGGCCAGGTGGCACATTATGTATAAGCTTTCAGCAATAAGAAAAGAGCACTCATTTAATCTAAAACAGGGAAAGGCATCACTACACAAGATGTGATAGGCATAGCACAGTCTGTGTGGTTCTTTAGCTCTTGGTATCAAAATGTTCCAGGTCCCAGGCCATGGACCTTGGACCCTGTTATGCAACTGAGTGGGGACAAAGACCTGCTCAGGAATGTGTCTGTCTTTCCCAACAGTCACAGAAGTTCCAGGGTAATTGGTGCTACTAAGAGTCCATGATAAGTGGCTGTGAGGCAGAGCTATTTTAGAAGAGATTCTAGGATTAATTGATTTACATTAATAGATGGTAAAATCTCTTTTACTTCTGAAACTTGTATGAAGATATTGAGAACCATGGAGTTTTCATTTTGAAAGTAAGTGGGATTCAGAAGTAAGTGATTTTGTAATGACTGTAAGTTATGGCACATCTATCTATGCATATATGCCCAAATAATAGGATAGCCTGTGTATGCACATGGGTATGTGTGTATGCATGCACATGTATAGTTTTTTCACTAAAGGAGAAACTTGTTCCCAATATGGGGATCTTAATAATATATTCTTCTATTTTCATGATAAATTATTAACACTTATTTTTAATTTAAACCCTTTGATGACTTCAAGAATTTGCAGTGTGTTTTATCTGAAATGCCTACATCTTTTACTAATTGGTGAGCTCATATGTATCATTCAAGAATCAAGTCAAATGTCTAATATTTCTTGAAGCCTTCCAAAGACTGTCTTCCTAATCTCGAGGTGAAGATATTCAGTATTTTTATCTTGTTCCCTGTTTCATTATATTTATTTGATTAAATTTATATTTCATAATTTTCACAATAAACTATGGTACTGAAAGAGACAAAGATATCTTCCTCTACATTTGGTATAGTGACACTTAGCATGGTGCCCAGAATTTAAAAATCCACAAAAGTTTTTGAGTGACTGAGCTAATAATGCAACAATGACTAAAGTGATAATCTAATCCATATTGCTTACCTAGCATAATTTATTCCATATTTCTGCTTAAAAATGTGTGCTTTGGCTCACAGTATTTCCATTTTGTACTTTCTTTCAACATCTAAATTGGTATTAAGTATCATATTTTGAGATACAAGTTCTCTAGATCTTTATTCCTGTTCTCTCTGCCTGTGGCATTTATACTACATTGCCAGCTATCACATTTCTAACCCAAGTCCTGAGATTGTACAATGCATGGTTTCCATCTAAAATGAGAAATTTTCTGTTGTTTCTCTGTTTGCACCATTTTCCTATAATAGGGTTACTATTAATTTTCATAATGATCATTTGAACATAAATGGAGATTTTATTACTGAGCATATTTTTAAATATTTTTTCTTTGTTGATTTCTGAGGGTGAGCATCTGGTGTATTGTTCTTCAGCTCTGGCTATCATGTTATTTAAAGGGCTCTGTGGCATAAGGGTGGGAGGGCAATTCAGAATTTCTTTCAATGCATTTCCCACAAATATCATCACATATGCAGACTGTGTATTAGATAAGGCAAGTTAGTCATGTCGTGAATTATAACGAGCAAGCTGATAGATATTCTGACACTCAGAGAAAGTAAAGAATAAAATAGTCAGCTGAAAAAAAGCTAACTGATATTTTGCACTTACTTTTAAAACAATGTAGAAAAAAATCAGCACATATTTAAAACATATTGCTTAACACAAATATCAATACTATAATTCTACTTACTAAAGTGTTAGATTTTATACATTTAAAACCATTTTAACACTTCATATATAGTATTATATAATTAGAATTGGCAATATTTTATCTTGAGACACATTTATTTTTGTCTTGCTAGGAACCTACATCCCAAAAATGAAGTAGAAATACTTTTTTAATATGTAATCTCACAAAATCTATTGTATAGTTGAAAATGCACAGAATTAATCTATTTATTGCTATAATAAAATAAATTTTCATACTAAACAGATGTTAATAAACAAATAGGTTCAAGTATAGCATTAGACATTGAAGATCCAAAGAGGAATGTGCCATACTAAATTGAACAAAAATTCAATAAACTTAATGTAACACCTTTAGATTTGTTATGAGAAAGGTAAGTACTATGGGAAAATAAAAAAGAGAAATTCATTGCTTCAGGACAAACAAATTAAGTTATAGTTTAAAGAGCAGATCACATTTGGGCTTGAGCAGCTGGGAACAAAGCAAAACAAAAAATAAAAGCAAGGTTTCCCACCAGTGTTGTGTAGATGCATGGATTAACAAATTGCCCAAAGTGAGTGAAGCATTTGATAAAGGAAATGGTGGGAAGACTGCTTGAGAGATAGTGAACAGATTATAGTTATCATAATGAAGAGTCCAGAGAGCTTCCAGGGGCTTATTCTGAACTGGGTAATAAATATCTGAGTTGCTTTAAAAGAATCATTTTGGTAACCATGTATAGGATAGCTTTATTAGGAGAAGGAAGGAGTGGTGATGTTAAAGGCAAGCACTCTTTAAGAACATAATCTAGCAGACCAGAACTGAAGAATTGAGCCTAAGGCTGCAATACTAGTGCAATGGAAAGGCAGCCACAGAACTGAATAATCTTTTGGGTCCTTAGAATGGATAATCAGTTCTTCACATGGCAGTTAGGATTTCTGGTTGTTTAGTGTTTTCAACTTCAGTAGTATAGTAATAATGCCTGGCTTGAAACAAAATGAACCTCTGCACTCTCTGTCCTCTGCTTCTCTTACTTCATTTCAATCACACTTGTGAGGTCCAGGGATATTAGCATGGGCTTGATTGAACCATGTCTTTCCCTCTCCAGGATCTCTAACATACTGGCCTCTCTGGAAAAATTCCAAACACCACCTTCTCTCCTCAGAACCCCTTTCTCAAACCTTCATGTGTTTTCTTGCATGTTGCTTTTCTCAAAGATTTCTTCCCTCCTCATGCAATGAAAATTTATTTTAAGATAACTTATTTTGTTTTTTCTTAGGATTTACTCTAATTTATAGCTATTTATTTATGTCTATGTTTGCTTTAATAATATCTAGTTCCCTTACTGCACTTTATTGCACTTTTGTTTATAGTCCATAATTGCATTGTGTAACCAAAACTTAGTTCCACAGTTGATAAAATTTAAATAAACATTAAATAAATGTCCCATGGATATTAAATGAGTAAAGGATATACTGAAGTTACCATGAGGAATGAGTTTTGGAGACAAGAATGTGAGTTTGATTCTGAATATCTGGACTATGAGGTGTTTACGTCCTCATCTTCATCATTGTTCTAATCAACCCCACCACAATCTGAGCATTTCCTGTAAGTGGACCAAGGGCTCTACATACAAGGTTCTATTTTAATCTCACAGTATTGAATAAATAAGATATAGAGGTTATGTAATGATCCTAAGATTAAAAAACTAGAAACTGAGAGATTGTAATTTAAATTCAGGGTTTTCTAACTCAAAATCCCACTGTTCTTACTGCTGTGATATAATGTTAATGTTTTAAGATAATCTAAACCTACAAAATATATTGTTCCTTGAAATTATGCAAACTAGAGAAAAGATAGAAAAATTACTAGCAATTCAGAGCAAAATATTAATTTATAGGCAACATTTATGCCAATTATACAATAACTTTTATTATAGAAGTATTGTGTGAATTAATGTCAATAGTTAACATCAAAATTCAAATAATTGGATAAATAGGGTGTATGTTCAAGGCCAGTCCAGGAAAGGGATGTTCCTAGGTGTGTCTTTTTGCCAGGGATTTTTACTCCACTCTGTGCCTTTTCTCGTGTGGGCTTTTTCCTTTCTTTGTCCCTTTCACAGGCTTTTTCCTTTTATTTATTTGCCCTCCACATGGTTCTTCTATTCACCACTTTCTCTGACTGCCATCTGGGACCCTGTTTTACTATTCTAATTACTTAACAGATTTAAGTTCTCCATTACAACTTAAAGTATGCAGATTATTTTATTTGCTTCAAGCATACAGGAGTTAGCACATAAACTAGTCAATAGAGTTCCACAGTATACACGATTCTCTTAATTCACTTAATATATTTTTTGTGCTTTCTCTAATGACCAACTTCCAGAACCCTATGTTCACTGCTGTTTTCAAATTGAAGACATTTGTTATGCTCCAAAATTAATAATAAAAATGGATGTAGAATTTATGTCATCAGAAAAAGATGGCATCATTCAAATTTCAGCTTAGGTCACACTAAAAGTAAGAAAAATATAGTCCTCTTCCATACCTCAAATTTTTAACATTGGTGATTTTTCAGTTTATGTTGTCTAAGTACCACCAAAGTCTTGCTTGCCCCAATATTCTTCACAATCCCAATTAAATTATTTAAACATGACCTAAGTCATTAGATAGCACAGTATTATAAATATGAAATAAAGAAAAAATATGTCTTTTTTTTCCTTCCTCTCAAATCATAGGCCTACACAGAAGTTTCAGGCCATATTTTGTATTGATTCAACATTATACTTTTGGAGTTAGCAACAGCAAAAGCATAGATATGCAAATATACTGTACAAGTCCATAATTTTTCACACATTAGATATAAAATTGTTGAATGACAGAGTCATAGGCTGCTACAGCCAGCAGGGATGTTTGATAATGTGTAATGTGATAGATGAAGTAACAAAATCAATGACTTCCATGTAGCCAGGAGTTTTTTTCAGGCTATACACAGCCTCAATTTATTACATTGCCAAAAGGTGAAGTTGTTGATGAACTCATTTGACAGTGCCATTTAAACAGAGAAGGGGACTGGTATAGAGAAAGTAGCACATAGACTGAGAATGTTGAGGCAAAAGCAATTGCAGTGGGCCTTTTCTATAGTGTACCTGAAGAACGGATGACCACCTCATGTCCTAAGGCTGACTGCCTAGATTTGCCTATTAGCTCTTAAAACTACAGTAACCAGAGGTAGAGAAAGGCTAAAAGAAAAAAACTCTCTGCAAATGCAATGAATGAAATTTGTGGACCAATGAAGGTTACAGAAATGACATAAAAAGAGACTCTTTAAAAATTTACAAGATATTTAATACCTGTTGATAATGCATCTCACTGCATAGTGGAGACTTGGTCCTTTAGACTTTTTATTTATTGTGTTTTTATGAATTTTTCAGTTTTACAAAAATAAGTATGAATTATTTTTCAAAATTTAAAGTTTTATTTGTATATTTCGATTTTATTTGTATCTTTGATTTTATTTGTGAAGGAAAATCAAAAAATTATCAAGAATAGAGGGTATAGAGAAATGGAAACATTCTAAAGGAATAGAAAAGAAGCAGCTCATGAAATTATACTTGACAAAATTTTGTCCAGGTACTTGGGGATGAAAATCAGGGCATTAACATCAGAACTACACTAAATATCATTCTTAATTTTCTAAGTGAAATATTTGTAAAGTTGACTAGTTTGTATATAATTTAGCCTTGAATGTGATTTAATTACTCATCAAATAAATATTCACTACATTAAAAAATAGCTATTTAAGTGGAAGCCTCCTTTATGTACTGTTAGTTTGATTAACGCCCACAATTTAGGGGGATGGTATTAAGTATTTGTTTAGGAGTTTTGTGTTATATGAGTGTGTAGAAGCTGTCAGGTACTAGAGGAGGGCATAGCAACCCACTGCCTTATTGCCTGGAGAATCACATGGACCGAGCAGCCTGACAGGCTACACAGTCCATACGGTTGCACAGAGTCAGACCGGAATGAAATGACTTAGCATGCATGCATACCCAGATATATGAACAAGAATATGTTCCATAAAACAATTACAGTTTGGAGTATGGTTTCAACAGAGGTGAGTTTGCTTCAGCAATATTTAGTTAGCTTTATTTTCTGCCTGCAAAGAATATAATCGATCTGATTTCGGTGTTGACCATCTGGTGATGTCCATGTATAGAGTCTTCTCTTGTGTTGTTGGAAGAGGGTATTTGCTATGACCAGTGCATTTTCTTGGCAAAACTCTATTAGTCTTTGCCCTGCTTCATTCCGTATTCCAAGGCCAAATTTGCCTGTTACTCCAGGTGTTTCTTGACTTCCTACTTTTGCATTCCAGTCCCCTATAATGAAAAGGACATCTTTTTTGGGTGTTAGTTCTAAAAGGTCTTGTAGGTCTTCATAGAACCTTTCAACTTCAGCTTCTTCGGCGTTACTGGTTGGGGCATAGATTTGGATTACTGTGACACTGAATGGTTTGCCTTGGAAACAGAACAGAGATCATTCTATCGTTTTTGAGATTGCATCCAAGTACTGCATTTCGGAGTCTTTTGTTGACCATGATGGCCACTCCATTTCTTCTGAGGGATTCCTGCCCACAGTAGTAGATATAATGGTCATCCGAGTTAAATTCACCCATTCCAGTCCATTTTAGTTCGCTAATTCCTAGAATGTTAACATTCACTCTTGTGAATTTAGGTATGACCTAAATCAAATCCCTTATGATTATACAGTGGAAGTGAGAAATAGATTTAAGGGCCTAGATCTGATAGATAGAGTGCCTGATGAACTATGGAATGAGGTTCGTGACATTGTACAGGAGACAGGGATCAAGACCATCCCCATGGAAAAGAAATGCAAAAAAGCAAAATGGCTGTCTGGGGAGGCCTTACAAATAGCTGTGAAAAGAAGAGAAGCGAAAAGCAAAGGAGAAAAGGAAAGATATAAACATTTAAATGCAGAGTTCCAAAGAATTGCAAGAAGAGATAAGAAAGCCTCCTTCAGTGATCAATGCAAAGAAATAGAGGAAAACAACAGAATGGGAAAGACTAGGGATCTCTTCAAGAAAATCAGAGATACCAAAGGAACATTTCATGCAAAGATGGGCACAATAAAGGACAGAGATGGTGTAAACCTAACAGAAGCAGAAGATACTAAGAAGAGGTGGCAAGAATACACAGAAGAACTATACAAAAAAGAGCTTCAAGACCCAGATAATCATGATGATGTGATCACTGACCTAGAGCCAGACATCTTGGAATGTGAAGTCAAATGGGCCTTAGAAAGCATCACTACGAACAAAGCTAGTGGAGGTGATGGAATTCCAGTGGAGCTATTCCAAGTCCTGAATGATGATGCTGTGAAAGTGCTACACTCAATATGCCAGCAAATTTGGAAAACTCAGCAGTGGCCACAAGATTGGAAAAGGTCAGTTTTCATCCCAATCCCAAAGAAAGGCAATGCCAAGGAGTGCTCAAACTACCGAACAATTGCACTCATCTCACACGCTAGTAAAGTAATGCTCAAAATTCTCCAAGCCAGGCTTCAGCAATATGTGAACCGTGAACTTCCTGATGTTCAAGCTGGTTTTAGAAAAGGCAGAGGAACCAGAGATCAAATTGCCAACATCCGCTGGATCATGGAAAAAGCAAGAGAGTTCCAGAAAAACATCTATTTCTGCTTTATTGACTATGCCAAAGCCTTTGACTGTGTGGATCACAATAAACTATGGAAAATTCTGAAAGAGATGGGAATACCAGACCACCTGATCTGCCACTTAAGAAATCTGTATGCAGGTCAGGAAGCAACAGTTAGAACTGGTCATGGAACAACAGACTGGTTCCAAATAGGAAAAGGAGTACGTCAAGGCTGTATATTGTCACCATGTTTATTTAACTTATATGCAGAGTACATCATGAGAAATGCTGGACTGGAAGAAACACAAGTTGGAATCAAGATTGCCGGGAGAAATATCAATAACCTCAGATATGCAGATGACACCACTCTTATGGCCGAAAGTGAAGAGGGGCTAAAAAGCCTCTTGATGAAAGTGAAAGTGGAGAGTGAAAAGGTTGGCTTAAAGCTCAACATTCAGAAAACGAAGATCATGGCATCTGGTCCCATCACTGCATGGGAAATAGATGGGGAAACAGTGGAAACAGTGTCAGACTTTGTTTTTCTGGGCTCCAAAAATCACTGCAGATGGTGACTGCAGCCATCAAATTAAAAGACACTTACTCCTTGGAAGGAAAGTTATGACCAACCTAGATAGCATATTCAAAAGCAGAGACATTACTTTGCCAACAAAGTTTCGCCTAGTCAAGGCTATGGTCTTTCCTGTGGTCATGTATGGATGTGAGAGCTGGACTGTGAAGAAGGCTGAGCGCCGAAGAATTGATGCTTTTGAACTGTGGTGTTGGAGAAGACTCTTGAGAGTCCCTTGGACTGCAAGAAGATCCAACCAGTCCATTCTGAAGGAGATCAATCCTGGAATTTCTTTAGAAGGAATGATGCTAAAGCTGAAACTCCAGTATTTTGTCCACCTCATGCGAAGATTTGACTCATTGGAGAAGACTCTGATGCTGGGAGGGATTGAGGGCAGGAGGAGAAGGGGACGACAGAGGATGAGATGGCAGGATGGCATCACTGACTCGATGGATGCGAGTCTGAGTGACCTCCGGGAGCTGGTGATGGACAGGGAGGCCTGGCGTGCTGCGGTTCGTGGGGTAGCAAAGAGTCAGACACGACTGAGCGACTGATCTGATCTGATCTGATTTTCTGCCTGGGGATGTTGTTCTGTTACACAAGCATGGCAGCCAAGGTATCAGCCATTGTAAGCAATTCAGCCAATTAATCCAGTCAAATACAAACACTATGTAATAAAAATATCTCTTCTTTATAACTCTTTCAAACTTTCTGTGAATGGGTTCTTTCATGTAGCAAATATTTTATGTACCATCACCAGATGCGGTATTAGTGGGAACTAACAATAAGCAAATTCAACTAAGTGCCAAAATGTTCTCTATTATACCATGCTAATAATTATATGGTCTATAAAACTGATTTACTTTTTACAACATTCTATGTATCCTATTAAAATTTTTTGGTTAATGCTAAAAGTAGTATAAATCACTAACTATCTAAAAAACTTTGCATTTGCCTATTTCTATGTTTATGAGGATGAACTAGTTCTCTAAATCTTTCAAAATTCTGGGAGGATGTATTAGATATATTAATAGTTAAATTCTCTATGTAATATCTGGATATGGAAAATAATCTAAGAGCACTCCTGACCAGCTCTATCACAGTGAGGAAAAATTAGCCTCAAAGAGCCAATACGGTCCCTTTTATATTATATCATCTGGTTGCCTGAACTATAGAGAACTCTGGGGAGTAATTAAATTTCCATACCTTATGTGGAGTGGCCATTAAAGAAGATAGTGCTATTTGTGGACCAGTTAGAAAGACATGGGCTTATGGCTCTTTCCTTTGTAATTCTATGGGTTTGCAAGGAGTTGTGATTTGAAATTCATCAATATAAAGTTTTTTCTTGTATTAAATGTGTAGTGGATATTATACACAGTATCAATAATAGTAGAAAGAATGGAGTTTAGTGTAAATCAAACAGACTGCATTCTGGAACTCATATTATTAGACTTTGTAGTTTCCTATTTCATTTTTTAGCTACTTATATTAAAAGTTTGAGGCTAAATTATGTGGATTCTCAGATGATACAAATACACTAAGAAAATCTTTGAAACACTTTCCGAACAACATTAACTCTTTCAAGCTATTTAGTTTTTATTGAAGTGTTAAAAGGAAATCTGTGGCTTGAAATAAATAAAACCTATCTAATAACTTAAAAGAAACCTAAAATATTAAAAAAATACCTGAAGATGAGATATGAAAGGATGAGATAAATGAAACCAGGTGACTCAACTGGAAACAAAAAATTTAGAACTAACGCATTATGTTTACAACAGATTTATAGAGTTCCCTCATTTAAAAGGGTCTTAAACAAAGTGTGTTGAAGTACCTAGTAGTAGAGCTTAGGGTTTCCTCAGCTACCTTCTTTTTTCAGTAGTTTTCTCAATGCAATCTTTCTAGCTGTTCATACTGAATTGTCTTCTAAGGCTCTGTTTCCACTAAAGATTCCTTATTCCCTCAGTTAAAGAAGAGATGTACCTGATCATATTGTCATGCAATACCTTATACATTAGTTTGGAATTTATCATCAACCTCTCTATATAATATAAACAGAAAATTCAAATATAATCAACAACCAAAATGTACAATCAAGGAAACAGGACTTATACACTCCTAGGAGAGAATAGTGTCAACTGAAATAATCTGTGAAGACAGCGGGAAGGAAATACTTGGGACAAGTCCTGAAAAAAGTGCTAAGAAGCATATTCTTAGCATAAAAGTCACTTGAAACTGCCTATATTATTGTTAAATGTTCAAAAAACTAAGATCATGTCATCTGGTCCCAATACTTCATGGCAGATAGATGGGGAAACAGTGAAAACAGTGACAGACTTTATTTTGGGGGCTCCAAAATCACTGCAGATGGTGACTACAACCATGAAATTAAAAGACGCTTGCTCTTTGGAAGAAAAGCTATAACCAAGCTAGACAGCATATTGAAAAGCAGAGACATTACTTTGCCAACAAAGGTCCATCTAGTCAAGGCTATAGTTTTTCCAGCAGTCACGTATGGATATGAGAGTTGGACTGTGAAGAAAGCTGAGCACCAAAGAATTGATGCTTTTGAACTATGTTGGAGAAGACTCTTGAGAGTCCCTTGGACAGCAAGGAGATCCAACCAGTCCATCCTAAAGGAAATCAGTCCTGAATATTTACTGCACTTCTTTCTTTTCCTGTGTGTCTCCTTTTCTACTCTCACAGACCACTTCTGACTCTGGTCTACAAATGCATAATTTCCTGCTACAACAAGTAATTTTCTCACATCAATAGGTGTTGTAGAATTTATTTCAGTTATGACACTATCTACCTGGAATTAGCATCAGATCCTATGGGTTAAAGGCTCAGTCCACAAGACTATTCCCCACTTCAGATGCCAATCTCTCAAGTACTCAAAACTTCTATCTAACTTGGCTACAAATCAGAGGTTCCCATGACCTACTCACTCTTGGATTCAATTATTTGCTAGAGCAGCTCACAGAATTCAGGGAAATATGTTTATCAGTTACTTAAAGACTGATAAAGAATGCAGGTGAACAGCTAGATGAAGGTGAGGTCTGAAGCGTCCTGAGCATAGGAGTTTCCGTCCCAATGGAGTTGAGATGCCACACCCTCCTAGTGTGGATGTGTTCTCCATCCTAGAAATTCTCCAAATCTTCTACTGTTTGGATTTTACGAAAGAGTCTTCATGTAGACATTTTCAACTATTAACTTCATTTTTAGCCTCTCTTCCCTCTCTGCAGAACAGGGGTTGGGGCTGAACATTCCAACCTTCTAATCATGATTTGGTCTTTCTGGTGACCAGTCTTCATCCAGGAGCCCACTTAGAATGTCTTATTAGAACAGAAGATGCTGCTAGTACTCATAGGAATTTGTAAGGGTTGTAGGAGCTCTGTGTCAGAAATGAGGTAGAACATCAAATATTGCAAGACATATTTCTATTTTTTAAACATAATATTTAGTTGTGTATAAATTATAAGTTAATACGTTAATTATAAAAAATAAATTATTAATTATTCTCCCTCATATAACTCACGGGGAAGGCAATGGCACCCCACCTCAGTACTTTTGCCTGGAAAATCCCATGGACAGAGGAGCCTGGTAGGCTCCAGTCCATGAGGTCGCTAGGAGTCGGACACGACTGAGTGACTTCACTTTCACTTTTCACTTTCATGCATTGGAGAAGGAAATGGCAACCCACTCCAGTGTTCTTGCCTGGAGAATCCCAGGGACAGAGGAGCCTGGTGGGCTTCTGTCTCTGGGGTCGCACAGAGTCGGACACGACTGAAGCGACTTAGCAGCAGCATATAACTCAATGCATTCATATTTATTTTTATTTAAAAAAATCATTATATTCACTTCTCAATTTCCTTTCATCATTGGTGTGTTTCTAGAACCCCAAGCATTCTTACTAAAAGATTTCTTTGCACCCTTCTTTGTTTATACTCACATTATATAAATGTTTATTAAATTTATATAACTTTATCATATATTAGATATGAATTTATTAAAATATTGCTAATTTTCCAACAGGAATTGACGTCAAAAACTTATATCACCATGAAGTAGCTGAATATTATCCTATATTAAAAATAGTGTGAGAAAGTTCTTAAACATACAATTCAAAATATTGTTTTATGGCTCGATATTATCATGTAGGAAATTACTAGAGTTTTAGGAGCTCTGTGCCAGGAACTAGGGGCAAACACCAAAATATATATATATATATATATATATATTCTATTATCTTACAGTAAGGTTAGTGGGAACTGAAGTTGAAGAAGTCTGATCAACCTTATTATCACAGGAGTGAAGAAGATTATTAAGATGGTATAAATAATATAGATAGGGTAATCAAGGTTTACAGTAAATAAAAATGGAGGAATTTTTTAAAATGCCTCTTGTTAAAGCATTCTCAAAATAGAAAACAATAAGTTAACATTGTGTTAAAAAGAAAAATAATGTGGTGGTGATTCTAGGTATTAATATCTGATATAGTAGAAGCCTTGTTATTAATTATAATTTATTAAATATGTTTAATGTTCCAGAAACTTTTGATTTCTTGGGTTTTAATTTTCATGAGAATTATATTAAGTAATAAAGAGTTGTTTCAAAAATGAATGTGAGTTCAGAGAGCTTAGCTTCCACAATTGGTAAATAAAAGATGCAAATTTAAATCCAAAATATATGTTCTTCAGACCGGACTACACTACTGCAAATCTATGTCCAGCTCTTTGCAACCCCATGGACTATACAGTCCATGAATTCTCCAAGCCAAAATACTGGAGTGGGTAGCCTGTCATTTATCCAGGGGATCTTCCCAACCCAGGGATCAAATCCAGGTCTTCGTTACTGCAGGGGGATTCTTTATAAGCTGAGCTAAAGGGAAGCCTAAGGATATTGGATTGGGTAGCCTTTCCCTTCCCCAGCAAATCTTCCTGACCAAGGAATGCAAACTGGGGCCTCCTGCATTGCAGGCAGATTCTTTACCAAGCAAATCTGTTAAGGCTAAGTGAATATGAAGAGCTGGAATGTCATCAGAGCAGGCATTCTTGGCTGTCTAGAAACCCTCTAGTCCCATCTTTTTGCTCATTACCAGTGAAATCCTAATTGTATTCTGGTTTCCAGGCTCCTCAGCATGCATGGCTATGAGTTTTAAAGGAGATTAGAGAAAAACCCAGTCATCAAGTTTCATTTCCCTTATCAGTGATAAATATAGACAAAAGTATATAAAGCATCTAGCTAATGAAGTAAGGCAAAGTTCCTCTGGTGGGTTTCTGGGAAATGTTCCTTTGATGAGAGACACTTAAGAAACCTTGGTCTTTTCTAGTACTGGCTAGAATTAACAGAATTGCATGGAAGTTACAGCAGCCCTGGAGAACTAATACAAGATGTACTAACCTAAGGATAAAAATGGCAGCTATATTGATAAAGTGGAAAATACAGAAGAAACTTGACTTCATTATAATGACATCAAGTCATTCAACTAGTTACCCATAGAACCACTCTTTCTTCTTATTATGTAGGGTAATATAGTTTTTAATGCTTATTTTATTTGTTTTTATAATCTCTAGCAAATGCATTCTTTCATTCATAGTGCACAGGAAGATATTAAACTTTTAATGAGCTTTCTTCTCAATAAAATAACCATAGTTATGATAGTATATAATATCATGGAGCATGGGTGACATTTTATAGAATTATTGAAAATGTACCAAATGGTACATCATTCAGTTCAGTTCAGTTCAGTCGCTCAGTCATGTCCGACTCCTTGCAACCCCATGAATGGCAGCAGGCCAGGCCTCCCTGTCCATCACCAACTCCAGGAGTTTACTCAGACTCATGTCCATCGAGTCAGTGATGCCATTCAGCCATCTTGTCCTCTGTCATCCCCTTCTCCTCCTGCCCCCAATCCCTCTCAGCATCAAGGTCTTTTCCAATGGTAGATCATTAGAAATATCTAAATACAGATAGTTTTCTTTTTTCATGGTTCTGCTATGCATGCATTTAAGTTACCATCGCTTAGTTTAAAAAAAATACAGCTTCTCAACTACATGATTAAAATTTGAGTTATCAAACTATATTAACTAAGAGTAATTGCATAAAGTACAACTTTGCTACAAACACTTCAGTCCACAAATTACTATGCAACTAATCGATATACATTATGATCAGAGACCAGCCACAACCCTTCTTGCAAGTTCTGTTGGTGATTGGTCACTGTACAGCTCTTGGTTCATACATAGGTAGGCAAGTGTGCAGTTATGTTCCCATTCTGTCTCTGAATGATTAACACATATAGATCTGGAAAATCTAAAGTGATAACTGGTCACTAAAGATAAAAATGAAGCAAAGAAACAAAGATGATAACACTGGAAGTGAAATTTGAATTGAATGTTGACAAACTTATAGAAGAAATTTCCAACTGTGAGAATGTGATACTGCTGCAGATGGAGAGCCTCTAGACACACAGCCTCAGGATTTTAGCAAGGGCAAGCTTATTGACACAAATGAGGAAAGCGGTTGTGGTGAAAAGCATGAATATGTCAGAAAGGAAGTGTCACTGGCAAAACATTCTTGGAGATACTTCACAACACTGAAAGCAAAAAGGATAAAATATTTGAACTGATAATCGAGTCTTAGAAAGGAGTATGACACTTCACCAAAAAATAGAAAATATTCCTATTCTATTCAGTCATAAGATGAGAAAAAAGGACAAAAGCATTGTTCAAACAACTACTCTATAACTTTTTGCAAGAAAATAAAATAATTTGTCATGTTTCTGGTATTTCAAATTATAGTTCACTACATAAATATTAGTTTCACAATTTGTCTTTTTAAATTATACACTTATAACCAACAGTAAAAGAGTTTTTAATATTTTGACAAAAATTTTTAAAGATCACAAAACAATTGTATTTCCCCCATTTATAATTAAGATCACTTTGTACAGTGCCAGCTTGCATGGATATTTTTACAGTCTTATATTACCACACAAAATGAGGACTGTTTGTACTTCCAGAAGCCAATAAAAATTTCATTAGTTTTACTGTTTTCTATTACTGTTTAGAATAATTTATAACAAGCCTGTAATCAATCTCAAAAAAAAAGGTGCAGAATATTTTTCTTGTACTTAATAATTCTACCATAAGATTATGTGAAGAAATGGCCTTGATAGTTGTCAACTAAGGCTTTGATGTTTCCAGTTGAACATAAACAATCTTCAGATGATAAATGATCAGGCAAGCTACTCTACAACTGTGGTGAATTGAAACAGAAACAGGGACACTCTTGAACCACAATAATAATTATCTTCTTCCATCGTGACCTATAACCATTTTTACCAATGACAAACCTGTCCCTAGCTTTGATTCTCTCCTATCCAAAAATACCATGAGTCCCAGTTACCAAATTGTTCTGGGTTACTGGTAGCATCCAGTCCAAAATAGGACCCTATTCCTTGTGCCCTCCTTAGAATTATCCACCACAAGCTCAAATTCTATCATAGTCAACTCTGAGCTATTTCTCACTAAAATATCATGCTTTTTCTTTGATGTACATTCACTCTGACAATTGCAAGTTCAATTGCAAGTTCAACCTTGTTTTGACCATAGATATGTTCTTGGTGGCCTTTCCTTCAACAATTCCAAGTTGTACTGAGATTGTAAATATAAATACTGAAATACAACTGTTTGGCTCATTTTAGTGCAGTTACATACTGTGATAGATACTAAACATTATTTTAGTAGTGGAAATCTTCTTCAAATGAAGAATGAATTTAAGTAGGGATTTGGGGTATATTAGAGTATGGAGTGTATTATAAAAATTTATTTTTCAAGTGAATGTAGTACTAAAGTAATTAATATTTTATTTTATTTTTGACAGACAAAATATTAACGATTATTCAATAAATTATTTATCAAGCAGCTACTAAGTATACTACTGATGAGAAATTGAGGTCATTATTAGCACAGCATTTGCCCCCATGGACATCTTTCAAATAGTAATAATAATACAAATATTGACAAGTTCACACTGCTACATTCAAAATAGATAACCAATGAGGACCTGCTGCTTCTGCTAAGTTGTGTCAATCGTGTCCGACTCTGTGTGACCCCATAGACGGCAGCCCATCGGGTTCCTCCGTCCCTGGGATTCTCCAGGCAAGAACCCTGGCGTGGGTTGCCATTTCCTTCTCCAGTGCATGAAAGTGAAGAGTGAAAGTGAACTCAGTCGTGTCCAACTCTTAACAACCCCATGGACCGCAGCCTACCAGGCTCCTCCGCCCATGGGATTTTCCAGGCAACAGTACTAGAGTGGGTTGCCAGTGCCTTCTCCGAATGAGGACCTACTGTAAAATAAAAAAGTAAACAAAAAATTTACACCAAGCAGCCTACAGTTAAAGTCAGGTTGCCCCAAATATGCCATCTAAATTTCATGAAGCTCTAACTAGCTGTTTTTCCATTATAGAATAATAGAAGCTGTATTTTTACTATATAAATTTAGATTGTTGTAGCTGATATATTTCTTTCTAGGGGGGGCAATGTACTTTTTAAAATTAATTTTTATTGGAGTATAGTTGATTTACAATATTTACCAGGTTGAATATTTACCACCCTGCTTTCTTTATGACAGGCCAGTGAATAGGAAATGATGAATTGAAGCAAGGATTACGACTAGCCGGCTGACCAAAATGTGGCAGACCAACAACTCAAAGTAGCCATCTTATCAGGGATTGGATATCAGATTCTTTTATAGAACAGGGGTTGGTGAGTTAAGATGATAAGTAAAAAGGTCCATAATCTTACAAATATTTCCTAGAATGGCAAGCCTTGGGCAGGGAATTCTGTTAATTTCTTTCTTCCTGTAGCCACTCAAGGTGGACAAGTTCCTGAAAAAAGGCGCTTTGATTTAACATTCAGACAGAGGGGTGCAGTGTTCCCCAGGGCAGGCCATTATGTATAAACAGTGTCCTTTTAGTGAACAAAACCAACAGGAAGCAAAGGTTGAAGTAATAGAAAGATCCAACATGGAATCATAATTGGTTCTTCCCTGTACACAAGATTGAGTTAGTTTCTGCTGTACAGCAAAGTGAATCAGATTATATATATATAATATATATATTCCATTATTTTTAGATTATTTTTCCATATCTTTTAATACAGAGCACAGAGTATAGTTTCCTGTGCTACACAGTAGGTTCTTATAGTGTATATATCTCAGTCCCAATCTCCCAATTCATCCTTCTCCTTAGATACTTAATATTTTAACTAATGAGCATATTTTCAGGCTTTTTTATAATTTGACTTTAGGAAAACAGAGAGTGAAAATATTACACATATTTACTCATACACATTGGAAAATATATTTATCACATAACACATAAAATTATATAAAAAATTATATAGGTAGATTATTATTTCATCTTTAGAGTAACACACACTTAAATATTACTTATAATGAATTTTTCATATTTGTCATTTATAGACCTCATTGCTCATATTTTAGAGACAATGATATGTTTTCAATAAATGTTTTAGCTTTAAAAATTCAACTCTAGAGTTAAATTTTTGTCAATTCATATAGTTACAGTAGCCCCCACTTAATATAGCACATTTTTTATATAATACATAATTTTTCTCTGAAAAACATTGAAAAATGTTAGTATTTGTGTGTTAGAATGAATTTAACAATACAAAGATTCCTTGTTTCTTGAAGAAGACAATCTTACCATAGAAAAATTTAACTAATAAGAGAAATAACTTCATAAATATCAAGTAAGGAAAAATCTAACAACAATCTGATTTTAAGATTAAGGAGATACATATTTTTGGTATCAAAAACAAGAAAAATTCCCCCAAAATATAACTTTTGCTCACAGTTAAAAGCAAAAAACATCAAAGCATCATCTTGTTTTCCTGAATTCATGTATGTTATTAAGTACATTAAGAAAAGTAATCATAGGATTACTAACATATTGAACTAAATGCCCTGGGCAGCCTTGAACATTCCTTGTTTTATTTACCCATGATTATAAAAAGCCTCTTGATGAAAGTGAAAGTGGAGAGTGAAAAGGTTGGCTTAAAGCTCAACATTCAGAAACGAAGATCATGGCATCTGGTCCCATCACTTCATGGGAAATAGATGGAGAAACAGTGGAAACAGTGTCAGACTTTATTTTTCTGGGCTCCAAAATCACTGCAGATGGTGACTGCAGCCATGAAATTAAAAGACGCTTACTTCTTGGAAGGAAAGTTATGACCAACCTAGATAGCATATTCAAAAGCAGAGACATCACTTTGCCAACAAAGGTTGATCTAGTCAAGGCTATGGTCTTTCCTGTGGTCATGTATGGATGTGAGAGCTGGACTGTGAAGAAGGCTGAGCGCCAAAGAATTGATGCTTTTGAACTGTGGTGTTGGAGAAGACTCTTGAGAGTCCCTTGGACTGCAAGGAGATCCAACCAGTCCATTCTGAAGGAGATCAGCCCTGGGATTTCTTTGGAAGGAATGATGCTAAAGCTAAAACTCCAGTATTTTGGCCACCTCATGCGAAGAGTTGACTCATTGGAGAAGACTCTGATGCTGGGAGGGATTGAGGGCAGGAGGAGAAGGGGACGACAGAGGATGAGATGGTTGGATGGCATCACTGACTCGATGGATGTGAGTCTGAGTGACCTCCGGGAGTTGGTGATGGACAGGGAGGCCTGGTGTGCTGCAGTTCATGAGGTCACAAAGAGTCGGACACGACTGAGCGACTGATCTGATCTGATCTGATCTGATTGTTAATATATGACCTCTTCTGTTGCCATTTATATTTTCTTTATCTGTTTGCTCATTTGTATCGTTTTGCATTTACTCAGGAAATGCAAGTGGCTGATGAAATCATAAAACACTGTTCACCAATTGTAACTAATGAATCTAAGAGCTCACTGTGAAAGTGAGCTGGGTTATTGTTTTCTACAAGATTCATAAATGTAAATACTTAAAAAGGAAATTGAAAATGTAGTTGTTAACTGAAGCATGTTTCTGGAGGTTTTCTTTTGTAATGCCTTTCTGAAATATCTCTATATCAATCTAGATACCGGGCCTATTGAAATCCATTAGATAGCATATTTCATGTAAAACATTATTATTTTTTGGCAGTGTTATTAATCTTTATTCCTTAAAGAGAATTTTGAAATGGATTCTTATGATAAAGTATTGGCCCACTTGAGAACACTACTTGATTCAAGGTGTTTCAGAAAATATTTTGACTAATTCTGAAGTTTATAGGAAAGCAAGTTAGGTACAAATAATGTCAGAATGTGAGGAAACCATTAAGCATACATACAAGCATTAATATTTGCACTTACAGGAATTCAGTGCATCTACAATTAAGAACATCAATTGTCATCCCTTTGAAGCTAACCTTGAACAAATATTCTTCCTTATAATAAAAATATAGCACACATTTTATGTGGGTATTTAGATGCTTAAATAAAATAATAGTTTTTGACTATGGTTTTCCTTTCCAGTATTTGACATATATGTATATAATATCTGGGGATTTACCTAATCAATATGATGAGAGTAAAACTAGTTCTAGCATTTTCAAATTTGATTAGTTGTCTGATAATTGGTTTGAAAGTCTCATAATTAAGTTCAGTAGTGAAGCTGGTCAAATGGATTGATGATAAGGTATGTCTTTTTACAGTGTCAGAGTTTATGAGAGTTGATGTGAAAATATAGCAGGAAATATCACCAAAAAAAACCTCACCTAGGACTGGGGTTTCCAGTTCTGCCTCATTCTGTCCCAATCTGTAGCTTACTTTTTCAATGGAAAAGTGAGCTCATTGCCAGCAGCACAATAGAAAGATGAAATATCAAGGCAATGGTCTTTTGCAGAAAGAGAAAGGTTTTATTTATTGAAAAGCAATCAAGAAAGGAGACCAAAGGCAATGCTTGTATCTGTCACCACATTAGTGGTTGACTGAAATATTTATGGTAGAACAAGAGTAAGAGGAGGCTGGAGCTCAGAGATGATTAGTGATCTGTAAGTGCCAAGAGTTCTCTCCCAGGTATAACTACCCTTCATACCTCTTCATGGATCACATGTGCAAATGTTACATACACATTTCAGTATGTAACATGCAGTGGAAGTTTAGCTTGTGACCTCTAAAGTTCACTGTCAGTCACCCTTGTCCGTCAGTGAGCCTGCATGATGCTCAGTGGAAGGGGCTGTCAACAAGTTGTTTCCATATCTGCTGCTTCCCTGGAACTCAGCAAAACAAACTTGGTGTTCTTGGTGAATGATTTTGTTTCTACATACGGGCCTTGTAAGTTACAGGGTACAGTTTCAGCTCTGAATATGCATTCAAGATGTAATATTACCACTACAGGAACATAAAGGATCTTTCACAGTAGAATCCTGCTTCCTTCTTACTGTAGAAAAACAGTAGATTGCAAGGGATTATGTTGTGTTTTTTTTTTTTTTTTTTTTTTTTGAGTTTCTTTGCCTTAGCTCCTAATGCCATTCATTTCAAAGAGGTAAATTTTCTATCAAAACTCCTAGGGTCTCTGAATTTCTATTTTAGATTCATCTGTGAATTTTTGTTCTGACATGTGACAATAAATACTAGTCTGTTCCATATGAGAGGCAGAATTGAAAAGCATCTTACAGTCTCTGATGATTAAATTAAAGCCTTTGATTAGGAGCAAATGTGCTAGTTTGTTTAAAAGCCCCAATAAAGTTGAGTTTATACATTTGAAATTAACATTTGTCTCTAATGCTGTTGATCTTCCGACCTTGTTTGTGCTAAATATGGGTCTATTTTCAAGTTAATGCATAATTTTATACTCTGTAGACTTAAATTAAATGCCAAATAACTTCAAAAGCTAAAATTAATTGCAAAAATGAAAAGAAGACACACATCAAAGATTCATTTTTAAAGTTGATATCTACATAGCATTTTATATCCATTTAAAACTGTTAGCCTATCCCTTATTTAGCCTCCCTTAACAATTAAAAGCTTGATATACTGCAAGAGTGCTCTTCTGGGAAAAAATAGTGTGCCTTATTAAATCCTTCTGCCCTGAATATTTTAAAGTAAAAGTATGTAATGAAATTTGTTATATCCAATTTTTATTCCTCAAGTTTAAAGACAATTTAGTCTTATAATGTACAAAATAAATATCTAAAATTTTTTATTGTGGCCTTTTTTAATGTTCAGAAAAAGAAAAAATATGAACTGAAGCAAGAATAGGTTCTGTTGTGTTGTCTGTGTGTACATATATATATATATATATAATAGTTTTAGATATTTAGATAGGTATTTTCATGATTATAAGAAAAATATTTTCAAGTAGAATTCTCAATCCTTAGGGACTATAATTACCTATATTTGTAGAGGAACATTAAACTTTTCATTACTCACCTTCTTCAAAAAGTATAGAATATTTTTTAAACAAAAAATTATATTGATAAAAAATATCCAAGAAGTTTAGTAAAGGATGTATACTTTTTGCCTGAATGATGCTAAGTCTCAATATTTATGTGGTAGGAAAGTAATCATTAAACCATATACAAGCCCTTCTGTCCCTGTCCTTTTAAGTAAGACTTTTGCTTTAAGGCCTCTCTTGAGTCTCAAAAGGCTAACTCAAAGAGTTAATAATTAGGAAAAAAATTTTTTTTCCGAAATTAGTAAGCACGAGAAAACTGGAGAGGCTTTATTAATATATATTTCAAAAAGAGATCTCAATGCAAAGGATATCACAGAGACATAAAAGAACATTCCATTATTAAAGAGTGAAGCCATCAGGAAGACATTACTATCAGAAGTACCTATGGGCTTAGTAACAGATCTTCAAAATATAGGAAGCAATCAGGGAAAAGAGATAAAGGGAAAAATAGACCAATCCAAAAATCATACTTAGGGATTCTATTATAGTTTTTAATAGTCATGCATATTGTGTGTAATTAATAATGGTCTCTGGATATAAGAATTTTTATCAATAAAATGATGAATTGGACTTAAAATTTAAAACTCTGTAACAAAATACACTGATAAGAAAATGAAAACACAAAGCACAGAGTGGGAAAAAGTACCCCAGTTACTTATGTCTGAAAAGGCCTCACCACCAATATTTATAAAACTACAAATGAATAATACAAATGCAAATAAGGTGCAAAAAAGAGTAGCCACTTCAGAAAAGCATACTTAGAAATGTCCAATAAATATATAAAACAGTGTTCAAAGTTAGTAGTTAATGGGAAAGTGCCAGTCATTTCCTAAACAGCTAAAAATCAGAGACTGAAAATTTGACAAAGATATAGAACAACTGAAGCTCTTCTATATTGTAGGTGAAAATGTACAATGAAAAACTACTTTTGTATGTGTGTTTAATATATGTGTGTAGCCTTTACCTATAGCCAAACGTATAATTGGGCTTCCATAGTGGCGCAGTTCATGGGGTCGCAAAGAGTCGGACACGACTGAGCGACTGATCTGATCTGAGTGGCTCAGACTGTAAAGAGTCTGCCTGCAATGCAGAAGATACAGATTTGATCCCTGGGTTGGGAAAATTCCCTGGAGAAGGAATGGCTCCCACTCAGTATTCTTGCCTGGAGAATTCCATGGACAAAGGAGCCTTGTGGGCTGTGGTCCATGGGTAGAAAAGGGTCAGACATGACTGAGTGACTAACACACAAACTTACAATTACTGTATATTCTATATTTAGCTATCTACTCAAGCGTAAAGAAAACATGCATACCCCTCCAAATGTGTACAATAGTAACATTTAGAAATGATTTTCCCATAATAGACAAAGACCAGAAACAACCCAAATGCCTATCAGCAGGTTAACGGATAATCAAAGTGTGCTTTAGTCAGTGGGATAGTGCTCAGCTATAAGAAGGAACAAACTATTGACAAAAATAAAAAGAAACTTCAGACAGTGGTTTTAAGCAAATGGAATAACAAATATATGAGTATATATAGGAACATACAGTATTCAGAATATTAATCGTATACAATATGAATGAACTTTCCAGGTGGCAATAATGGTAAAGAACCCACCTGCCAATGCAGGAGTTAGAATGGGATATGGGCTCGATTTCTAGATCAGAAAGATCCGCTGGAGGAGGAAATGGCAGCTACACTTGAATATTCTTGCCTGGAGGATCCCATGGACACAGGAGCCTGTCAAACTATGGTCTGTAGGGTTGCAAGAAGTGGAACAAGACTGAAGTGGATTGAGCATGCATAGTATGCATGAAGTTTATAAAACAGACAAGACACAGATATAGTGATTTAATTTAGATTGTTGATTTCCTTGAAACTGGTGATTGATAATAGTGCTCCATCAGAAGAACTTTCTGCAGTAATAAAAATATTCTCTTGTTTTGAGTAGTAGTTAAATTGTTAAAAATATTTTTGTTGATTTGTTGAAAATCTTTAAATGGCAGACTTAAAACGCATTTTATTGCATGTGAAGTGTACTTTAAGAAAAAACAAAACTGTAAATCATAGGAGACTCAATATCAATAGGCTATAATACTATAAATAGAAAAAAAACATTAAAATGCTTAAAACCTAAGAATATAAGATAAAAATTTTATATGTTATTGTTAAATCTTTTAACAAAAAGCTCTTCATTTAAGTTTATTAAAATAACTTCTTATTTCTGTTTTCTTTAATACTAGTGCTCCTCTTAGAGTATATCCTTTACTCAGAGAACTCCCTTTATATTATGTATATTTTTTTCTCTCTGCTGTTTCCATGTTGTATACATCTTTATAAAATGAAAAGTATCCTTGGAGGCTTTATAATCCAGCATTGTGCTTTCAGGCAGGGCCACCAACTGAGCCACTGAGACAGATGGTTGTCTGGCTTATTCTTACTGATGTTCAGAGAAAGACATTCTATAAATTCCCTTGGTAGTGTATTTTTGTGTTTAAACAACTCTTAATGTCAATAAGTTGTTTCTTACAACTAACCTGAAATTCCCTTTCTTAAACATGAGTTTCAAATGCTTTTGTTTTATTCTCAGTGGAGCAAGAAAACAGATGGGCAGTAACTTCCTTTGAAAAACTTTCGAACACTTGAAGACAGTTGCTAACAAGACCCCTTATTTGATCTTAAATTTAATCATCCCAGTTCACATAATGGAATAGATGAATGTTATATAAAGTTCATCTAATGTAATACCTAACAGTTTATGGCTAGGAAATGTAAGATGTTTTATTAATACAAATTTTAATGTCAGCAAACATGTTAATATTTGTAAATAAGGCTTTTTGGAACTTATAATTATTCATTACCATATTAATATCTTACACAAGCTCAGTATAAAAGAAGTCTATATTACTTATCAAAATATTTTCATTTTATTCCTCAATTACACTCCTTTTTACTGTAGCTCACTAATTAATATTCACTAATGCAGAGCACTATGCATATGACATTCTAATTTTTTTCATTACATTTCTTTAGAAAATTTAAAAATGCTAAATAAAGTCTCTCAAAGCAATGACAAGCACATAGTTCTTTAAATATAAAATTTGAATGTATTTGGGAAATAGCCTGCTTTATAGATATATCTATAGAATAACAGGGAGGCCTGGTGTGCTGCGATTCATGGGGTCGCAAAGAGTCGGACACGACTGAGCAACTGATCTGATCTGATCTGATAGAATAACAATCTTAAGAATAGCCAGAAGCATTAAACAAAAATGTTAAAAATAATGTATCACACCTTCAGGAAACTATTATGGCACACAGGAAATGTCTGGAATAAATATATCAAATATATCAATAAAATATATCAAAGCATAAGGAAAAACAATATATTTCCCAAAAATATATTTTCCAAAAATTAATTATTAATAATTACTAATTTATTAGTAAAGAAAATATATCACATATATATTTGATATATATAAATATATCAAATATATCATAATATATCATATATTGATATAAATATATCAAATATATCAATAAAATATATCAGCATAAGGGAAAACAATATATTTCCCAAAAATATATTTCAAAAATTAATTATTAATAATTACTAATTTATAGTAGATAGTACAAAGATACAGATATAATGTTAATGGAATGTCAGATTATGACTTCTAAATAATTGCAATTAAATATTACAGTAATTAAGTTATCGAATGAAAATTCTAGGTTAAATAACTGGAAACTGTTCAAGTGGATCCAATATAATTTATAAAACTGAAAAAATAACATGAAATTATACATTTATAAATATTTTTTATTTCTTAGCTCTTCTGTTGTTTCCCATCATTTTGTCTTTCTGAACTCCAGTGTAGAAATTTTATACCATGCAGTTTCTAATTCTATTTCTTTAGCTGAATTTAATCTGCTATTAAACCCCATCAAGCATGATAAATATTTTTGCAATTAGGTTCCCCAAAGAAAAGGAGGTATTAGGTCATTATCTCTAGAACTGCTATAAAATTTAGCAGCATTAAATCACCCCCTTGACCCCCATGAAAACATATGAACACAGATACATGTAATGACACCAAATCGTATCATACTAACCTTTAAAGTCCAAGAAGAGATGGAAAATCATAAAAGCAGCCAGAGGCAGAAAAAATACACTGTATATTCAATGGAGTAAAAACAAGAATACAAGCTGATTTCTCATAGAAAAAAATCTCCATTTTTCTCCATTTTCAATCCCAATATAAAATGGGATTGTCTTCCCTGGTGGCTCAGATGGTAGATTCTGCCTGCAATGTAGGAGACCCAGTTCTGTCCCTGGGTGGGAAAATGCTCTGGAGAAGGAAATGGCAACCCACTCCAGTATTCTTGCTTTGAGAATCCTATGGACAGTTGAGTCCATGGGGCCGCAAAGAGTTGGACATGACTGAGTGACTAACACATACACACATAAAATGAGATATTAAAATGAATGTGCTTTAAGGAGATAACTGTTAAACTAGAATAAACACTGAGTCAAAATGTATTTCCTTTTTTGAAGACATTAGCATAGTACAACTATGAGAATGTATTCAACGTTATTTAAAAACTCTTCTTCTAGCAAAAGAAATTATTCATTTAGAAAGTTTATGATGCAGGAAGAAATGACAAAAAATATAAAATGAAGACAATGATAAATATGGTGGCATATTTAATTGATTACTGACTATATATAAATAATATAAAGAAAAGGCTAAATTCAATATGAAATTAATACATAAAATAGCAATATATGTTGGGATAGGGTAAATAAATGTTAAGTGTCCTAATTAACCCATGCATTGTCCAGAAAGTGGAGTACAGTTTTATATAATACTTTAATAAATGAAAAACAAGACTATTGAAATTTCTAGGGTAAGCACTTCTACAGTAGTAAACTAATGTTATAATTAAGTTAACAGGGCTTCCCAGGTGACTCAGAGGTAAAGAATCTGCCTGTCATTGCATGAGATGCTGGAGAAAAGAGAAGTAGGTTAGTTCAACACTTGCATCAGGAAGATCCCCTGGAGGAGAAAATGGCAATCCATCCCAATATTCTTGCCTGGAAAAAAATCCATGGACAGAAGAGCCTGGCAGGCTACAGTCCATGGGGTTGCAATGACTTGGACTTAACTGATCACAGGCATGCATAGATACAGCTATGTAGACTACATACTTCAATTGAAAGATAACAAGAGATTGCATAAAATAGTTCTATATTGATTTCAAGAAATAAATATTCAAGAAATAAATAAATAATTCAAGAAATAAATAAAAACACATAAAAAGAAAACTTGCATTCCACATTGTTAATATGTTAATTAAGCTTTAATGATAAAGAATATGTTGGAAATAATTCATTATGACATGATGATAAGAAAGATGAGTGAAACAAGTAAGTAATTCTAGATTTATCTGCATTTAATAATGTAGGTTAAAACTATACAAAAAGTAAAATCTAACAAGATGAAGCAAAGCCAAAGATATTGTGAAATACTAACCATTCAGTAAATGATAAAAAGCATGCAACAATTCTATGAAACTTATGACAAACATGAGTAAAAATAGAGCTGAATTATTTGATTCTTTTTTAAAAGTCACTGGCAATGTTTCCCATAATTGATCAACTGTTGGTCATAAAACTATCCTAAAGTGTTTCAAATTATTTAAATCATTTATTGTACTTTTTAGTGGCTAGATTTTGAAAACAAAGCTAGAAAAATTATTCATATTTTGAAATTGTGTAATGCATTTACTACTAATATGTATAACAAAAGAGAAATAACAAAGTTCATAAGAAAATATGTTTAACTGAATGATATTAAAAATGACATGGATTAAAATTTTTAAACTAAGCGAATAATCTGCTTAGAGGGAATTTTAGGGAAAAGCTGAAAATCAGTAAGTATTTATCCAAAAATTATAGGGAAAAAACACATAGAAATTCAAAGAAAGTGAAAGGAAAAAAATAATTGAGATGGAAAGATATAATACTGATACATAAATAGAAAATTAGTAAGTGGTATTTAAAATCAATATGACTAGTAATTTGGAAAAATCATGACTCTCTTAACTGATGCAGAAAAATAATGTGATAAAATTCAACATACATTTATTTGAGTTTTAAAAAAAGTACTAAGAAGAAAAGGCAGCCTCCTTAATCTAATGAAATATGTCTTCAATAAACCTCAGCCAATCACATAAATGTTGAAAACCTGCTACTTCATTCTGCTTAATATTATTCTGGAGATCTTGGACAATAAAATAAGGCAAGAAAATATTTTTGTGCATATTGTAAAGGATTAAAAACTGCATTGTTTACAAATGAGGTGGTTATGTACTTAAAATATTTTAAAATTACAGATCAGATGTTAGAATTAATAAGTGAATGTACAAAGTTTGTTAGGTAGAAGTCAGTATACAAACTGAAATGGCTATCCATATATAAACAGCAAAAGATAAAATGTATTTTTCAAATGATACAATATAAAGAATATCAAAGGCACTTAAGAATTCAGACATTATAGCACATAATACATTTAACAAAACATGAATCAAGAAAAATATGAAACAATTTTAGGAAAAATTATATAAAATCTAAATAAATTCGGGATAAACCAAGTTATTATGTTAGACGACTCAATTATCTGTCATAAAAAAGAATAAAATAATCCCATTTGCAGCAACATAGATACACTAAGACATTGTTATACTGAAAGAATTAAGTCAGACACAGAAAGATGAGTATCATATGATACTGCTTATATGTGGAATCTAAAAAAAAGGATACAAATGAACTTATTTACAAAAGAACTGTAGAGTCCAGATGTAGAAAACAAATGTATGGTTACTAGGAATTGAAAGGGGACGATTAAATTGGGTTGTTGGTATTATCATATATACACTATTATATAGAAAATAAAAAACTGATAAGAACCTACTATACAGCACAGGAAATTCTACTCAATACTGTGTATTCAATAGTCTATATTGAAAAATAATCTAAAAAGGAGTGCATATATGTGCATGGATAACTGATGCACATTGCTATACACCTTAAACAAGCACAACATTGTAAATCAATTATACTCCAATAATTTTTTTAAAGTAAAAGTAAATAAATAAATGAGAGAACTGGGGACAAAAATTACAGGGACTAAAATTACAAATAAAATATTTAAACGTTCCACCCACAAAAAAGTTATTACCTACAAAAATGCAAGCTTTATGAATGCAGGAAGTTTTTCATTAACTGCTATAATCTTAGCCTCTAAAAGAGTTTCTGAAACCAGACAGTTGCTTAATATTTGTTGAATGAAAAAATGGAATATTTTCCTTTCAATTTTCTTCTGTTCATATATTATTTCCTATATATTTCCCTATTAGTGAGATCTCAGAGATATTCTGTAGGCTTTTCCAAAGTAATAATTTAAACTATTTTCTTCTTTATATATTAATCTACTTGGAATAGTTTACAATATGATATGAAGTAGAATTCAACTGTCTATATATATATATATATTTACATGTGACATATGTATGTTTGTATATATATATGTATTATTATGTGATAGATATTCACTATCCATGCACAATTTTATGATTTGTAGCGCCTCTTCAAAAATATCATATATGACATATGACAAATAATTAAATGTACTTATGTGTCTATATCTGACCTATTCTCTCCCTCAATCATTTACAATTTTTACCTTTGTCAAAGTTATTTGCTTAGTTCTATACTAGTCTTCTCTCCTTTGTTAGTTATGTTTTATTCCTATGTTCTTAAAATTATCTTGGTTTTCAATGTGAATTTTGTAATCACTTTGCAAGTTCTGTGATAATATCTCATTGATGTATTGACTAGATTGGAACTGGATTTATTGGTTGTCCTTACAACTCTGGATCTCTCTAATTATAGACATTCTATTTTTGTTCTTTAATAATACTCTACAAAATTTTAAATAAAAGTCTTACCCAACTTGGGTTGCATTCATTCTTTTTGAGGACTCCCCTGATGACTCAGATGGTAAAGAATCCACATGCAATGTGGGAGACCTGGATTTGATCCCTAGGTTGGGAAGATCCCCCGGTAGAATGCATGGCAACGCACTCCAGTATTCTTGCCTGGAGAATCCCCATGGACAGAGGAGGCTGGCAGACTACAGTTCATGGGATTGCAAAGAGTTGGACACGACTGAGTGGCTAAACACTAGCACAAGCACGTTTGTTTAATGTTCAATCATTCACTTGTGACTGACTCTTTGTGATTCAATGGACTGCAGCATGCGAGGCATCCCTGTCTTTCACCATCTCCTGAAGCTTGCTCAAACTCATGCCCATTGAGTCAGTGATGCCATCCAGCCATCTCATCCTCTGTGGTCCCCTTCTCCTCCTGCCTTCAATCTTTCCCAGCATCAGAGTCTTTTCTGAGTCAGCTTTTCACATCAGGTAGCCAAAGTATAAGAGCTTCAATTTCAGCATCAGTCCTTCCAATGAATATTCAGGATTGATTTCCTTTAGGATTTACTGGTTTGATCTCCTTGCTGTCCAAGGGACTCTCAAGAGTCTCCTCCAACACCACAGCTTAAAAGCATCAATTCTTCTGCATTCAACCTTCTTTATGGTCCAACTCTCACATGCATACATGACTACTGGAAAAAACATAGCTTGATTAAATGGACCTTTGTTGGCAAAGTAATGCTTCTGCTTTTCAATATGCCCTCTAGATTTGTGATAGCTTTTCTTCCAAAGAGCAAGCATCTTTTAATTTCATGGCTGCAGTCACCATCTACAGTGATTATGAAGCCCAAGAAAATAAACTTCAACACTCTTTCCAAATTTTACCCCGTCTATTTGCCAAAAAGTGATGGGACTGGATTCCATGATCTTAATTTTTTGAATGTTGAGTTTTAAGTTAGCTTTTTCAGTCTTTTCTTCCACTTTCACCAAGAGGTTCTTTAGTTCCTCTTCACTTTCTGCCATAAGGGTGGTGTCATCTGCATATCTGAGGTAATGATGTTTCTCCCAGCAACCTTGATTCCAGCATGTGCTTCATCCAGCCTGGAATTTCTCATGATGTACTCAACATATAAGTTAAATAATCAGGGTGACCATGTACAGCCTTGACACTCCTTTCTCAATTTTGAACCAGTCCGTTATTCCATGTCCAGTTTTGTTGCTTCTTGACCTATATACAGGTTCCTCAAGAGGCAGGTAAGGTGATCTGATATTTCCCTCTCTTTAAGAATTTTCCAGTTTGTTGTGACCCACACAGTCAATGGCTTATCATAGTCAATGAAGCAGAAGTGGATGCTTTTTCTGAAATTCTCTTGCTTTGTCTATGATCCAAATGATGTTGGCAATTTGATCTCTGTTTCCTCTGCCTTTTCCAAATCCAGTTTGAACATCTGGGAGTTCTTGGTCCATGTACTGTTGAAGCCTAGCTTGGATAATTTTGAGAATTATTTTGCTAGCATGTGAAATGAGTGAAATTTTGCAGTAGTTTGGACATTCTTTGGCCTGAAATCTTTTAGTGGATGTTATTTATATTTTGAAATTCAGAAGCATCCCAACGAAGGTCAGAAACAATCCAAATATATGTGCTGTTATTCTGACTGGATATCCCAGTCATTGAAATATGACATGAGTTGAATACAAATTCCATATGGATTTGGTAAGATATTCAAAAATTTTGGTTGCTTCTTGGTAATACAGTTGTTTATATAGAGACTTCAACATAATCTATGAGCCACCAGAAATAAAAAATGATTTAATAAGATTAGTGAATAAAAATAGTGGTACAATATTAACAGTTTACCTATACAGCAGTGATAACCAAGTAGAAAAAAATAAGACACAAGAAACCATGCACAACTGTCTCTTTGTTTTCTCTTATAAACTATGATGTAATCCATATAAGGTTGTGTATAATTTTAATGATTTTTGTTGAGAATTTTTGTGCATATTCAGGTATTTCTTAAGCTCTGGAGATATGTGATACTTATTTTTATTTTAATATTTCATGGTTTGACTCAGAATCAATCGGAATGTTATGTCCCTAACTCCTGTAAAGTGAAGTTAGTCATGTAGTCATTTCTGACTCTTTGCCACCGTATTGATTATAGCCTGCCAAGCTCCTCTGTTCATGGAATTCTCCAGGCAAGAATTCTGGAGTGGGTTGCTATTTTCTCCTCCAGGGGATCTTCCTGACCCAGAGGTCAAACCCAGGTCTCCTGCATTGCAGGCAGATTCTTTACTGTCTGAGCCACCAGGGAAGCCTATTATCCTTTCTTTCATTATTTTATGTTGTTGTCATTTCTGTTTGCATTTTTGTAGGCAGTTTCAGTTCTCCATCATTATGTTAATTTCACTTTCTATTGTTAAAATTCTGTTGTTGTACCTCCAATGTAGCTGTTAATTCTGGCATTATTATTATTTTGAAGGGAAAGGACTTTATAGTCATTTTTATCCCAGTTCTTTGAAAAAGTGTGTTGCTCAGTCATGTCTGACTCTTTGTGACTCCACGGTTGCATGAATACTATTTTGTCACTTTGAATGAGTCAAGAAATACATTAGAACTAGTTCCCTTAAATATCATTTCTTGTTGGTTTTTGATTTCTACTTTCAATCTCAATTTTCCTATTTATATCTTCTCCTTTTTTTTCACAGAATAATGCCACACCATTATTAATCATATTCACTTTCCTACATAAATATAGACCAGAGCTTGAAACAAGGGCCCCAGCAGTGGGAGTTCTGAGCCAAACCCTTCTTCCGTTTTCCAGGGGATCTTCCCGACCCAGGGATGGAACCCAGGTCTCCTGCATTGCCAGCCAATTCTTTACCGTCTAAGCCACCAGAGAAGCCCTCCTAACCACTGGACCTCCAGGGAATTTCTTCATAGTCCTATATTTCTTCTCACTCTTCAGGGAAGTCTTTTCAGTCTCTTAGTTTTCTGCTTTCCCAATACTGTTTATGTATGAGTGGTATGTTCTCTCTTTCATTCATCACAGAACAAGGAACTTTCAACCTTGAGAGATCGTGTATCATCATATAGGATGTCTATATTGCTATGGATCCATTTTGTTATTCACATTTGTACTGGTACAATAATCTTTTCAGATGTTCACATAAAGTGCTTTGAAGGATATAGCATTTCTTTCCCAACATCTGGCAAATACCTAGTTGCTTTAAATTTGCCAATGTGAGATACAATTTAATCTTAACTCTACCACATTTTTCATTAAAAAGCACATACATTTCATTACAGAGCATGGAGGTATATTTGTTTTAAACCATTTGGATTGCTTAAACACTAAATTTTTGAAAAGCACAGCATATCTTACTTAGTAATGTAACCTTTCATGTCTCCTCATTGAATCTAGTTTATTTAATCTAGAGATTTAATTATGCCATCTTAAAAGTCAGGTGGACAAATAGTTTTCAGAATTTATAATCAGGAGTTCATAATCTTCCCAATTAAAGTAATGCGCAGAGTCCAAGGATGAGGTTCAAGGCAGTAAATAAAATGGGATGATCACTTCACCCAGTTCTTGGGTAACCTTTCTTATTTTTCATTGGTACAGCATAGAAATTTTCAATTGCTTACTTTTTAGTCCAATCCTGTAAATACCACAGTTAGTAAAAACAGCTCCTAGATATTGGGAGTTGATTGTTTACAATTATTTTAAAAGACATCATATAGAAATTTTATATTTTCTTTGAATTGTGTATCTTTTTTTGGGATGTTGAGAAAGGCTGTATCAGGGATTCCAGTTACATGCCATGCTAAATGTACAATCCTGAGACTGATTTTACATTGAAATGTTAACACACTTAGAGTAAAATATTAAGCATAGGAGAGATTTTTCTGAATAGATATTTAAAATCTTTCCCCTTCAGTTCTCTCTCTGGTATTTGATTTTCAGATCAGGCACTGATAATCAACAGTTACAGTGAATACCCAATCTGAGACTCACATTGCACAGAGAGTGATAGAAATAGATAAAGACTGACAGAAAGAAAGGGAGAAAGTGACAAAGATGAACACAAAGAATAATTTACTTGGATATATAGACTATTCATTCTAAAATAATAAGAGTAGATAGAGGGAACAAAGCTATCTTGTTCTACATAATCATTCTAAATATGTTTCAATGTAAGACTCTAACAATAGGTAGATTTTAAAATAGTTAGGAGCTATACTTAAAAACAAAGCAAAAACCTTTCTAATTAGTACTGAATATATTTTTTTTTCCTTCGAAGTATGGATAACATTCTTTTGCTGAATAAAGCTCAGTAACATGTCACATATGATTTAAAAAAGGATCTGTATGACATTCTAGCCAACAGTAATGTAGACTTCTATGTTCTGTGTCCTAGCTAAAGAGAGAAACTGCTCACTAGAAAAAATAATATATTTTTCCTTACTATTAAAAAAGCCTCTCAGAAATTGAACTATGTGAATTTTTAAAATATGAAATATATGTAATGGTATTCACTGAACTTTATTGCAATAGTAAGGTTATTGATGTAATTGTTCATGGTTATTACTGAAACAATGTAAGATTATATAAAGGCAACTTTTTCTTTGAGTCCACTAGGTACATTCAGGAGACTGAACAAAAGGTAACTTAGTGTTGGCTTCATATTGATAAAAAGTTTTGCATTTCATGTTTTGACTTTCATAAATTTGCTTTTAGGAACTGGTTAGGGTCACAGTTTTTGCTTCTGTTTTTTAAAAAATAAACACTTTCAAAGCACAATTATTTACTATGACGATGCTTAATGGAAGGTGTGGAATAATTTTATGATTATTATTTTCCTTATGAAAGAATTCAAGGCTTTATGGATTAATAGCACTATTGGTTCATCTCAAGTTGATACCTGTTCAAGTCAAATTCTCAAATCCATCTAGTTGCTTAGAAAGGACCAGACAAAACAAAGCCACTGAGGTTATCTACATCAGACAGACAGAAAGACAAAGTACAAGCTTGTAGACTCTTTTTTGTTTTTTCACATACAAAAAAGAAGAAACTAATAAATGGGTTATTTTTGGTTATTAAAAATAGACATAAATATTTTAAGTATATATTTCTGCAGTTAAAGAACTTGATTATGATTTAAATAGAATTAGCTATTTCATGTATATAAATATAATATGTGCATACATATATAATATAGTTCTCAAAGATTTTATATAAATACCAATTCTATTCAGATTTCAAAATTGTATTTATTTTAAATATTTTAATATATTAAATCATAACTTCAGCTTCAAATGAATGTTAAAAATTATTTATAAAAATGAATAAAGAAAAGACATTCATTTAATAAACTAAATTAACATTCTTATTTAACAGATAATTGATGATTATTTCCTAATATAATGGCCACTGATTGTTGTTCCATTAAAAACAAAAATAACAAAAAATGATAATTTCAATAGTTACAATGCTTATGATATATCTGGTTGTTGATAACCAAATGTATTTTGTAATATAGGTCAGAATAAATTCAACAAAATTTATTAATTTTTGAGAAAACATCTCAGTGATTTTATTAACTTCAATTGCATAATTAACTACATATATTAGATTATTAATATATGTGGATACTGTAATATATGTTCAAATCTATTGAACACAGATTTATAAAAATCTACATAATATTGTGATCGAAAATCTTTGCTTATTCTTAATTTCTAAGTGATTTAATATGGTAAGACTATTTTATTTTTTAAATGTAAATTCAGGAAGGTTGACGAAAAATTGATTTACATAGGTTTTCTAAATGAGATAAAGAGACTAAGATCATTTATACCTAAGAACCATGCAAAAATTTTGTATTCATATTTGAATAATTTAAAAATAAATGTCAAAATATTCCACTTTAGGAATAAAAAAAAGAGAAAGATTTATATTTTGTAACTACTAAAGTTATCTTGCTGCTGCTCTGCAAGTCGCCTCAGTTGTGTCCGCCGACCCACAGCGGCCCCACAGGCCTCCCCGGGATTCTAGGAAGAACACTGAGTGGTTGCCATTCCTTCTCCAATGCATGAAAGTGAAAAGTGAAAGTGAAGTTGCTCAGTCGTGTCCAGTTAGACTAATTCTTAAATGACAGCTTGAATACTTAATAAATCTATCATTAGACTACTATAGTTATTATAATGGTTGAGTATGTAAATTAAATTTTTTTACATTACAAATCTTTGCTCACAATCGTCAAACCAGGTCCATATGTAAACACTGCCTTTGTGTTTATAATTCCTTTTAGGATTTTGTTCATTTCATCTTGGACTATTTCAAAACATAAATAAATCCTCATTATACCTTATTAACAATTTGAGAACATAATACATCAATACAAAATAATAAGTAACCATTTTAATTTTTTCCTTTATGGTTTAGAATTGTAAAAGAAAATATTAGTATCATTTAGAAAATTTAACAAACTAAAGTTTAATATATTCATTAAATTTTTCTGTGCTTAAACCAATAAAGTTCTAATACTCTAAAAATAATAGCAGACAATATTTTTTTCCCCATTCCTGTGGAATAGTTAAACTGTAGCTTCGGAGAAGGTGATGGCACCCCACTCCAGTACTCTTGCCTGGAAAATCCCATGGATGGAAGAGCCTGATGGGCTGCAGTCCATGAGGTCGCTAAGAGTCGGACACTACTTGAGCGACTTCACTTTCACTTTTCACTTTTATGTATTGGAGAAGGAAATGGCAACCCACTCCAGTGTTCTTGCCTGGAGAAACCCAGGGACGGGGGAGCCTAGTGGGCTGCTGTCTATGGAATCGCACAGAGTTGGACACGAATGAAGTGACTCATCAACAGCAGCAAACTGTAGCTTTGTGTGAAATGACTGGATAGTTTTTAGGGGAATATCTTTACCTTTCGTGGAAGTTTTATTTAAATAAAACAAAAGTATTGGTTATTAAAATTTTATAGCACAAAATATAAGCATGCATTGGTCTTAAATCATAAATTTTAAATAATTGTCATCAATAAGTTGTTATGAACAATTCATTCCCCAATTTTTTATCTACAGATTAATTTTGTTTCCAATAGATGACTGCATCTCTCTTCAAGTGCTCTATCAAACAGCATCTGTTTTCATTTTATTCTTAGTTAAATAAACACAATGTTTCAGTTCAGTTCAGTCACTCAGTCGTCTCCAATTCTTTAGGAGCCCATGGAATGAAGCATGCCAGATTTCCCTGTCCATCACCAACTCCCAGAGCTTGCTCAAACTCATGTCCATCGAGTCAGTGATGCCATCCAACAATCTCATCCTCTGCTGTCCCCTTCTCCTCCTGCCTTCAATCTTTCCCAGCATCAGGGTTTCTTCCACTGAGTCAGTTCTTCGCATCAGGTGGCCAAAGTATTGGAGCTTCAGGTTCAGCATCAGCCCTTGCAATGAATATTCAGGACTGATTTCTTTTAGGATGGACTGCTATTTTATTTTTATGTTATTTTAATGCTTACTTTCCATTTATATTTATTATAAAATATTGGCTAAATTCTCCCTATTGTACATCCTTGAACATATCTTACATAAAATAGCTTTAATCTTACCCTCTATCACTCTTATATAGCCCCTCTCTCCCCTCCCCACTGGTAGACACTAGTCTGTTCTCTATATCTACAAGTCTGTTTCTTTGTTATAATCACTAGTGTGTTGTGTTTTAAGATTCCACGTATTAATTATATCATACAGTATTCATATTTTTCTCACATTTCACTTAGTATAATCCCCTCCAAGTCCATCCATGTTGTTGCAAATGGAAAAATTACATTCTTTTTTAGCCTGAGTAGTATTCCATTGTGTATTTATATTACATCTTCTTTATTCATTTATCTGTTGATGGACATTTAAGTGGCTTCCATTATTTTTGAAATTATGAATGGATGCTGCTATAAACACTAACGTGTACGTACCTTTTTAAATTAGTGCCCCCCCCCCCCACAGGTATATAACCAGGAATGAAATTGTTGGGTCATATGGTAGTTCTACGGAGAAGGCGATGGTACTCCACTCCAGTACTCTTGCCTGGAAAGTCCCATGGATGGAGGAGCCTGGTAGGCTGCAGTCCATGGGGTCGCTGAGGGTCGGACAGGACTGAGTGACTTCACTTTCACTTTTCACTTTCATGCATTGGAGAAGGAAATGGCAACCCACTCCAGTATTCTTGCCTGGAGAATCCCAGGGACAGGGGAGCCTGATGGCCTGCCATCTGTGGGGTTGCACAAAGTCGGACATGACTGAAGCGACACAGCAGCAGCAGCAGCAGCATGGTAGTTATGTTTATTTTTTTGAGAAGCCTCCATACTGGTTTCCACAGTGATTGCACCACTTTATACTCTTACAGATAGTTTACCAGCATTCTCTTTTCTTCACATACTTGCCAATATTTGTCATTTTTGTTCTTTTTAATGATAGTCTTTCTGACAGATATGAGATAATATCACATTGTGGTTTTGATTTGCAATTCTCTATGATTAGCAATGTTGAGCATCTTCTTATGTGCCTATTGGCCATCTGCATGTTCTCTTTGGAAACTAATAGTTCTTCTACTAATTTTTAAATTGGGTTGTTCACTTTTTTGATGTTTGAGTGGATGAGTTATTTATCTATATTGGATGTGTTTGTGTGTGTGCATGCTAAATCGCTTCAGTCGTATCTCACTCTGTGATGCTGTGGAGTGTAACCCCCACCCCACCCCCGCCCCCCACGCTTCTCTGCCATGGGATTCTCCAGGCAAGAATACTGGAGTGGGTTGCCATTTGCTCCTACATGGGATCTCCCAGACCCAGGAATCCAACCTGAGCCTTTTACATCTCCTGCATTAGCAAGGGGGGTTCTTTACCTCTAGCACCACCTGGGAAGCCCATATAAGTTGAATGTTAATCCTTTGTTGATCACATTATTTGCAAATCTTTTCTCATATTCACTAGATTGTCTTTGATTTTGTTGGTGGTTTCCTCTGCTGTGTAAAAGCTTTTAAGTTTAGTTAGCTCCAATTTGTTTATTTTTGCTTTCATTTCCTTTCCTTTAGGAGGCTAGTCCAAAAAAACTATTGCTTCAATTTATGTCAAAGAGGGTCCTGCCTATGTTTTCTGCTAGGAGTTTTATAGTATCCTGACTTCCATTTATGTCTTTAATCCATTTTGAGTTTTTTTTTATGTGTTGTTTAAGAATGTTCTGATCATTCTTTTATATATCTCTTTTTGGTTTTTCCCAGCACCACTATCTGTTGAAGAGACAACTATCTGCAGAGCAACCATATGAAAAAGACTGAACTTATGAGAAAAATGTTCTACAACTATAAGACATAAAGAAGGAGCCCTAATGAAACAGGTAGGAGGCACATTTGTGATATAATCAAATCCTATACTCTGCAGTGGGCAAAACACAAGCCAGAGGATAATTATATTGCATAGGTTCTTCCACTAATACTTTAATGAATTTTCTTACATTTTTTTCTTCACCAAATTTTTATTATGTTATATGTTTATGGTAGATATGTTGAGAAAAGAAAATCAATGTATTACTTTGTATATATGTGTATCTGAATACACAGATGTAGTTCAGACTAATGGAAAGAAATAGAGAGAGAGAGAGAGGAAGGTAGTCAGAGGAGGAAGGGGGAGAGAGAGAGAGAGAGATGTTCAAAGTATATAAAATCAATAAAGGTTGAATTAACCCAGAACATCTTGAAGTGAAAAACTTGGTGTAACATAAAGCAGACTACATTATCAATATAATCACATTATAGAGATAAATATATTCAACAACTTTATGCCTAGACTTGAAAAAAAAAAACAGAATCCTTGTATGTCTTTTCGTAGACATGTAACATATTTCGTATCTTGGAAGTCTTTGTGCCTGAATTCAACAAATAATTTAAGTAGTAGGAGCTAACTTTATTTTTGAAAGTTAGAACAAGAATACATTATTTTAAAAAAGGTGGTTTAATAATTTCTTAATATTTTATTAATGATTATTTATCTTCTCTGGTGAATATATGACTATTCAAGGATTCTACTAAATATGTTTCATTGGTTTAGACTGATCAAACCAATATATTTCAAGTATTATATTAATATATTTATTTCATAATATACACCTGCAAATGCAATTTAATAAAAAGGCAGAAAAATGTAATGCTGTTTTTAGAATTCCTAAAATTTCTTAACAATAAGTATTATTAAGTCATAAATACTAATTGAAATTTTACCCAGAAAAATATTGTTTATTCTTTAGAAATAATATGCAGAAATTATTTGTCAAATGTATCATATTGAGTCAAAAGTTGAAATAGGATTGCATGTTATTATAAAAAAAATAAAATAGATCAAACAATTTTTATTCTTCTAAAATATTATTAGGGGATATGTATCAGATCAGATCAGATCAGATCAGCTGCTCAGTCGATCCACTCTTGCGACCCCATGAACTGAAGCACGCCAGGCCTCCCTGTCCATCACCAGCTCTCGGAGGTCACCAGATTCACATTCCTCGAGTCAGTGATGCCATCCAGCCATCTCATCCTCTGTCGTCCCCTTCTCCTCCTGCCCCCAATCCTCCCAGCATCAGAGTCTCTCTGAGTCTCTGATAGGTGGCAAAATACTGAGTTTCAGTTTAGCATCATTCCTCAGAAATCCAGGGCTGATCCCTAGAATGGACTGTTGATCCCTCAGTAAGGGACCTCAGAGTCTCTCCACACAACAGTTCAAGCATCAATCTTCCGCTCGCCTTCTCACAGTCCAGCCTCACATCCAACATGACCACAGGAAAGACCATAGCCTGACTAGGCGAACCTTTGCAAAGTATGTCTCTGCTTTGAATATGCTATCTAGGTTGGTCATAACTTTCCTCCAAGGAGTAAGCGCTATTTCATGGCTGCAGTCACCATCTGCAGTATTGGAGCACAGAAAAATAAGTCGACTTTTCCACTGTTTCTCCATCTATTTGCCATGTAGTGATGGGACCAGATGCCATGATCTTCGTTCTGAATATGCATATGTATGTATATTATGATTCTAATTTTTAAAGTCTAAAATAATATATGCCAGTTTGTATGTTTGATTGACCTTATAGGAAACAAAATAATGATGATGACTATAAAAATTACAGAAAGAGTTATAATACTAATAATAGCATGATGATGATAATAATATATTTGGCTAGTTATAAGTAGGTAAAGAGCACAGACAGAAATAAACATCCACATCTGTCTACTGATAAATCAAAGCTATCATCTAATCTGATTAATCTGATGAGAAGTCTCTTTAAAAAAATTAGAGATACCAAGGTAACATTTCATGCAAAGATGGGCACAATAAAGGACAGAAACAGTATGGACCTAACTGAAGCAAAAGATTAAGAAGAGGTGGCAAGAATACATAGAAGAACTATACAAAAAAAAAAAAAAAAAAAAAAAACTTAGTGACCCAGATAACCACAATGGTGTAATTACTCATCCTAGAGTCTGAAGTCAAGTGGGCCTTAGGAAGCATCACTATGCACAAAGCTAATGGAGGTGATGGAATTCCAGCTGAGCTATTTCAAGTCCTAGAAGATGATGCTGTTGAAGTGCTGCACTCAGTATGCCATGAAATGTGGAAACCTTTCCAGTCACATGACTGGAAAAGATTGATTTTCATTTCAATCCCAAAGAAAGGCAATGTCAAAGAATTTCCAAACTACCACACAATTGCACTCATCTGACACGCTAGCAAACAAAATTCACCAAGTGAAAGTTTAACAATATGTGAACTGAGAACTTCCAGATGTTGAAACTGGATTTAGAAAAGGCAGAGAAACCAGAAATCAAATTGCCAACATCTGCTGGGTCACAGAAAAAGCAAGAGAGTTGCAGAAAAACATCTACTACTGCTTTATTGACTACACCAAAGCCTTTGACTGTGTGCATCACAACAAACTATGAAAAATTCTTAAAGAGATGGGAATACCAGACTACCCCACCTCTATCCTGAGAAATCTGTATGCACGTCAATAAGCAATAGTTAGAACCAGATATGGAACAATGGACTAGTTTCAAATTAGGAAAGGAGTATGTCAAGGCTGTATATGGTCACCCTGCTTATTAACTAATATGCAGAATACATCATGTAAAGTGCCAGGCTAGGTGAAGCACAAGCTGGCATCAAGATTGCCAGGAGAAATATCAATAACTACAGATATATAGATGACACCACCCTAATGGCAGTAAGCAAAGAGGAACTGAAGAGCCTCTTGATGAAAGTGAAAGAGAAGAGTGAAAAAGCTGGCTGAAAACTCAGCATTCAAAAAGCTAAAATGATGGCATCCAGTCCCATTACTTCAAGGTAAATAGATGGGGAAACAATGGAACCAGTGATAGACTTTATTTTGGGGGGTCTCAAAATCACTGCAGATGGTGACTGCAGCCATGAAATTAAAAGACGCTTGCTCCTTAGGAAAAAAAAAAAAAAAAACTATGACCAACCTAGACAGCATATTAAAAAGCAGAGATGTTACATTGCCAACAAAGGTCTGTGTAGTCAAAGCTTTGATTTTTCCGGTAGTCATGTATGGATGTGAAAGTTGGGCCATGAAGAAAGCTGAGTGCCAAAGAACTGATGCTTTCAAACTGTGGTGCTGGAAAAGGTTCTTGAGAATCTCTTGCACTGCAAGAAGATCAAACCAGTAAATCCTAAAGGAAATCAGTCCTGAATATTCATTGAAAGGACTGATGCTGAAGCTGAAGCTCTAATACTTTGCCAACCTAATTCAAAGAACTGACTTATTGGAAAAGATCTTGATGCTGGGAAAGACTGAAGGCAGAAGGAGAAGGGGAGGACAGAGGATGAGATGATTGGAGAGCATCACCGACTCGATGGACAGGAGTTTGAGCAAGCTCCAGGAGTTGGTGATGGACAGGGATGCCTGGCGTGCTGCAGTCTATGGGGGTCACAAAGAGGCAGACACAACTGAGGGACTGAACATAATGAAGTGAATCTAATTAGATCAAGAAAGTCAAATATAACCTTCTTGCTTGTTAGAACTGTAGTCTTTAGATATTCTGAAGTTCAAATTATTAGGAGAGTAATGAGGGGAACTTGGAAGAATATAATATTCTACTACAACAGAAATATTTGAACCAAATTGGTTTAGCTATTTGACCAAAGCTTAAATAAATAATAATTTTCAAACTGTTAAGTCCATTCTTCTTTAAAGTTGAGATAGGACAACAATTCTCTATCATTTATTATTTCATTTTGGTTAAAATTATTTGGTAATGTGTAACTGAAAACATAAATACTAGAAAGCCTTGTTGAGACTGAAAGACCTATTATACAAAGAAACACAATTGGTATATTATTAAGCGCTAAAAAGAGCTATCTAGCTATGAAAAATCATGGAGGAAATTTAAATGTATATTAGTAAATAAAAGAAGCCAATCTTTCACAGGTGAATGCTGTGTAATTCCAAATTATGATATTCTGGAAATGGCAGTAAAAAACAATTGTCAAGAATTGGGAGGGGAGAAGTGAATAGGTAGGGTACAGAAGATTTTTAGGGAAGCAAAAAACTCTACAGAGTATTGTAGGATACTAAAATGGTGACATGTCATTATACATTTGTTCAAACCTACAAAATGTATAATGACATTTGTCCACCAAGAATGAACCGTAATGTAAACTGTGGATTTGGGGTGATAATATATAAATCAGTGTAGGATCATGGAGCACAACAAAGTGCCATTGTGGGGCTAAGCTTATGTGGGGTCAAACTTATATGAGAAATCTTTGTGCCTTCTGCTCGGTTTTGTTGTGGACCCAAAATTGCTTTAAAGCATAAAGTCTATTTTTAAAAAAGCATGGAAATGTTAGGGAGTGGAATAAAACACTGATGGGCTGCTGCTCTGAAAGGCTGATTGTGAAAAAGAACTAAAGTACTAAAGTAATAACCTACTAAAGAGAAAGGGGAAAACCATCAGCATGGGTGATTTTCCCTTTTTTAGTTTTGTATATCATATTGTATATATATATTATATACATATATTATATATATTAGACATTTGCAGTTAGAAACTACTAGATGAAAAACATTTAGAAGTATATACATGAAAACTTAGTCTTATGTCTACTTTAATTGTTGTATTACAATATTTTTTTATTTTACTATAGTATAATTTTCTATACCTAGCAAGAAAAATTTTCTGGAACTGGGAAAGACAAGTAATGGGATGAGTGAAGAAGACAGAGTTATATTTCCAGTTCCATTATTTATTATGTGTTATAGCATTGACTATATCACTCAATGCTTCTTAACAAGTTTTTAAATATTTTTTCATAATATTTGCATAATCAACATATACTATGTATTTTACCCTAGTATGAGGATCATAAAACAGCACTAAAATACTATATAATTATATAGCTATATGCTGCTGCTGTAGCTAAGTCGTTGTCCAACTCTGCGCGACCCCATAGAAGGCAGCCCACTATGCTTCTCTGTCCCTGGGATTCTCCACACAAGAACACTGGAGCGGGCTGCCATTTCCCTCTCCAATGCATGAAAGTGAAAAGTGAAAGTGAAGTCACTCAGTCGTGTCCGACTCTTAGCGACCCCATGGATTGCAGCCTAGCAGGCTCCTCCATCTATGGGATTTTCTAGGCAAGAGTACTGGAGTGGGTTGCCATTGCCTTCTCCGTATAGCTATATATATACATGTATATGCCTATATACAAAGAGTCATAATACGAAGGTTTTGAAAGTACCTTCACTGCTCTGGTCGCTTTACTACATTAATTATATGTGGACATTTACTAAAATCTACTTTCTCCACATAGAACTGGATTGGTTGTGCATTTAGAAATGCATCCAGGGTGAGCTTCTCAAATTTCATTAAAAATGTCAATAATATAGCCTATTTGGTAAAAGATCAAATCTTACAATTAATTTTAATCAGAAACAAAATGTATCCATTCCAGATTTATATTTTGAAATGCATTCATTCATTAATGAATATTTATTATGTCTACTCAGAGAAGGCAATGGCACCCCACTCCAGTACTGTTGCCTGGAAAACCCCATGGATGAAGGAGCCTGGTAGACTGCAGTCCATGGGATCGCTGAGGGTCGGACATGACTGAGCGACTTCACTTTGACTTTTCACTTGCATGCATTGGAGAAGGAAATGGCAACCCACTCCAGTGTTTTTGCCTGGAGAATCCCAGGGACGGGGGAGCCTGGTGGGCTGCCATCTATGGGGTCACACAGAGTCGGACACGACTGAAGTGACTTAGCAGTAGCAGTATTATGTCTAGTATATGCAAAATAACATGTTAATCTGTGGGGATACATCAGAAGACAGTGTAACATCTCTTCTTAATAGCCATATTTAAGATTGTATGTTCTTAGAAACCTGTTTTTTTAAAAAAATGTTTTTTTTTTCCCCTTAGTATAGTTTGTATTTCTTTACTTATTTGTGAAGCTCAGCATCTTTTGGTGCTTCATCATTTTTGTATATCTTCTTGTGTATAATTCAAATTAATAATCTCCAAATTTCTGTAAACTCATTTATCTGTCTTTTCTTTTAAGAGTCTTTTCTTGTTTGAAATGATGTACCTTTATTTTATAAACTCAGGTTTGTTTGCTATTTATTTACTCACTTACTGATTATGAATTTAGTTTGGACTGATGAATATCTACAAGATTTATTCACTAGTTACTTGAGTTAATATAATAAAAATGGAAGTTCTGTTTGGAGAGAGGAAAAATTCTGAAAGAAGAAAGGAAAAGAATTGAAAAGACAAGTTTGTTTTATGTTCTCTGCTCTTTCCTTTACTACCTTGTAAATAAAACCAGTTTGGAAAAGTACTGTCATGAAGTAAAATTTGAGAGATGCACTCATGAGAATTTCCCTTTAAACTAAGGGCTGATTCTGGACACAGGGGATGGAAGCATATTCTTTGACAAACTTTTAAAAACTGAGCTGAGATGCAAAACTAGGACCATCTAGATCTGTAGTGAATTGTCTCAATAGTATGCAAGGCAATTTCCTTCAGTTATATCAAGGGTTTTTTTTTTTTTACTTTTTGTTGTTGTTCAGTTGCTAAGTTGTGTTGACTCTTTGTGACCCCATGGCCAGTAGAGAAGCCAGGCTTCCCTGTCCTTCACCATCTCCCAGAGTTTGCACAAATCCATGTCCCTTGACTTGGTGATGCCATCCAGCCATCTCATCTCTGTCGCCCCTTTCTCCTTCTGCCGTCAATCTTTTTGAGCACCATGGTTTATTCCGATGAGTTGGCTCTTCATATCAGGTAGTATTGGAGCTTTAGCATGGGTCCTTTCAATTAAAAATCAGGGTTGATTTCCTTTACAATTGACTGGTTGGATCTCCTTGCTGTTCAAGGGACTCTCAAGAGTCTTCTCCAGCACCACAGTTCAAAAGCATCAATTCTTTGGCACTCAGCCTTCTGTACAATCCAATTTTCACATCCACATAAGATGGATGGCTTATATGGTGGCTTCCCTGGTGGCTCAGAGGATAAAGCATCTGCCTGCAATGTGGGACTCTGGGATTCGATCCCTAGATTATGAAGATCCCCTGGAGAAGGAAATGGAAACCCACTCCAGTATTCTTGCCTAGAGAATTCCATGGATGGAGGAACCTGGTAGGCTACAGTTCACAGTGTTGGAAACAGCTGGACAGGATTGAGTGATTTCACTTTCACATCCATACATGACAACTGGAAAAACCATAGCTTTGACTATAAAGATCTTTGTTGGTAAAGTGATGTCTCTGCTTTTTAATACACTGTCTAGACTTGTCATAGCATTGTTCATAGTGAAAGAAAGTGAAAGTGAAGTTGCTTAGTTGTGCCTGACTGTTTGTGACCCCGTGGATTGTAGCCTACCAGACTCCTCCATCCATGGGATTCTCCAGGCAAGAATACTGGAGTGGGTTGCCATTTCTTTCTCCAGGGCATCTTCCTGACCCAGGGATCAAGCCCCAGTCTCCCACATTGCAGGCAGACGCTTTACCCTCTGAACCACCATGGAAATCTGTAGTAATGTATCCAAAAAAAAAGTTTAAGTTAGTCGCTTGGTCATGTCTGACTCTTTGCAACCCCATAAACTATACCTACTCACCAGGATCCTCTGTCCATGGAATTCTCCAGGCAGGAATAGTGGAATGGGTTGCCACTTCCTTCTCCAGGCGATCTTCCTGACCTGGGGATTGAACCCAGGTCTCCTGTATTACAGGGAGATAATTTAACTTTTGAGCTACCAGTGAAGTCAAAGGCCTACTCTAAATTTTTGAAAATGTCAAGTAAGGGAGAAATGGTAATGAAAACCATTACATTATACTTTTGGTGACTTAAATACATTTGTTTTAGGTCTAGATATTTTATTTGTTAGGTAGTGAAAATTATCTTTACCAAAGGTATAGTTCTGGCTTTTGCCCTCGTGATCTTTAGACCATTGCCCATCCTTCCTGATAGGAGTGCCTTTGTTTGCCTGGGAGATTAGGCCAAAAGATAGCTTAACAATGTGTTTCATGACTGGGGCATTTGACCACATGGTAACAGTTTTGCCCCCAGAAGAGATGAAAAAATATTAGTTTTAACTCTATTTCCAAAGCAGCTGAAGACTAAGGTTAAGTCACAAGTGTAATGTGTGATTCAGTGAACACTCTGGACACCAGAAAGCTTCCCTGGTTATCAGAACTTCATGTTCATTGTCACATACTGATGCCGGGAGAGTACCAGGTCTGTAACTGTGAATTGAGGATATCAGGACCTCCATGTTTGGTACTTTTCCTGGACTCTGCCCTAGGCAGTTTGAATTAAATTTTCATCCTTTACTTGTAATAAACTGTAATCACAAGTGTAATAGTTTTAAGTTCTGTGAGTCCTTCTAATAAATTATTAAACCCAAAGGTAGGCCTGTAAACCCTGCCCCCGAAACTTCCAGTTGGTGTCAAAAATGAGAGAAGTTTTGTCTAGAATGTTTACTATAAACTTTGAAGTTTCCCCAAAACATTTTAGTTGGCCATAATTAACAAATGTTTATGTAAGTCTCTGTAATATGTGAAAGAGTAGAGTGAAAAAGTTGGCTTAAAGCTCAACATTCAAAAAACGAAAATCATGGCATCTGGTCCCATCACTTCATGGCAAATAGATGGGGAAACAGTGGAAACAGTGGCTGACTTTATTTTTGGGGCTCCAAAATCACTGCAGATGGTGATTGCAGCCATGAAATTAAACGACACTTAGCTCTTGGAAGGAAAGTTATGACCAACCTAGACAGCATATTGAAAAGCAGAGACATTATTTTGTCAACAAAGGTCCATCTCGTCAAGGCTATGGTTTTTCCAGTTGTCATGTATGGATGTGAGAGTTGGACTATAAAGAAAGCATGCTGATGCTGCTGCTAAGTTGCTTCAGTCATGTCCAACTCTATGCGACCCCAGAGACGGCAGCCCACAAGGCTCCCCCATCCCTGGGATTCTCCAGGCCAGAACACTGGAGTGGGTTGCCATTTCCTTCTCCAAAGCATGAAAGTGAAAAGTAAAAGTGAAGTCGTTCAGTCGTGTCCTACTCTTGGCGATCACATGGACTACAGTCTACCAGGCTCCTCCGTCCATGGAATTTTCCAGGCAAGAGTACTGGAGTGGGGTGCCATTGCCTTCTCCATAAAGAAAGCATAGTGCAGAAGAATTGATGCTTTTGAACTGTGGTGTTAGAGAAGACTCTTGAGAGTCCCTTGGACTGCCAGGAGATCCAACCAGTCCATCCTAAAGGAGATCAGTTCTGGATGTTCATTTGTAGGACTGATGTTGAAGCTGAAACTCCAATACTTTGGCCACCTCATGAGAAGAGCTGACTCATTTGAAAGAACCCTAATGCTGGGAACAATTGAGGGCAGGAGGAGAAGGGGACGACAGGATAAGATGGTTGGATGGCATCACCTATTCAATGGACATGAGTCTGTGTAAACTCTGGGAGTTGGTGATGGACAGGGAGGCCTGCTGTGCTGCAGTCCATGGGACTGCAAAGAGTCAGACATGACTGAGTGACTGAACTGACTGACTGTAATATGTTTTATTGAAAAACAATGCTTGAAAGTTAAATGAAACAGTCCAGTTCAAAATTTTATCAAGTTGTGGCCCATCTCTAACTATGTAGCCCGGGCTGAGTCAAAAGACCAAAAGTGAAATTGTGAAAAGAAAATAGCAACTGTATTTTCCAAATTGTAGCTGGCAGGAAAACTAAGAAATTCACATCTGTTCCTGGGAATTAATATTCCCTTATCACAGAAGAGAACCACCTCAGATTATTTGTTTTAACTGCCATAAAATAAAATATCAAAGTAAAATAATAGTCTAATACTATATTTTGAACCCTCTGAGACTGTACTCCTCTTGGCTTTGGGTCTCCAAGACACTAAATAACATGTTCACTTATAATAAATAAAAAATAAGGATATACATTTTTTATTAAAATTTAAGTAGCATTACTATGTCAGGGCCTTGCATAATATAAACTTTTACAATTCAAAACATATTGCAGTGGTACTTATTAAATATATCCATTTTTTATTGTATAATGCACCAAAAGAAAAGTTTATATTATTTATATTCCATTATATTCAAAATTTATATTGTAGTAAATATATATTTGTTCCATGTTTCAAGAGAAAAAATGCAGATACTTTATCAATTGTTAGACATCGCTGAGACTGTGATGGAATTAAACTCACAAAAGAGCTTGATAACTCAAACAATGATATTCTATGATGAAGACAACATTGTTTCTTCCCATAAAGATAAATTAAGATAATTCTGAATAAAACAATTCTAAGTTACTGCATAATATCAAATAAAATAGGTGGATTTCATAAACATTGCCTCTGCAACTGAAACGACTGTGTTGTTAGAATGACTATTGACTATGGCCAAATAAATGATTAACCATTTTCAGATCTCTTATCAGGTCAGCCTCAAAAGAGCTTGAAGTGAAGTAAAGTCACTCAGTCATGTCCGACTCTTTGCGAGCCCATGGACTGTATAGCCCGTGGAATTCTCCAGGCCAGAATACTGGAGTGGGCAGCCTTTCCCTTCAAATTAAACAATAGCTAGTATCTACAGTCACTGTGATAATAACCAACAGTGTGTGTGTGAAAGTCATTCAGTTGTGTACAATTCTTTGTGACTGCCAGCATCCTCTGTCTGTAGAATTCTACAGGCCAGAGATCCTTATTGGATAGCCATTCCCTTCTCCAGAGGATCTTCCCAACCCAGGGATAGTATCCAGGTCTCCTGCATTGCAGGCAGGTTCTTTACCATCTGAGCCACCAGGGAAGCCCTATAATAAGCAATAACCCACAAATACATTTTAGAATGGTATCTTGATTTGTTATGTTGGTGGCATTTTTCACATGGGATCAAAACTGAGAGAAAGAGGCCATCATTAAAAAAAAAAAAAAAAAAAAAAGCTACAGGCAATAAATGCTGGAGTATATGGATAAAAGCGGAGAAGGCAATGGCACCCCACTCCAGTACTCTTGCCTGGAAATTCCCATGGACAAAGGAGCCTGGTAGGCTCCAGTCCATGGGGTCGCTGGGAGTCGGGCACGACTGAGCAACTTCCTTTCACTTTTCACTTTCATGCATTGGAGAAGGAAATGGCAACCCTCTCCAGTGTTCTTGCCTGGAGAATCCCAGGGACGGAGGAGCCTGGTGGGCTGCTGTCTCTGAGGTCGCACAGAGTCGGACACAACTGAAGTGACTTAGCAGCATGGAGAAAAGGGAACCCTCCTGTACTGTTGGTGAGAATGTAAAGTAATATAGCCATTATGGAGCACAGTATGGGGATTCCTTACAAAACTAGGACTAAATCTATCATATGACCCAGAATTAGTTAACTTCGGTACTCTATATGAACAAAGCAACATTTAATAGTTAATAGTCATGCTGCTGCTGTTGCTAAGTCACTTCAGTCGTGTCCGACTCTGTGTGACCCCACAGACAGCAGCCCACCAGGTTCCCCCGTCCCTGGGATTCTCCAGGCAGGAACACTGGAGTGGGTTGCCATTTCCTTCTCCAATGCATGAAAGTGAAGTAGCTCAAGTCTTGTCCAACCCTCAGCGACCCCATGGACTGCAGCCCACCAGGCTTCTCCATCCATGGGATTTTCCAGGCAAGAGTACTGGAGTAGGGTGCCATTGTCATAATTTCAGGTAAATTATTTAAAGTGTTTTCAATTGCCATTCAAATCTACTTTCTTTCCACATAGTAGTGCTATTTTTTAATTATTAAATTCAGCATTTTAACACTGTAAAAACATGAAATACTAAAAGTGGACTTTCAAAAATGTAGGTTAGAATATTAAATCTAAATATTGCACAGAATTTTACTAGTTTAAAAATAAATAAATACATGTAGTGTATGACTTCGGGGAAGGCAATGGCACCCCACCCCAGTACTTTTGCCTGGAAAATCCCATGGACAGAGGAGCCTGGTAGGCTCCAGTCCAGGGGGTCGCTAAGAGTCGGACACGACTGAGCGACTTCACTTTCGCTTTTCACTTTCATACGTTGGAGAAGGAAATGGCAACCCACTCCAGTATTCTTGCCTGGAGAATCCCAGGGACAGGGGAGCCCGGTGGGCTTCTGTCTGTGGGGTCGCATAGAGTCGGACACGACTGAAGCAACTTAGCAGCAGCAGTGTATGACTTATAAAATTTAAAATGGAATAGAAAAAGCAGCAAAAAATTTAAATTTATCCACAAACCCACTGATTAAAAATAACCATTATCTGAAATTTCATTTTTCTCAGTGATCTTATCACTTAATCTTATCACTTAATCTTATCTATCTCTACTTCTCTTTCTGTCTCCATTTTAGAGTTTCAGTGTTTACTGGTTTAATAGTATGTTTTTAATTATAACTCTGTAGTCCATGGAATTTTTCAGGCCAAAATACTGGAGTGGATAGCCTTTTCCTTCTCCAGACGATCTTCCTAACCCAGGGATAGAACACAGATCTCCCGAATTGTAGGCAAATTATTTACCAGCTGAGCCACCAGGGAAGCCAAAGAATACTGGAGCGGGTAGCTTATCCCTTCTTCAGCAGATCTTCCTGACCCAGGAATCGAATTGGGGTCTCCTGCATTGCAGGCAGATTCTTTACCAACTGAGCTATCAGGGAAGCCCAAGTATAATATAGATGAGATAAATTAAGACACACTATATAAAGTGCCTTCTTAACAGTTATGCAAATGTACTTCATGTCATCATATATACTTCTCCTGCTGTTGCTAAGTCGCTTCAGTCATGTCCGACTCTGTGCGACACTATAGACAGCAGCCCACCAGGCTCTGCTGTCCCTGGGATTCTCCAGGCAAGAACACTAGAGTGGCTTGCCATTGCCTTCTCCACATATATACTTCTATGGAATAGCTATTCCAATTGCCTAATGTTCCTCAGTGTAGATCAAATATCGTTCAATGCAGTTTTACAATTCTCTGCTGCATGTATTTTCTGTTGGATCTTTTTAAAAGAAATACACTGAAGATCTCTGCAAGAGTTCTAGTAGAAGTACAGGAGGCAAGTTGCAGAGAGTGAAATGATCATAGAGCCAATGAATCTCCCTGATTGTGTGACTGCTTAGCAAGGTTGGAAAAATGTAATATTTCAGTTGAATCTCTTTTAAAATAACTATTACCCCTATTTTCTTACTATGTGTCTGAAATTCATACTCAGAAATGTAACTGAGTTTATATTTTGTTAGATCCCTTTTTCAAATATTTTATAGATATAATGTTAAAGACTTAAAGTTTTTTTATAATTATTTGTAAGCCTCTTTAGTATAATGAGTAAGGTATGTATGTTAAATATTTAAAAAGAATAAGTTCACATAACAAAGATTTATATTCACAAATAGTTATAGACAATGTTAGCTGGTATTTATCAGATCAGATCAGTCGCTCAGTCGTGTCTGACTCTTTGCGACCTCATGAACTGCAGCACGCCCAGGCCTCCCTGTCCATCACCAACTCCCGGAGGTCACTATATACTAATATAAAGAAATTTCATAATTCTTTTAATTTTAGAATTATGTAATTGAACTTATTAGCTCATGAAACATGTTTATTGTCAGTACCAGGACCAGGATATTGTCGAAGTACTAAACAATTAATAAGAAATCAACAAATATGCATCATCATTTATGTTTCCACTAAGTGATTGCATTAAAATTAAGAAGATATGAAAAATAAATAATAATATAGACACTGTCATAATAAGAACACATTGCTACATTTATTTTTGCAGAGTCCTAGATTTTGTTTTTATTTTTGCCACATATATGTTATAGTTTCATTTGTTAGAAGCTATATTCTGGGATTATAAACTGATTGAAATCATAGAGTTAGCATTGCCCATAGGAATGAAAATCAGCTAGGGAAGTTGACTCACTAATTATTTAGCAGAATTGAATGAATCAGTATCCAAAAGGATTACTGGCCAAAAGTCTGCCTGGGAGTCAAAACAGGTGTTGCTTCATCAGAATTCAGTATTGCTGCTATTTCAAGGAGGAATTCAAAAAGACAACCTTGGGAAAGAAAACCCCATCTATGTGACATGAAAAACATGACTCCTAAACTAGATTGTATGCTTTTTCCCTCTTACTCATTTCCTAGACTTCTTTAGTCTCAAATAGATCCCTTACCAGTCCCAAAGCAGCTGGCATAATTCTTCTCTTGAAAATGGCAATGGCACCCTCACAGCAAATCTCAGGCACACAGGTGTTCAAAGAGATCCGAGATATAGCTAGACAGAAGCCAAATTTCAGGTAGAATCACCCATTAAGATTATATCTATGAGGCCAAAATTGTCTACTAATCTTCCTTTCAAAGGTTTATGGCTCAAGGCTACACTTAAGAACCTTCCTCCTTAAAGTGAGACACCATTAAGTTCTTCTGCAACTGTTTAGGAGATTGTTTTGGTTGGAATTTGAATGGTATAACGATGGTATTGCTCATTGCCTCTGTGTATAGCACCTGCAAGTTCTTTAGGTCTTATTATCTCTCAAACAGTTTCAATGACTTTGCATACTTTGCTCAGAGAGTAGGAGTAAGGAAAGCTGTCTGTTGCTCCTGATGTTAATTATTACAAATTGTCACTCAATTTTGACAGCCAGTGTCTTTTCTTGCTATTTTCTGTGGGCAGCAGGCTCTAGTAACTTTACTTTGAAAAGTGTTAGGTTACTCAGTTGTATCTGAATCTTTGCAACCCCATGGACTGTAGCCTGTCAGGCTCCTCTGAGCCACCAAGAAGAAAGAAGAAATTTGTGATCTTGAGGACCATTAGATACTTAAAAACACAATGATTGCAGATGGTAGAATTGGGTAACAAAAGCACAGGAAAGGTGGATGTAACTTCTATTTGGTTAGAATTATTTATAAGCATTATGAAAAGGTAACATTCCAGGGGAAAATAATTATGGCCAGGAGAGTTCCTGGTTCCAATATTCTACAGTCCAGAAAACACAGACCTCTCTGATTTAACTTTTTGTCAACCTTCATGTAAACTGGTTTCTTAAAGTAGTGCATGGGTGTTCTAATTCATGGGCTAAAAGGCCAAGCACCTATATTCAGGTGAACAGTTAAGGACATGACTGTGGGCTATGGGACCATTTTCCTTATCTACATTAGTGATGTAACATGTCTAGGAAAACTAATTTTGTTTTTGTTTTTATGTTTAAATAAACTCATAAACTGTACTTCCCTAGTGGCTCAATCAGTAGAGAATCCACTTGCAATGCAGGAGACTTGGGTTCAATCCTTGGGTTGTGAAGATCCCCTGGAGGAGGAAATGGCAACCCACTCCAGTGTTCTTGCCTGGACAATTTCATGGACAGAGAAGCATAGCAGGCTACAGTCCATGGGGTCGTAAAGAGTCAGACAAGACTTAGTGACTGAATCACCACCACCAACAACCACATAAACTAGCACACAGTCCTGTCCTTAACTGTTCACCTGAATATAGGTGCTTGGCCTTTTAGCTCATGAATTAAGACATACATAGTTTACATGAAGGTTGACAAAAAGTTAAATCAGAGAGGTCTGTGTTTTCTGGACTGTGGAATATTGAACCCAGGAACGCTCTTGGCCATAATTATTTTCCCCTGGAATGTTACCTTTTCATAATGCTTGTAAATAATTCTAACCAAATTGAAGTTACATCCACCTTTCCTGTGCTTTTGTTACCCAATTCTACCATTTCCAATCATTGTGTTTTTAAGTATCTAATCATAGATGTGATCTTGTTCCTAACTGTCCCTGATTTTGAACTGTTCAAGAGTTTTGACTAATTCAGACAGGCAAAGTAACACTGCAGTTTTGCAGCAGACATTTTGTGTCATGGATTAGAATTTATGATAATTAGTTTTAGATGTGCTCTAATTTGTAGAAGTTACTGATCCATCCACTTGTGAACTGAAATCTTGACATGTTTCTGTAGAAAACATTCCATTTAGAAACAGTTTCAAGTTTGTAAAAAAAGCAGAGTCCATGGATAATCTTAGCTGTTAGATTGTTCATTTCAAGGATGCTTTTGGAGGACATAGACATAGCCAAGAAGAGAAAGCAGCAATGACAAAATTGGAGACTACATTTATACTTTGACACCCCAAAACTTATCTTGTGTCAAATTTATCTTGTGTTTTCCATTTAATTTATAAAATACATTTCCTTTCAATAAAGGAAATACTATTATCTCCCTCATATAGCAGGAATAATGCTGGGGCTAAAAGTCCTAAATTAAATTTTCAGTAAAAATGAGAGCTGGTTTCATTCCAAAATACACAAGTATAATCTAACACACCAAAACAATAGTCTAGTTAATAAAAAGAAGCCACCAGCAAATTGTAGCTAATTTATTAGAGTAATTTGCAATAGTTTGTGCTTCCATAGGTCTTCACATCCTTTTAGCTAGTCTTTTTCTGACCTTTAGAATAGCTGAGTCAGGTTTAGCCTTAAAGTGATTAATCTCAACACTTCTGTCACCATGTAGTTGGTATGAGCAATTGGGAAATGTTTTGCACTGTGCTGGGTAGATTTCTAACCCAAATGAAGGCAGGCACTGATACATAAATTAAAGACTTTTATGACTCCTAAACTACATTGTGACTTTTTAGTGAAATCTTGGAAGGAAAGTTATAAGGTAAATTTGGTCTCATATTTATAACTTTCCTAAGATATTCTATTGAAATGAGATTTTTGGGCTAACTATAGATAAAAACTTTTCTTAAATGTTTGCATGGCAGTCATGCCTTCATGTGTACCCCTGAGGTTTTTAAAATAAAAATAGTTTTGGAATAAAAAGCTATTTTATTAGATGTGCAAAAAAAGGTAAAAAATACAGCAAAAATTTGAAGCCTGAAAAATAGTCTATCAAACTGAGGTAGAGAATGATTAAGAAACATATCCCTTTAGTTTTAATATGAAATATTTATACTTTACAAAAGAATGACTTACATTAAAACCTTGATCCTAAAGGAGAATATATATATCAGCTCTTTTCCCATTTCCTCCCTTTCTTTGGCTCTTTATCAAATATCAATGGTGTCCTCTATGACAAGTAAATACAACTACACATTTATGCCATATGCATTGTAAATATAAATTAATTTCACTATTTTCACTTAATTTAAGATAAAAATTCCCATAAACATGGACTTTGAGTTAGTCTTTAAGTCTATGAAAAACTTGTATAGGCAGATATTATTACACAAATAGGGTTGTTTTAGGAGAACTATCTAAGCCCATTTATTATTAATTAAAAACACATTTTCATTAAGCATATGCAGCAAATAATTTATAGTGTCTTGGAGAAAACTGTCTACCACTTTTCTATGTTCTCCTTAGCATAAGAGAGTTGATAAGTACCTTGGCCTGAAACTGCCTTCATAATAACAATACAAATGATGTGTTCTGAATCATAATAAAGTACAGTCAAACTTGATTCAATAACCCAAACAACTAATTATATGCCATGCTAAATAAATCAGTGTAAATATAACAGAAGCTAAAAACAGCTGGGTGAATATCTAGGGATTTTGAAGCTTTCCTTTTCTGTGTGGATAAAGTCAGCATACCATGGACATTAACTTTTTTCAAAGGATTTGAAAACATTGGAAAAACCTCTTTATGAGATACTGTACATACAATACATTCCTTGTTATAAAGTAATATAAATTTTTGGTATATAAATTAATAAAATAAATGAAATTTTTATTTAAAAATTAATAAAATCATCAGCATCCAGGAAAAAAACAGCTACTTAAAGCATTATATATCTCACTCTGGGTTACTTCTGTCCCATGGTATAAACTTTATTATTTTATTTTTCATCAATTATACAACTGTTTCTTTTATGACTGGCTCTTTCAGTTGCCTGATCAATGTCTTTACCAGAATCTGGTACATCATTTATTAAACTTTTGCCAAGAGTCTTTAAACTCCACCTCATCTCCAGCATTTATTATTTATAGACATTTGGATGATAGTCATAGTGACCGTGATGGGTGATACCTCACTGTGCTATGCTATGCTAAGTCACTTCAGTCACGTCCGACTCTGTGTGACCCTATAGATGGCAGCTCACTAGGCTCCCCGATTCCTGGGATTCTCCAGGCAAACACTGGAGTGGGTTGCCATTTCCTTCTCCAATGCATGAAAGTGAAAAGAGAAAGTGAAGTCGCTCAGTCGTGTCCGACTCTTAGTGACCCCATGGACTGCAGCCTACCAGGCTCCTCCATCCGTGGGATTTTTCCAGGCAAGAGTACTGGAGTGGGGTGCCATTGCCTTCTCCGGATACCTCACTGTAGCCTTGATTTACATTTCTCTCAGCCTTGATTTACATTTCTCTCATAACTAGTGATGTTGAGCATCTTTTCATGTGTCTTATGCCCATTTGTATGTCTTCTTTGGAGAAATGTCTATTTATGTATTTTTGCCTACATCTTGATTTATTTTTAAATTGAAGTACATGAGCTGTTTGTATATTTTGTAGAATAATCCCTTGAGGATTACATTATTTGCAAATATTTTATCTCATATACTGTCTTTTCATTTTGTTTATGGATTCCTTTGCTGCACAAAAGTTTTTAAGTTTAATTATGTCCCATTTGTTTATTTTTGCTTTTGTTTGCATTTCTGTATGAGATGGATCTAAAATAAAAAATGCTGAGATTTATGCCAAAGACTGTTCTATGTTTTCCTTTAGGAGTTTTATAGTGTCTGGTCTTATATTTAGATCTGTAATCCATTTTAAGTTTATTTTTGTATATGGATTTAGATAATGTTCTAATTTAATTATTTTACATGGAGCTGTCCAGTTCTCCCAAAACAATTTGCTGAAGAGACTGTCTTTTTCTCATTGTATACCTTTGCCTCATTCCCATGAATTCATTGACAATAAAGGCATGGGTTATTTCTGGGCGCTCTATACTATTCCATCAAGCTATGTTTCTGTTTTTGTGCCAATACCATACTATTTTGATTACTATAGCTTTGTATATAGTCTGAAGTCAAGGTATGATTCTTTAGCTCCATTCTTCTTTCTCAATATCCTTTTGTCTATTCAGGGTCTCTTGTGTTTCCATGCAGGCTTTAAAATTTTATATTCTTGTTCTATGAAAAAATGTCATTGGTATTTTGATGATTTGATCATTATTTCAATAATAATATTACTACACATGTATAAACAATTAACAATAATTTATTAGGAATAAAAAACCTATACTTAGAAGTATGTAGCAGAATATTTTAACTTGTTTCCTGTTAGGTTTAACAACATGTTTTTTAATTTAGGAAAATTAAAGTAAGAAAAAAATTGATATTTTATCATAAAAAGCCAACACTGTATTCTAACAATTTGGTCATGAACCATTTGGTCCTTAAAGAAATAGATATTATCTTTTAGTATATTAAATGTTATGATGACATAGCAAAAAAATCTAAGGTTGAATAAGATGATTCTAGTTACAAAGCAGCAGTATACAGTCATTTACTTGTGCTCAGTCACTTCAGACATGTCTGACCCTTTGCAAACCTATAGTCTGTAGTCTATCAGGCTCTCTGACCCTTTGCAAACCTATAGCCTGTAGTCTATCAGGCTCCTCAGTCCATGGGATGTTCCTGGTCCAGCAAGAATACTGGAGTGCGTTGCCATGCTCTCCTCCAGGGTATTTTCCTAACCCAGGGATGGAACCCACATCTCCTGCCTGCCCCACGTTTCAAGTGGATTCATTACTGCTGAGCCACAAGGGAAGGCCTTGAAGTCATTTATTAGGCTGCAAATTTAGTTTAAATATCTTGATAATTTTAGTGGTGATATAAGATAAAAGAGGAAATTATTTTGTATAGAAATGTGTAGAAATCAATCTATATATACCTTTAAATAAAATTCTTTTTTATATCTAACCAATGAATGCATTTTCAGTACCTTCTAAGTATATGTGAACAATAATGGTATACTTATAAAAAAAAATTTTTACAAGAACTTAATAAAATCATCTTTTACTTATTCCTTCATTCTAAATAGGTTGAAAACAGTAATACAGGCAATATTTATAGCACTACTTACTTATTGCTGTCTCAAATGTAGGATTTACTGACATAAAGTATTTTAGTTATTTATAAAATATAATATCAAAATAAAATATTGCATAGGAACCTTGAATTTTAGGTCCGTGAATCAAAATAAATTGGATATGGTCAAACACGAGATGGCAAGAGTGAGCATCAACATTTTAGGAACCAGTGAACTAGAATGAACAAGAATGGGAAAATTTAATTCAGATGACCATTATATCTACTACTGTGGGCAAGAATGCCTTAAAAAAAAACATGGAGTAGCCCTCATAGTCAAGAAAAGAGTCTGAAATGCAGTACTTTGGTGCAATTTCAAAAACAACAAAATGATCTGGGTTTATTTCTAGTGCAAACCATTCAACATCACATTAGTATTCCAAGTCCATACACCAACCATAATGCCAAAGAAGCTGAAGTTGAAAGGTCTTATGAAGACCTCTAAGATCTGTTAGAACTAAAACCAAAACAATAAAGTCCTGTATGTCATAAGGGATTAGAATTCAAAAGTAGGAAGTCAAGAGATACCTGGAGTGACAGGCAAGTTTGGCCTTGGAGTACAACATGAAGCAGGCCAAAGGCTCACAGAATTTTGCCGAGAGAACACACTGGTCATAGCAAACAGCCTCTTCCAACAACACAAGAGAAGACTGCACAAGAACATCACCAGATAGTACATACTTAAATCAGATTGATTATATTCTTTGCCGCCAAGGATGAAGAAGCTGTATATAGTCAGCAAAAGAAGACCAGGAGCTGACTGTGGCTCAGATCATGAGCTCCTTATTGCAAAATTCAGATTTGAAGAAAGTAAGGAAAACCACTAGGCCATTCAGGTATGACCTAAATCAAATCCCTTATGATTAATAGTGAAAGTGACAAATAGAGTCAAGGAATTAAATCTGGTCGACAGAGTGCCTGAAGAACTATGGGTGGGGGTTCATGACACTGTACAATAGGTGGTAACCATAATGTTCTCCAAGAAGAAGAAATGCAAAAAGGCAAAATGGTTATCTGAGAGGCTTTACAAATATCTAAGAAAAGAAGAGCAGTGAAAGGCAAAGGAGAAAAGGCAAGATATATCCATCTGAACACAGAGTTCCAGAAAATAACAAGGAGAAAAAAGAAAGACATTCTAAGTGAAGAATACAAAGTAATAAAGGAAAATAAGAGAGTAGAAAAGACTAGAGAGCTCTTCAAGAAAATTGGAGATACCAAGGGAACATTTCATGCAAAAATGAGCACAAAAAAGAATAGAAATTGCAAGGACCTAACAGAAGCAGAACAGATTAAGAAGAGGTAATAAGAATACACAGCAAAACTATACAAAAGTCTTAATGACATAGATAACCTAGAGGGTTAGTCACTCACTTAGAGCCAGACATTATGTGTATGAAGTGAAGTTGCCCTTAGGAACCATTATTACAAATAAACCAATGGAGGTGATAGAATTTCAGCTGAGCTGTTTCAAATCCTAAAAGATGATGCTGTTAATGTGCTGCACTCAACATGCCAACAAATTTGGGAAACTGAGCAGTGGCAGCAGGACTGGAAAATGTCAGTTTTCATTCCAATGCCAAAAAAAGCAAAGAAAGCTCAAACTTCCATACAACTGCATTCATTTCACATGCTAGCAAGGTAATGATCAAAATTCTTCAAACTAGGCTTCAAAAATATGTGAACCAAGAGCTTGCAGTTGTAAAAGTTGGATTTAGAAAAGACAGAGAATCTAGAGATCAAATTGCCAAATTCCATTGAATCATAGAAAAAGCAGAAGATGGGGAGGAATAGGACTGGGAGACCACTTTCTCCCACACAAATTCATCAAAAGATCATTTGAACGCTGAGCAAATTTCACAAAACAACTTCTAAATGCTAGCATAGGACACTAGGCACCCAGAAAGGCAATCCATTGTCTTTAAAAGGATGTAGGACAAAATATAAAAGGTAAAAAGACAGACAAAAGAGTTAAGAATGGAGACCCTTTCTGGAGAGGGAGTCATGAAAGAGGAGACTTTTCCAAACACCAAGAAACTCTCCCACTGGTGGGTCTGTGGGGAGTTTTTGAATCTCAGAGGGCAATATAACTGGGAGGAAAAATAAATACATAAATAAAATCCACAGATTGCATGCCTAATGGCAACTCCCAGTGGAGAAGTAGCCCAGAAGTTCTCGTCCATTACCAGCAAGTGGGGGCTGAACAGGGAGGTGTGGGCTGCATTGCTTAGGGTAAGGACCAAGCCTGAATGCCCTGAGGACAATCTGAGGGAGCTAATGTGAGATAATAACCCGAAATGTGGGATAGCCAGAGAGAGAGTAAAAAGAGAGAGAGAACTTTCCCATGAAAAGTTCTAACCTAAGGCACTGCTGCGTCTGCTCACAGAAGCAAGGACAGAGTGAATACCAGAGGAGAGCTAGCCAGCTGTGGACTGGCCCATCCCGAACTGGAGGCAGAGAGGCAGGTGGGTGACAGCCAGAGCCAGAAAGGGGCAATCTCGGCCCCAGAGAGGCATCCTCAACCAAACTGCGAGCAGGTTCCCAGTTGCTAATCAAGTCTTCCTGGGATCCTGGACAGTTGACATCTGCCAGGAGGGTTGCAGCCAGAGATTACCTCCCCAGAGGAGACACACGGCACATCTGAGATGGCACTCCCACTTCACACAGAGGAAACTGAGGGGCTGGGACAGGGGAGGTGATAAGACACACCATCCCTCCTGAGGAGAATGTGCTCACCAAGCACCTGGTTGCCTGAGCTGCTTGGACCTGGGAAGGGCACAAAACGCAGGCTCAATCGAGTCTCCTTTTGGAGTACTCAGACTGAACCTGAGCCGCTTAGACTTGGAAAGTACATGCAATCCAGGGCCCGCTTTAGAATAATGAATAATGCAATAACTGAGATAAAAAACACTCTGGAGAAAGTTTTACCAACAATAGAATAACTGAGGTAGAAGATAGGATAAGTGAGATGGAAGATAGAATGGTGGAAATAAATGAAGCAGAGAGGGAAAAAAAGAAAAAAAAGAATTAAAAGAAATGAGGACAACCTCAGAGACCTCTGGGACAATGTCAAATGCCCCAACATGCGAATCATAGGAGTCCCAGAAGAAGATGACAAAAAGAAAGACCATGAGAAAATACTTGAGATATATAGTTGAAAACTTCCCTAAAATGGGAAGGGAAATAGCCACCCAAGTCCTGAAGCTCAGAGAGTCCAAAACAGGATAAATCCAAGGCAAAACACCCCAAGACACATATTAATCAAATTAACAAAGATCAAACACAAAGAACAAATATTAAAAGCAGCAAGGGAAAAACAACAAATAACACACAAGGGAATTCCCATAAGGATAACAGCTGATCTTTCAATAGAAACTCTTCAGGCCAGAAGGGAATGGCAGAACATACTTAAAGTGATGAAAGGGAAAAACCTACACCACAGATTACTGTATCCAGCAAGGATCTCTTTCAAATCCGAAGGAGAAATCAAAAGCTTTACAGACAAGCAAAAGCTGAGAGCATTCAGTACCACTAAACCAGCTCTTCAACAAATGCTAAAGGATCTTCTCTAGACAGGAAACACAGAAAGGGTGTATAAACTCAAACCCAAAACAACAAAGTAAATGGCAATGTAATCATACTTATCAATAATTACATTATATGTAAGTGGTTTGAATGCCCCAACAAAAAGACAGACTGTCTGAATGGATACAAAAATAAGACTCCTATATATGCTGTCTACAAGAGACCCACCTCAAAACAAGGGACACATACAGATGAAAGGGGACTGGAAAATGATATTTCACGCAAATGGAGACCAAAAGAAAGCAGGAATAGCAATACTCATATCAGATCAAATATACTTTGAAATAAAGGCTCTGAAAAGAAACAAAGAAGGACAGTACATAATGATCAAAGGATCAATCCAAGAAGAAGATATAACAATCATAAATGTATATGCACCCAACATAGGAACAAAACAATATGTAAGGCAAATGCTAATAAGTATGGCAGTGGAAATTAACAGTAACACAATAATAGTGGGAGACTTTAATACCCCACTCACACCTGTTGGTAGATCAACTAAACAGAAGATTAGCAAGGAAACACAAACTTTAAATGAAACAATGGACCAGTTAGACCTAATTGATATCTATAGGACATTTCACTACAAAACAATAAATCTCACCTTTTTCTCAAGTGCACATGGAACGTTCTCTAGGATAGATCACATCCTGGACCATAAATTCAGCCTTGGTAAATTCAAAAGAATTTAAATCATTCCAAGCATCTTTTCTTATCACAATGAAGTAAGATTAGATGTCAACTACAGGAAAAAAAAAAAAAAAACTATTAAAAAGTATCAACATATAGAGGCTAAAGAAAGCTGGTTTTTTGAGAAGATAAGTAAAATTGACAAACCGTTAGCCAGACACATCAAGAAACAAAGGGAGAAAAATCAAATCAACAAAATTATAAATGAAAATGGAGAAATCACAACAGACAACATAGAAATACAAAGGATCATAAGAGACAACTATCAGGAACTATATGGCAATAAAATGGACAATGTAGAAGAAATGGATAAATTCTTAGAAAAGTCTAGCTTTCCACAACTGAACAAGGAAGAAATAGAAAATCTTAACAGACCCATCACAAGCATGGAAATTGAAACCGCAGTCAGAAATCTTCCAGCAAACAAAAGCCTAGGACCAGATGGCTTCACAGCTGAATTTTACCAAAAATTTAGAGAAGAGCTAACACCTATCCTACTCAAATTCTTTCAGAAATTTGCATAGGAAGGCAAACGTTCAAACTCATTCTATAAGGCCACCATCACCCTAATACCAAAACCAGACAAAGATGCCACAAAAAAAAATAAGAAAAGAAAAAAGAAAACTACAGGCCAATATCACTGATGAATATAGATGCAAAATCCTTAACAAAATCCTAACAAACAGAATGCAACAACATATTAAAAAGATCATACATCATGACCAAGTGGGCTTTATCCCAGGGATGCAAAGATTCTTTAATATCAACAAATCAATCAATGTGATACATCACATTAACAAATTGATAGGTAAAAACCATATGATTATCTCAATCAATGCAGAGAAAGTCTTTGACAAAATTCAACATCAATTTATGATAAAAACCCTCCAGAAAGCAGGAATAGAAGGAACATACCTCAACATAATAAAAGCCATATATGACAAATCCACAGCAAACATCCTCAATGGTGAAAAATTGAAGGCATTTCCCCTAAAGCCAGGAACAAGACAAGCGTGCCCACTCTCTCCACTACTATTCAACATAGTTTTGGAAGATTTAGCCACAGCAATCAGAGAAGAAAAAGAAATAAAAGGAATCAAGATTGGAAAAGAAGTAAAACTCTCACTGTTTGCAGATGACATGATCCTCTACATAAAAAACCCTAAAGCCTATGCCAGAAAATTACTAGAGCTAATCAATGAATATAGCAAAGTTGCAGCATATAAAATTAACACACAGAAATCCCTTGCATTCCTATACACTAACAATTAGAAAACATAAAGATAAATTAAGGAAACAATTCCATTCACCATTGCAATGAAAATAATAAAATACTTAGGAATAAATCTACCTAAAGAAACAAAAGACCTATATATAGAAAACTATAAAACATTGAAGAAAGAAATCAAAGAGGACACATATAGACAGAGAAATATACCACACTCATGGATTGGGAGACTCGATATACTGAAAATGACTATACTACCCAAAGCAGTCTATAGATTCAATGCAATCTCTATCAAGTTACCAATGGTGTTTTTCAGAGAACTAGAACAAATAATTTCACAATTTGTATGGAAATACAATAAACCTCTAATAGCCAAAGCAATATTGAGAAAGAAGACTGGAACTGGAGGAATCAACCTGCCTGACTTCAGACTATACTACAAAGCTACAATCATCAAGACAGTATGGTACTGGCACAAAGACAGAAATATAGATCAATGGAACAAAACAGAAAGCCCAGAGATAAAGCCACGCACCTATGGACATCTTATCTTTGACAAAGGAGGCAAGACAATACAATGAAGAAAAGACAGTCTCCTTAATAAGTGGTGCTGGGAAAACTGGTCAACCACTTGTAAAATGATGAAACTAGAACACTTTCTAACACCATACACAAAAATAAACTCAAAATGGATTAAAGATCTAAATGTAAGACCAAGAATTATAAAGTTCCTAGAGGAAATCATAGGCAAAACACTCTCTGACATAAATCACAGCAGGATCCTCTATGACCCATCTCCCAGAGTAATGGAAATAAAAGCAAAAATGGGACCTAATTAAACTTAAAAGCTTTTGCACAATGAAAGAAACCATAAGCAAGGTGAAAAGACAGCCTTCTGAATTGGAGAAAATAATAGCAAACGAAGCAACTGACAAAGAATTAATCTCAAAAATATACAAACAACTCGTGTAGCTCAATTCCAGAAAAATAAATGACCCAATCAAAAAATTGACCAAAGGACTAAACAGACATTTCTCCAAAGACATACAGATGGCTAACAAAACATGAAAAGATGCTAAACATCACTCATTATCAGAGAAATGCAAAGCAAAACCACAATGAGGTACCATCTCACACCAGTCAGAATGGCTGCTATCCAAAAGTCTACAAACAATAAATGCTGGAGAGGGTGTGGGAAAAGGGAACTCTTTTACACTGTTGGTGGGAATGCAAACTAGTACAGCCACTATGGAGAACAGCGTGGAGATTCCTTAAAACAACTGGAAATAGAACTGCCGTATGACCCAGCAATCCCACTGCAGGGGATACACACCAAGGAGACCAGAATTGAAAGAGACAAGTGTACCCCAGTGTTCATCTCAGCATTGTTTTCAATAGCCAGGACATGGAAGCAACCTTGATGTCTATCAGTAGATGAATAGGTAAGAAAGCTGTGGTATATATACACAATGGAATATTACTCAGCCATTAGAAAGAATGCATTTGAATCAGTTCTAATGAGGTGGATGAAACTGGAGCCCATTATACAGAGTGAAGTAAGTCAGAAAGAAAAACACCAATACAATATACTAATGCATATATATAGAATTTAGATAGATGGGAATGATGACCCTATATGTGAGACAGCAAAAGAGACACAATGGTATAGAACGTTCTTTTTTGGAATCTGTGGGAGAAGCCGAGTGTGTGATGATTTGAGAGAATATCACTGAAACATGTATATTATATGTGAAACAGATCACCAGTCCAGGTTTGATGCATGAGACAGGGTGTTCAAGGCTGGTGCACTGGGATGACCTTGAGGGATGGAATGGGGAGGGAGGTGGGAGAGGAGATCAGGATGTACACCCATGGCTGATTCATGTCAATGTATGGCAAAAAAACACTACAATATTGTAAAGCAATTAGTCTCCAATTATAATAAATTAATTTTAAAAATAAAAGAAAAAGCAAGGGAATTCTAGGAAAACTTCTGCTTCTGAATACACTAAAGATGTTGACCATATGGGTCACAACAAATTGTGGAAAATTCTTAAAGAGATAAGAATACCAGGCCACTTTACCAGTCTACTGATAAACCTGTGTGTAGACCAAGAAGCAATAGTTAAATCTGGACAAGGAATAACAGACTGGTTCAAAATTGGGATCTGAGTACATCAAGGCTGCAAATTGTCCCTTGACTTATTTAACATATATGCAGAGTACATCATGTGAAATGACAGGCTTGATGCATCACAAACTGGAATCAAGAATGCTGATAGAAATCACAACAACCTCAGATATGCAGATGATACCACCCTAATGGCAGAAAGCAAAGAGGAACTAGAGAACCTCTTGATGAAGATGAAAGAGGAGAGTGAAAAAGCTGGCTTAAAAATTCAACACTGATAAACTAAGATCATGGCATCCCGTCCCATCACTTCATGGCAAATAGATGGGGAAATGATGGAAACAGTGACAGAGTTTACTTTTATTGGGCTTCAAATTCACTGGATAGAAACTTCAGCCATGAAATTAAAAGATGTTCCTTGAAAGAAGAGCCATGACAAATCTAAAGAGCTTATTAACAAGCATAGGCATCACTTTGCCAATGAAGTTTCATTAGTCAAAGCTGTGATTTTTGTAGTAGTCATGTGCGGATGTGAGAGCTGGACCATATAAAAGGGAGAGTGCCAAAAAATTGATAACTTTGGACTGTGGCACTGGAGAAGACTCCTGTGAGTCCCCTGGACAGCACAGAGATCAAACCAGTCAATCTTAAAGAAAATCAACCCTGAATATTCATTGGAAGGACTGATGTTGAAGCTAAAATTCCAATATCTTGGTCACCTAATGCGAGCAGCCGACTCACTGGAAAAAACTCAGATGCTGGAAAAGATTAAGGGAAGGAGGAGAAGGGGGCATCAGAGTATGAGATTGTTGGATGGCATTACCGACTCAATGGACATGAATTTAAGCAAACTCTGGGAGATAGTGAAAGACAGGGAAGCCTGGCATACTGCATTCCATGGATTGCAAAGAGTTGCATATAACTTAGCAACTGAAAAACAAGAAAAATCTCAAAATTAAATAAAATAAAAACAATGCTTATTGTGCTTCTGTTACACATTTAGACTTGGCCTTCTGTCAAAAATAATTTGCAGTCAACTTTCGGAAAATTCATATATTTGTTGAGATACTTATATGAAAAAAATAGACTTATTCTTTGCATAGTAAATATTAATTTATTAGAAGAAGATGAATACAAATGGGTCTAAGTCACTTTAGATAGCTAAACAGCAGCTTTTGTATGATGGAACAAAAAATATAAAAGGACTTATTTTAAGCTCATGATAACTCAATTGGCATTACATTCTTTCCTCCTCCTACTTTTAATTCTTGCTTATCTGTTCTCTTTATGATTTAACACACTTAATATAATAACATTCATTCATATGTCCATTTAAGTAGCAAATTGTCATGAATTACTCATTAACAATCCAGCAGCACTTGAAATAGATATTCACTCTTTGAAGTGGCATTTTATGGAAAGCTATTATAGGAGTCAATGCTGCTGATAATCAGTTGTTTTTGTTTTTGTTTTGTTTTTGCTTTTTGCTCTTCATTAAATTTTTATTTGATTTTCTCCTTACATAGAAATATTAAATTTGATTCATGCAGAACTGAAAATAAAAATAGTATATTTAACTGAAGTGGTGTTGATAAAAGTGTATCCAAGTTTCATTGTTTTTTATCTAGATTAACTACATTTCATACAAACTCTGAGAAAAATCCCCAAGCCTGCTATATCTGTGAGGGTGAGCATATAGTTGATATAACTACTATTATGAATGACAAAATTCTATGGACACAGTTCAATTCTTTCTGCCTAGTATCACTTCATGAAAGAGCAGAGAGACATTCGCTCATTGATGGGGGAGGCAGCCACTGACAGACATGGAATCTTAAAACAGCATACTGAAGCAACTGACACTTTGTTTCCCCATAACAACTTCAAACTCACTCCATTCTCTTTAAACCTCTTCCATTGCTAACTTTCTATCTCCACACTGTCCATCATTTGCCATCTAAGACTAAGGAAAAATAAATGCCACCAAAAGACATTTTCTTTGTGGTTTTGTCATTCTGATTCTGAAAAACTGTATAGCAAGCATACTTAGACTGGGTGACATATGTCTGATAATCAAGAAATCCAAATACTATGATGTTCTAAAGTTTTTCCTTTTTATTCAGGAAATCACTAGGTAATGGTAATATTGGTCCTTACCTCTGCTGATGTGTACAGAACAAACTGATTATATAAACACACACAGATACACCCACATGTGCATAAATTTAGAATGTTAGATTTTATGTTTAGGTTTTTCAAGTGCAGAGTAAGTTTATTTCAATGATCAGTTGATATTTTATTCAACTTATGTATTCACAGTTGTAAAAAAGTGTCTGACTTGATTGCTGTCTGATCACTGGCAATTTTCAAATTCCACTCCTACTTCCCCTCTTGCTCCATAGCTGGGCAAAGGGATGAAAAATACTCACATAGCCTCTTACTTCACACTAGTGGGAAATTCAAACCATGCACAAAGTGCATCCCTGTCAGTGTACTGACACACTCTCCTTACTCCAGCCCACCTCCTGACCACACACAAAATTACAGTCACTCCACCCCTTTCTTTGCTCAAGCCATTTTGGCTCCTGCTGAGGAGACTGCTCCACTCCTTTCAGAAAGTCCCATGTGCAAAATAAATTCTATACCCTGTTGGGTGTATATTACCATCCAACATCATCCAAAACAAATTTAGTTTAGTGTGTCAATAGGAAACATTCTGAATGCCACTGTAAACTTATTTAAAAGGTTAGCATATGCGACTGAGATTTTTCCCCTGATAATGCTAATAAAAGGTTTGAGGAAGAATTTTTTTGGTATCTATTTCTGCATTATTGACTATGCCAAAGCCTTTGACTGTGTAGATCACAATAAATTCTGGAAAATTCTGAAGGAGATGGGAATACCAGACCACCTGATCTGCCTCTTGAGAAATTTGTATGCAGGTCAGGAAGCAACAGTTAGAACTGGTCATGGAACAACAGACTGGTTCCAAATAGGAAAAGGAGTACTTCAAGGCTGTATATTGTCACCATGTTTATTTAACTTATATGCAGAGTACATCATAAGAAACGCTGGACTGGAAGAAACACACGCTGGAATCAAGATTGCCGGGAGAAATATCAATCACCTCAGATATGCAGATGACACCACCCTTATGGCAGAAAGTGAAGAGGAACTAAAAAGCCTCTTGATGAAAGTGAAAGTGGAGAGTGAAAAGGTTGGCTTAAAGCTCAATATTCAGAAATGAAGATCATGGCATCTGGTCCCATCACTACATGGCAAATAGATGGGGAAACAGTGGAAACAGTGTCAGACTTTATTTTTCTGGGCTCCAAAATCACTGCAGATGGTGACTGCAGCCATGAAATTAAAAGACGCTTACTCCTTGGAAGGAAAGTTATGACCAACCTAGATAGCATATTCAAAAGCAGAGACATCACTTTGCCAACAAAGGTTCGCCTAGTCAAGGCTAAGGTCTTTCCTGTGGTCATGTATGGATGTGAGAGTTGGACTGTGAAGAAGGTTGCGCGCCAAAGAATTGATGCTTTTGAACTGTGGTGTTGGAGAAGACTCTTGAGAGTCCCTTGGACTGCAAGAAGATCCAACCGGTCCATTCTGAAGGAGATCAGCCCTGGGATTTCTTTGGAAGGAATGATGCTAAAGCTGAAACTCCAGTACTTTGGCCACCTCATGAGAAGAGTTGACTCATTGGAGAAGACTCTGATGCTGGGAGGGATTGAGGGCAAGAGGAGAAGGGGACGACAGAGGATGAGATGGCTGGATGGCATCGCTGACTCGATGGATGTGAGTCTGAGTGACCTCCGGGAGTTGGTGATGTACAGGAAGGCCTAGCGTGCTGCAGTTCATGGGGTCGCAAAGAGTCGGACACGACTGAGCGACTGATCTGATCTGATATTTCAAGAAAATTAGAAACCTATGTAGTTTATTTTAGTCAGAGTTCTCCAAAGAAAGGGAGCCAGTAGAATGTGTGTGTGTGTGAGTATTTTATACACGTATATAAATAAGTTTATTATAAGGTCTTGGCTCACCCAGTTATGGAGACTGTTAGTTCCAAATCTGCAGTGTGGACTGCATGATTGAGACCCATAAAAACCAAAGGTGAAGATCAAGGCTGAAGGCATCTACTGGAGAATTTCTTCTTTCTGGTGTTTTTGTTCTACTTAAGCCTTCAATTGATCAGATGAGACCCACTACTCTACCTAACATGCTCTCATTTAAACAATAATTTCACCCAAATCAGTCTCCAAATTTACACACAAAATTAACCATCATAGAGTAGAACTTTAGCATTATCCATAGTGTATATGAAATCTATAATTCTTCCCACCAAGAGATATCATATGCAAGACTTTGTGAAAAAGGTGTTGGAAAACTCTTTCAGCGTGAAGTATAAGATTTCTCTCCCTTCATTTCTGATAATCAAAATGTTTTTAGAAGTATCTGAATTATTGAAAGATGTCTTATAAATTACCCTGTGTATCCCACAATACTACTGGCATTTTAAATGTTATTGTACTAAATTTTGTTTGTATTTGTTCAAAAAAAACTAGAAAACTTTAGTCAAATTATCTTACAGATAGAATAGTTGAAATATATTTTGGAAAACTTTAGTGAATTGCAAGGTTTTGAAGTTTGTAAAAAATAAAAGACCAATTTTATGACCCACAAGCTAAACCTAACATTCATCACTTTGGTTCAATCATCCTCCATACTTGTACTATACCACACTTGCAGAAGCTGACTAAGATGGCAAGGACTCAAACACTGTATGAAGATTGAAATATTAAATTGCAGGAAGAATATTCAATGAAATTTCAAATTTTAACTGGATAAGTATATTCTATACTGAAGGGGAAGCAGATGACAAAGACAAAAACCCAGCAGCATAAAAGTATGGTCAACAACTTATGAATTTTGTCAGACAAAATGCTGGTAGAACTTGGTTGCACAGAATAATGCTGTGAAACCAATACCTATGAATTGTCTTATAGAAAAATCAGTTGAAGATGTCAATAATCTCACATTTATTAACATTAAAAATTCATAGTGATAACAATTAAAAGTTAATAAATATACTATTAAAATGTTTTATGAGAAATATTAATACATGAATATTCAGGATGTACATAGCATACCTTTTATTTTCTAAATTCTAGATGATTTTATAGATATTTTGTTGTTCAGCTGTTGTTTAGTCACTCAGTTGTATCTGACTCTTTACCACCCCATGGACTGCAGCACACCAAGTTTCCCTGTCCTTCAATATCTTCCAGAGTTTGCTCAAACTTATGTCCATTGAATCAATGATAATATAGATATACATTTTAAAATTATATATATATATTTCTCCTCAAGAAAATTAAAGATACCAAGGGAACATTTCATGCAAAGAAGGGCACAATAAAGGACAGAAATGGTATGGACCTAACAGAAGCAGAAGATACTAAGAAGAGGTGGCAAGAATACGCAGAAGAAGTATACAAAAAAATTAAAAGATCTTAAGGTCTGACGAAAGTAACCATGATGGTGTGATCACTCACCTAGAGCCAGACATCCTGGAATGTGGAGTCAAGTGGGCCTTAGGAAGGATCACTAGGAACACAGCTAGTGGAGGTGATGGAATTCCAGTTGAGCTATTTCAAATCCTAAAAGATGATGCTGTGAAAGTGCTGCCCTCAATAAGCCAGTAAATTTGGAATACTCAGCAGTGGTCACAGGACTGGAAAAAGTCAGTTTTCATTCCAATTCCAAAGAAAGGCAATGCCAAAGAATGTTCAAACTACTGCACAGTTGCTCTCATCTCACACACTAGTAAAGTAATGCTCAAAATTCTCCAAGCCAGGCTTTAATAGTACGTGAACCGAGAACTTCCACAAGACAAACAAAATTATTTTTCTAGTAGATGGACCCTATAATATAGTTCTAATTTATTTTCAAAAATATTTTTAAAGATATATATATATATATATTCCCATTTTTGCTTTCTTAACACACTCATCATAAGCTTCACTTTCAAGGGCTTATCAGAGATGTGGGATCAAGCTCATCAATAAGCTGAATCAAGCATTTTCCAGTCCTGCTTTTCTGCCCTTTACTACACTGCAGAGAAATGATCACTCCACTGTTCCTCACTTCTCTATATCAGGGAGTATTCAAATTCAAACACTGAAATTTGTAACAGTTTAAGTCATATTGGAGGCATTCAATATCCACTTTCTGTTTGAGTACGTATAATATTTTTTATTGAAATATGAGTGATGGATATAAATATGACTAAGATGAAAAGGAAAAAATTCTTGCATATTGAAGCATGTTCCTTAGGAAAATAATCTGTTTCTGGTATATGCCAATGATGGTATATAATGAATAATAAGCAATTTTACTGTCATTAAGGTTACCCAAAGATAGTCCATCCCATTGCTATTGATGAGGAGGGCCATCATTTGTCTTGTGTAAAGATAGCTGAATATCCACAGTGTGTCCACAATGGTTTCTGAATACTATTGCCAGTGTCTTTCCCTGTCCTCTGACGCTCTCCAAATTCATGCCCTGGTCCAGGACTTATGCCATCTAGCCACTAACACTCCTTTTTGTTGATTACAACAGCAGATTGTGGGGAAGAATTGCTGCATCTTCCTTGCAAGCTGTAGCTGCACCCTAAAAACTTAAATTCTTTTGTTTCACAAAATGTTAATGCCTCCACAATATTCCATTACATGATCCCAACTGTCATTACAACAAGACTGACCACTTGTTTCTAGGACTATTCAAGTCATGTCAGTGACAGAAGCAAGAAAAAAACTGAGTTCATTATAATACAAAACCATTTAAATTGACTGAAATAGTGAATTTAGTTTATTAGAACATGGCTTTAGGTCAAAGTACTTTGCAAATTAAAAGGACACATCATAAGCCCCTAACCAGATTAATAATATAGCAAAGGTACGCTATTAGATGTAGTTTGGAGGAAATTTTATGACAGGTTTGTCCCTACTGGAAAAACAGTTTAAGTTTGAGGTCCTGAAGAAGATAATCAATAATGTTTTTATGAATAAATGTTAACCACTATGTGATATTATATGTGCATGCACTAAAACATTATACACTGGAAAACATGAAAGTGAAAGTTTATGACTCAAGGAATCATGCACCATAAATCAGGTGCATTAGGGACTGCATTTAGTTTTGTGCCTAACAATGAACTTAGACCATAGACCATTATTTCTTTAGTTTTCAGAATTAAAGTATAATTTAAGGTCGTTAAAAGGATACAAACTCTCTTCTAAAATATATCATGTGTCTCCAAACTTGTGAAAAGCTGTCCTTATCATCCTACTGGGTATGATGAGACATGCAAAGGAAGTAAATTGTTTTTTTTTTTTTTTTTTTTTAACTAGACTTTACAAAAAGACATTTAAGTTTTGGAGGGCCCACCTGAATTGATGTATAATATATTATGATTTATAATCACTAAAAAGTAAGTTCTTTGTAAGATGCCAAGGAGTATGCTATGATATATAATTGAGTCTTAAATAATAGATGCCATTCTGTTTGTAATACATTCCAAGCTATCAAATAACTGTAATGTTTGAGAGGTATTTCCTCCAAAGAGCAAATCTTTTGTTTTGTTTTGTTTTCAAAGAGCAAATCTTTAATCTACCTACCTGTACATATGTTCTGCATATTAAGTCCTCTAACAGCAGTATGCTGCTGCTGCTGCTGCTATGTCGTATCAGTCATGTCTGACTCTGTGCGACCCCATAGACGGCAGCCCACCAGGCTCCCCCATCCCTGGGGTTCTCCAGGCAAGAACACTGGAGTGGGTTGCCATTTCCTTCTTCAATGCAGGAAGGTAAGAAGTGAAAGTGAAGTCTCTCAGTCGTGTCCAACCCCTAGCGACCCCACGTACTGCAGCCTACCAGGCTCCTCCGTTCATGGGATTTTCCAGGCAAGAGTACTGGAGTGTTATAGAGCTCAGTAAAAATACAGATGGAATATAATTATGTAATTTTTACTGGTAAATATTTGCACAAATATAAAATGTGAAGTCTTTAATAATTTTACAAATAAACATGAGCCATTTAAAAATATCATTTATTGACTGCTTTCTATGTATACAAGTTGCATTAACAAATTATGTATTATATATTTTCTCTTATAATTATTATAGCAATCATGCCAAATAGAGCTGATGATTTTATACATGAAAATGCTTAAGTATTAAGCCTGGCGTTCAAATATATATTTATGTGATTTGAAATTCATATTGTTAATCTTTGGGCCTAATATCCTATGTCAGGACTCTTGCCATGATGGAAGATATTACAGGAATATTAAGCTAGTTAATAATAAAGTCCAGTTTAGATTTAGTGATATTTATGTTTAAAAATCTAATCTGAAGTCGGTGTCAATTTATTTCTTCTTTAAAATGTGGAAATTTGTGATATTAATTCTCATAAATGGTTGTTTTATTATAATAAGTATTTCTGAAAAGAAATGACTCATTTATTTATCAAAAATAATTGATTTTGATAGCCAATCACTTACACACATACATGAAAATTCTTATCTGCAAACTGGACAGACGGGTACAAATATTTTGTATTTACATTACAATAACTTGTCTTTCATACTGATTTCCCTAATCCTGTGAATATAGTTATTATTTTTAAGTAGTACAACATAGGTTGCCATTTTGTTAGCTTTGTGAGAGACGCTAGGTTCCCACATCAAAAGCTAAGGGGCCATAAGAACTGTCTCCATGAAAAAAGCCACCTATAATATAAAGGCAATAAATAAAGAAATGTCACTGTGTTTTCCCACAAAGATGATTTGAATTGGTACATTAGAAAAATATGATGGTAGAAAGTTATGAGAAATTAAAAACCAGAAGGCAAATCCCTATATCTTCAAATTTAAGAAACAGCTATCAGCAGAAAGAAATTTTATTCATAAATGAATTAATTCACAATATTCAATACATACAGTAAAATTCAAAAAATTATTTTCCTATTTTAACTTGTGAAAAATATGCATATTCTTATAAAAATAGCTGTTACTGAGATAATTTCTCTTACTATAAATGGAACAAATCAAGGTGCCAAAAATTCATATACCTTCATTCCTTTTTTTCAAAGTACAGGAGATATAGGAATAATAAACAAGGTACTATTAACAATAGTTACTTCTGGGGAGTGAAAATGTTCCAGAAGAGAATATTTTTACTTTATAAATTCTTATATTTATATTTTTGATACTATATGTAATATTATCTATATAATGAAAACTACTGATATTTAATTTTTAAATAACATTAAAAGTGATTAGAATTTTTGGGAAAGAAATAAATAAAAATATATTTGAATTAAAAATATATTTGAAAGAGTCTTGTGTTTGACAAGAATGACATTAATGTGAATTTTAGATAATTACAGGGTGTCTGAGTAGTCCATTAACTCCATCTCTGCTGAGAATTGAAACTTGAACAAAAAATCAATTTATGGCTTTTAAAAATGATACTAAGTGTATAAAATCCCCCCAAATGTATTCATTCATTCAAAAATGTATTATGATTTTTCAACACTATCAATCTGCTGGAGTAGAAATTGTAGGCATTCTAATCACTTTTATAACTGGCAGTACTGCCCTGTGATTTAAGGATCACATCAGTAAAAACAAAATGGTTGCCACTGCTGCTAAGTCGCTTCAGTCGGTCCAACTCTGTGTGACCCCATAGACGACAGGCCACCAGGCTCCCCCGTCCCTGGGAATCTCCAGGCAGGAACAATGGAGCTGGTTGCCATTTCTTTCTCCAAAATGGAGGAAGAGAAATAACCTTCTGAAATAATGATTCTGGGTAAAAGCAAAGATCATATCATGGCAGTTTTTAAAACTTTATGTCTATAGTTTGTATATCCCCCTATCATTATTATTACCACTGTCTATCTTTATTATAATTGTGTCTGTACCCGTCAATTACTGTACTTTTATGTTTACCTTGGAGAAGGCAATGGCACCCCACTCCAGTACTCTTGCCTGGAAAATCAAATGGATGGAGGAGCCTGGTAGGCTGCAGTCCATGGGGTCGCTAAGAGTCGGACATGACTGAGCAACTTCACTTTCTCTTTTCACTTTCATGCATTGGAGAGGGAAATGACAACCCACTCCAGTGTTCTTGCCTGGAGAATCCCAGGGACGGGGAAGCCTGGTGGGCTGCCGTCTATGTGGTCACACAGAGTCGGATACGACTGAAGTGACTTAGCATAGCATAGCATAGCATAGGTTTACCTATATAAACATATTACAGGTTTACCTATATAAACATATATTACAGGTACAGTAATTGACAAAGGTACAGACACAATTATAATAAAGATAGACAGTGGTAATAATAACCACTCCAGTACTCTTGCCTGGAAAATCCCATTGACGGAGGAGCCTGGTAGGCTGCAGTCCATGGGGTCTGGGAGTCCAGGACATGACTGAGCGACTTCACTTTCACTTTTCACTTCCATGCATTGGAGAAGGAAATGGCAACCCACTCCAGTGTTCTTGCCTGGAGAATCCCAGGAACGAGGGAGCCTGGTGGGCTGCTGTCTATGGGGTCACACAGAGTCGGACACGACTGAAGTGACTTAGCATATAAACATACATGAGCTTCCTTGGTGGCTGAGATGGTAAAGTGTCTGCCTGCAATATGGGAGACCTGGGTTCTATGCCTAGGTTGGGAATATACCCTGGAGAAGGAAATGGCAACCCATTCCAGTACTCTTACCTGGAAAAGTCCATGGATGGATGAGCCTGGTAGGCTACAGTCCATTGTGTCACAAAGTGTCAGACATGACTGAGCGACTTCACTTTCAGACTTTCAGGTTTATCTACAGTGATTTTCAACTTTACATTAAGTCCATAGATGTGTGGGAAATGCTTGAAAGAACACTCAAACTCACATGTTTATCTGTTCGTGTATGACTGATATTATGTAAACTAATGAACTTCCTATCTAAAAAAGGTAACAAATCTTTTCTAAACAAAAGCTTAAGACTTTAGCAAATAAACAAGCATGAAAGGATATATAAAGAGAGAATATTTGACTATCAGGTTTATTCTATATTTTCTAGGATGACTGTTTCCTGTAACTATTATTTATTTTATAGCATATTGTTCAGTCACTAAGTCATGTCCAACTCTTTACAACGCCATGGAATGCAGCACGCCAGGCTTCCCTGTCCTTCATTATCTTCTAGAGTTGGCTCAAATTCTCACATCCGTTAGGGATTTTTTCAAGATATTCTAATTAATATAACCAATAGTAATATACCAGGTTTCTTTCAAGTTAATGAAAGTTAAGGTTTCGTGCTCCTCACTTGCAATATGTTCATATGGTTACATTTTTGGGTATAATTTGCAAAAGTAAGATAATTTTAACAGTAAATGAGTAGGAATGATGTTTCTTTCCACTATAATTTCTGGTCCATCACACTCCCCCTACTGTCTGATAGAATGGGATTAGGTGATAGTGTCCAGGGATTAAGGGATGGTTGAGTGCATATTCCTGGCGTGGAATTTTGGGGCTAAATTTGTACAGTTCACAGTTGCTTATGCATCTTCCTTATTCTCACACACTTTTGTGTTGTGCACAGTAGAAATATGGTAACATTCCTATAAACTTTGGCCATCTTGGCCAGAGTACCTTCCCACTTCAGATCAGTCGCTCAGTCGTGTCCGACTCTTTGCGACCCCATGAACCGCAGCACGCCAGGCCTCCCTGTCCATCACCAGCTCCCGGAGGTCCCTCAGACTCGAATCCATCGAGTCAGTGATGCCATCCAGCCATCTCATCCTCTGTCGTCCCCTTCTCCTCCTGCCCTCAATCCCTTCCCACTTACATCCTTCTAAATAAACCAGTATAGAGCAAAGACTGATATTTCCATTGCCGTATAAAGAAATTATCAAGGTTTATATAGACAAATCGGGGAAGGCAATGGCACCCCACCCCAGTACTTTTGCCTGGAAAATCCCATGGACAGAGGATCCTGGTGGGCTCCAGTCCATGGGGTCACTAAGAGTCGGACATGACTGAGTGACTTCACTTTCACTTTTCACTTTCATGCATTGGAGAAGAAAATGGCAACCCACTCTGGTGTTCTTGCCTGGAGAATCCCAGGGACAGGAGCCTGGTGAGCTTCTGTCTATGGGGTCGCACAGAGTCGGACACGACTGAAGCGACTTAGCATAGCATATAGACAAATATATTTTCTAGATGTTTTGAATCATGTAGTAGTGTCCTGCTTTATAAAATTTAAACATGGCTATATTTTATTTTCTCAATCCCCCAATTGAAAATTACTTTCATACTTGATTTTAATGTGTAATACTGTGTTTCTAAAGCAGGTTATTTAAGCTAATCTTTCAAGTTGAATAAGCTTCAGGCCTGAAAAACAGGTTCTGTCTCTAATTCTCGTTTCAAATCTTCATTACCACCCTTCAATGAGCCTGTTCAAGTATCCTGATTTCCCTATTTGTGGAACAGAATAATGAAATTACCTTCTTGAGGAATATTTCTATTTTTCATAACATTTCAAATATGCCTTAAACTCAGTCAATCTAGTTGGAGGCTAATATTCCCACAGGAATTTATGTAACCTACTAGGAATATATTCTAATCTAAAATGTTGAAACCATTTTAGGCATGGAGTAGAGAAACAATTTACACTTGCTTCCCTGGGGTTCTCTTCTTTTTAAATGATTCATTATCTAGATCATGGCACTAGACTCCAAGAATAACAGAATTATTAATTATGTTGATAGACTATAGCAGTCAAAGTTTTTAAAACGTGAATAGAACTTTAAAAATATACATTCCATAGTGTATTCAATTATAATAAATTTGAGTATTCTAATTTTATGGTTTGATTGTTTTTCAACTTAATGTTAAGGATAAAAGTGAATAATCTCAGTGTATTTCTTTGTATCTTTAGTCATAATTTCTAAAATGAACAATTAAAATCAATTATTGCTCTATTTCTCCTTATAAAATAAGTCCTCAGAAGTGCTAGAAATGAAACTATAAATTTGAAAATATGTTCAGAATATCAGCTTTTCTCTTTATGAAATTCTGTGTCAAATAGACACAGAAGTCTTTCAATTTTTCCCCTATGAAAGCTGATTTAAATTTCCAGAGAGGACATTATTTTCCTTGTGGCTTTTCACATTGACTAGGGACTTTTCCCCAAGGCATGGTCTTTCTCTACAGGGAAATCTCACAGAATTTTTTTCTAATCAGAAACTCCATGAGTTGAGTTTCCTCTGTGAGAGGAAAAGTAATATGGTAGACTCCAGGGAAATACTAGTTCAAAGCTTTTTTTTTTTTCCTTTTTCTTAAAAAAAAAAAAAAAAAAAATCTATTCCTTCAAGGAAAGTGGAAGTGTTGCTATTAATAAATAGCACAAAACAAAACAGATTTTCAGTGATGTGAGAGGCAGTTTGAACATCAGGGGTATAAATAAGTATTGTGCCCTGAAAAGTATCCATTTGTCTGCATCTTTAAACAGTAGTTAAATTATAATTTGTCATGCATAGATTCAGCCTCAGTTTAAAATAAGGACTTCCCAGTGAATTGTGTACTTTCTATAAGCTACAATCTACACAGTAATTTATAAAGCTCTTACCAAACGTGAATACTAAAATGTATTCTGAAAGACAACTAAATTGTTTTAGCCACTGAACTTTACTGTAGGACAATATTCCATTTAAGTTTTAAATATGCTGAAAAAATATTTGTCTTAAGAGATACTCTAAAGTATTATATATGTATTAGTTATTCAGAATTTATGCCATTATTTTGGAGAAGGAAATGGCAACCCACTCCAGTATTCTTGCCAGGAAAATCCTATGGACAGAGGAGCCTGGTGGGCTACAGTCCATAGGGTTGCAAGAGTTGGACAGTACTGAGTGACTAAGTCACCATGTGTCATTATTTAAAATTATTATGATTTTTAATTTTTCTTAAAGAAGCGTTATATATATTTGAATGTAACAGTAATTTTTGAAAATATAGTAAGCTCTTAAAAGTAGATTTTAAAACTGTTAAAATATAAAATATGGGAAAAGAAAAAAAGAATACTGACATTAAGAGTAGATATATCCTATTCAAGTTGCTCAAACACATAGTAACAAAATGAATTTGTACTTGTCAAAGAGTATGTTTTTGATAGTGAGAGAAACCTAAACCCTGATTATTCAATTTCCCATGACTATATTTTTGTTTTTCTTAAAATAAAGTCTTGAGAAAAGACCTCAAAAAGAAGAGTTAGAGAAGTTGGAAAACAAACTAAATGAAATGGGAGCACTGAATGTGAAATAGAAAAGGTGAAACAAGCTAGATAAAAGTAAAAGATCATGATATAATCCAGTTGTTTTTAAACATGACTGCTTGTTAGAAACATATCTGGATGTTTGGAGAAAAAAAAAAAAAGGAAACCTGAGTATTTGTATTTTCCAAACAAATTATAATGATTCTGATATGCATCTTGATTTTTAAAAATGATTACAGGTTGTTTTTTTTTTTTTTTTTGTAACTAAATTATAGTTTTGGTGGCATATGTTTCTATTCTTTTTCTGTTGAACAATCATGATTCAATGGTATTAAGTGAGTAATAGTTACATAGTCACGATAGTAAAAGATGTTTATCAGTTTTCACAATCAGTAGCCAGAGAAGAGGTAAAATGTAATCGCAATTGCAAGCCATAATGGGGACATGATTAACTTAACAATAGAAAATAATTACATACAATTTGAGGGGTCAAGCCGAGTGATGTGGTAAGTGGAAGTGCATTTAGGCACATGTTTTCATCTACCCAGCCAGTCTATGTCTTTTCGTTGGTGCATTTAATCTATTTTCATCTAAAGTAATTATCAATATGTATGATCCTGTTACTGTTTTCTTAATTGTTTTGGGTTTATTTTCTGTAGGTCTTTTCCTTCTGTTGTGTTTCCTGACTAGATAATTTCCTTTAGCATTTGTTGTAAAGCTGGTTTGGTGGTGCTGAATTCTCTTAACTTTTGCTTGTCTGGAAAGCTCTTGATTTTTCTATCATATCTGAAGGAGAATCTTGCTGGGTAGAGTATTGGTTGTAGGTTCTTTTCCTCCATTGCTTAAAACATATCCTGCCATTGCCTTCTGGCTTGTAGAGATTCTGTTGAGAAATCAGCTGATACCCTGATGGGAATTCCCTCGCATGTTATTTGTTGTTTTTCCTTGCATCTTCTCCATTGCTTTCCAAGGTTCTGGATCATCTTTACCATCATTATTCTAAATTATTTTTTCTGAAAGGTCCTCTATCTCCACTTCATGTGGTTGTTTTTCAGGGGTTTCATCTTGTTCCTTCAACTGGGACTTGGTGGTGGTGGTTTAGTTGCTAAGTGCATGTCTGACTTTTGCAACCCCATGGACTGTAGCCTGCCTGGTTCCTCTGTCCATGGGATTCTCCAAGCAAGAATACTGGAGTGGGTTGCCATGTCCTTCTCCAGAGGATCTTTCAGACCCAGGAATCGAACTCAGGTCTCCTGCATTGCAGATGACTTCCTGCATTGCAGGTGGATTCTTTACTGACTGAGTTACAAGGGAAGCCCTTTATTTGGCACTTCACTTTCTGAATTTCATTGTGATTAACTTTCTATGTTTTTTATTTTAGCTGCTATGGGACTGTGCCTCTTACTGCTTCATGTGTCTTCCCTGTGATACATGAGGTAAGATTGCTGATGGGAGGGTCTGACAATGGGAAACACTGTGTCTTGCTCTGGTGGGCAGGGCCCTGCTCAGCAAAGCTTTAATCCAATTATCTATCTGCTCATGGATGGGGTTGCACCCTGTCCCATGTTAGTTGTTTGGCATGAGGTCTACAGGCTCTATGAGAGGATTAGTGGCAAGTCCAAGAGTGTTTACGCAAAGGGGGACATTCCCAGCTTGATGCTGCCAGTGCCCGCATCCCTGTGGTGAGCCCCTGCAGACCTATGCCTCCACAAGAGACCCTCCAACACTAGCAGGTAATTTTGATTCAGTCGTCTGTGGGGTCTCTGCTCCTTTCCTTTGGGTCTTGGTGAATACAAGATTTTGTTTGTGCCCTCCAAGATTGGAGTCTCTGTTTTCCCGTCTTGTGTAAGTCCTATAATCAAATCCCACTGGCTTTCAAGACCAAATTCCCAGTGGATTCCCAGTCCTTTTGTCAGATCCCAAGTCTGGGAAGCCTGAAGTGGGGTTCAGAACCTTCACAACAGTGGGAGAAATTCTTTGGTTTTATGGTTCTCTAGTTTGTGGGCCACGCACCTGGCAGGAATGGGATTTGATTTGATCATGATTGAGCCTCTCCTACCATTTCATTGTGGCTTCTTCTTTGACTTTGAAACTTTGAGTGTGGGGATATCTTTTTTGGTGGGTTCCAGCATCCTCTTGTTGATGGTTGTTCAACAGCTACTTGCAGTTTGCTGTTCTTGAAGTAGGAGATGAGCGCATGTCCTTCTATTCTGTCTTAGAATGTATCTCTCATGTTTGAATTGTATCAGTGCTTTCAGTTGCCTGTATAGTTTTAATTCTTGTGCATACTCTTATTTAACTTCCATGTGTATTTCATATTGTTTTAAAGAGAATATTTATATTTCCTACATTCAATTAATTTCTGCTTTGCTACAGAGCTTTTTAAAACATAGCCAGACACATATTTCTCCTTTTTATAATTCCTCAAGTATATTAATAATAATAGCTGATACATATTTTTCCCATTTTTCCATATTCAAGTGGTTATATTCACAAATTTTAGGAACATAGGGTTTTGTGTGTGTGCATTATCAAGAGGGAGAGAAAAAAGAAAATATTGTATGTACACTGAAATCTATATGCATATTCATCTGTTTGCTTCATCACTCCAAATAGTATTACATAATATATATTGAGTAAAGATAAAAATTGCAAATGTAATCCATTTTATTCAATATTTGTATAATATTTCAAGACCTAGTCAAATATCCTAGTATTGCTAAACCTTCAAGAGATTTCCAGCACTTCCCAAATACAAAATTTTGGCAGAATGCATTGATTTACATATAATTTAAGTAGTGGTACTTTTACTTCTACTGGCTTGATTCCTGGAAGAAGGAATGCAGGGTTCCAGAATCGTTTCCATTTGTACAGATATTAACAGATTGTTTTCTCAAAAGTCTGTAGTAATTCATAATTTTACAAAAACAGGGTGGTCTTTTAATCTTCCCTTTATGAGTTCCCTGTTGATGTATTATCATTCTTTTAAATTTCACTCAGTCAAATATGGAAAGGGACTATATCATTCATCAATTAATTTGTATATTTTTTGTTCCAGTAATGGTTAATTGGTTGATTTCCCTGGATAGTATTTGTAAATTAAATTTAACTTTCTACCAATCCTTTACATTTTATTAGACAATTGTAGAAATTTTTTTACAGTAAACTTAATGGATTAACTGTTGCATATGATACAAATATTTTCCAGGTTTTCATTAAGAGTTTTTTACTTAAAAAGAAATTAAAAGTTATAGCACAAAATATATATCTTAACCAATTAAGTATTATACTATAAAATGTATCTTTCTCTTATACCATAACTTCTTTATTTCTGACGTTGCTTTGAAAGTTCACTTCATGTTAATAAAAAAGAGTTAAATTATACTTTATCATTTTATTTGTCTGGAATTGTGATTTTATCAGCTATTATTGTTCAATGAAATTAAATAATATTTTTCATTTATTACACTATAATCTGATGTACACATATTATTTTTTATGAAAGTCCATATAGACTTACATAAAAATCTAATGTCTGTATGTGTGTGTGTTTCTGTGTTTGTGCCCTAAAAGCTATTTAGTATAGTGTCTATTACTAAGTAAAAGTTACTTTTTTTCTTCACATCTTAACCACACTATCAATAATTTATTTAGATATAAGATATTGATTTTTATGGATTTTTCTTGTACCAAGTACTCTTACCAAATTTTCTTGTATACTATTAATAGCATTTTTTCATGTTTATGTAAGATAATATTTATAAATATTTAAAATATAAATGCATATATTTTAATATCAATACAAATATTTTTACTTCTTTGTTTCACAATTTATAAGAACATTGTCTTTTAAAATGTTAAAGATAATGACTTTCTGTTAAAGATAAAGCCTTTTCTGCTTTCTTTCCTAATATTAAGGGCATGAAATAATGGTATTATACTTTATATAACTTAACTTTAAGTTTTTTTCAAAAATCAAATTAGATGGATTTTGTCTTGTAGTCATAGTCTTTTATATCATTTTATTGTGATGACCACAAGAGATGCTTCATACTATTTTTAAAATTATTATTTTTAGTTAAAGTATAATTGCTTTACAATATTCTGTTGGTTTCTGCTGTACAGCAACATAAATCAGCCATAAATAGTCATATATCCCCTTCCTCTTGAGTCTCCCTTCTACTATCCCACCCTGTGTGTACTATCTTAAACTACTACTTTAAATCTATGTTGATTTGAGAAGTTAATTATTATTTTTATGTTCTCATAAAGGTTTTTCTTTTGCTTTTTACATTTTTGTTTCCATAAATATTTAAAAATAATATGATAAATTTATTGCAATTTTTCCATTAATCTTGTAGTGTAATGTTGCAATACAAAGCTGATTATTACTGCTCTTGCAAACCAAGGCATTTTAACATTAAAATTTTAAATCTTCTGTTTTACACTTCTGAAGGAATGGTGACCATTACTTATTTAATTAATAAGAAAAAATAAAACTGAGGTCAGTTAAAAATATAAACTAATAACAAAAATTTGATAAAATTTTTCTTTAAAAACAGTAGATGCAAAAATTTGCCAATTAAAATTGTATTTAATAGAGTCAGTAGCCCTTGTAAAATTATTTTAGATAATCATTAGCCTTAACCGAAAAAGAATTTAGCACTATATTTTATGTCATCAAAATTGAATATAAATTAATAAAATGTTTTCTGAAAATTTTATAAAGATTGCTCACTCTAAAAAAGTATATCAGAAATCAAATAGAAAAATAGAGAAAGCAAATTACACTACTAGAGAAATTTTATAGGAAATTAGTATTGCTTAATAACATTTTAAAAAGTAATTTCTTTATTATGTATTTGCTGAAATTAGTATAATTCTTATTAAAATGTTTCATCTTTTAAATATGAAACCAACCCTTCATTAAGGTGAAAATATGTGTCAAATGTCTAGAATATATATCCAAATTTTTCTATGAAGGTGGCTTCCTTTTTTGTTGTTGTTTTTAGACTAAGGTAATTTTAAACTCCTGTCATCCATTTATCTCCCTCTTCAATTTCCTGTTCATTAGCTGTAAATCAAATCATGCAATGTTAAAGCTTTCCTAGAATATTTCATGTGGTAGATCATATATTCTTATGATTCATCTTTTGGGGATGGAGTTTATAGGAAAATGAGGACATGCCTATGGTGCTACATTTTATAACCTGCTTTAAGAATTCCCTAGTGACTTTAGGAAAAGTTTAGTTTTAGAGAAACACTTTCAGAAATACAGTGATATGTTTGTCTGCCTGAGCGTGCCATACCACAGGAAATGGTTTTTGGAATATGTCATGTACATGACACATACCCCATAGCCTGGTTTTCTGACTTCCATTGTAATACCTTTGCTCCAGGAAGTACAAACTTCACTATTTTTTGAATGGGGACTGCAAATTCCTACCTCTATGCAGTATCCTTCACTTAGATGTTCTTTATGTGCATCCTCTTTCCTGAAACATATTTCCATTTATTTTCAGGTTTAGTTCAAGCTTTTCCTTCTCTAATACAAAAAAATATAACAAATTAAAAAATATTTTCCTGTATTATGTTATTTGTATATATTGCTTATCAGCTTTTAATGTATATGAACACATTGATAGCCTCAGTTTTAGGGCTTCCCTGATGGCTCAGTGAAAAAGAAACTGCTTGCAATGCATGAGACATCAGAGACACGGGTTTGATCCCTGTGTCAGGAAGATCCCCTGGAGGAAGAAATGGCAACCCAGTCCAGTATTCTTGCCTGAAAAACCCCATGGACGGAGGAGCCTGGCGGGCTACAGTCTATGGGGTCACAAAGAGTCAGATACAACTGAGCAACTAAACAGAGAAACAGCCTCAGTTCTGGGCTTCCTAGGTGGCGCTAGCAGTAAAGAATGCTTGCCAGTTCAGGAGACATAGGAAATGTGGGTTTGATCAGTGGGTCAGCAAGATCCCCTGGAGGAAGGCATGGCAACACACTCCAATATTCATATCTAGAGGATCCCATGGAGAGGATCCTGGTGAGGTATACTCTATAGTGTCACACAGAGTCTGACATGACAGAAGCCACTTAGCATATATGCACAGCCCTAGTTCTATCTGAGACATCTGTATGTCACTAAGTTATTATAAATGATGCCTCATAGAATAAGTCCAAAAAGAAAGAAGTGATTGCACACACAAGTGGTGCTAACTATATTGAGATGCAGAATAAAGTGCCATCAACAGAAAAATTTTCTTCTCTCTATAGAGACAGGCTGCAGAGTACATTATTGTTCATTCTGGATGGTAGATGTATATTCATTGCATTTAATTTTAGCCTTTGCTTTTCTCCAATTTTTACTGGTTGCTCCTAGAAGTGGATCACAAGTTTATTAATAGTAATGGCTCTGCCTTCTCTACGAAAAGTGTTTTATGATTTCTAAAGTGCATTTTACATATATTACAATTTTTGATCCTTACAGAAATCTTGTGAATTAGGGAAAGAAGCAGTTTCTGGTCCATTTTTATCAGCCACAATAGGAAATAATTTTAGCTTCAAGTTCAGTGTAGCCATTCATTCAAATAGTCCAAATATTGAAAAGACTGCTTTATCTTTTCATTTTAAAATATGTTTTCTATGGCCTTCGTTATAAATCAAAGTATGCTATTTTAAAATCCTGCATAAATATGCACTGAGAATTCTCTATTCATTTTTTTAGCACAAGAGTAGCAAAATGGTCTAGACAAATTAGAGTTTCAAGAAGAATAAATGCAATGAATAAATTAATGGCAGCATTGATAGATGAGAGGGCGAGCAAAGGAATTTCATTCTGTGGCTTTACTGAACAACATTGTTTGCAATAATATTTGGAATTTTTGTTTGGAATTGTCTGGGAAGTGTTTAATTTCCTCAGTTCTATCTCGACACAACAAACGTTGAAGCGATGAACCAGCATTACAGCTCTCAGACAGACCAGTGTCACAACTCCACTTTACAGCTCAGTTTTATTTAGAAAATAAAGGAAAATACATCCTCGAGGCATGAGGGCATAACAACCCAAAGACACAAAGAGAAGAGAGAGAGCATCCACGCAGGAGAGAGACCCCTGGCCCTTTGGCTCCTCTCTTTATACGTATTTTCCTCCCCCTGGGCCTTCCCTATGTAAATTGGGCTAGCCAGGAGTGCTGTTTGTTCTACCTGAGGTCCTTGGACCTTTCTTTGTTGTATTTTTGTGGACTTTTCCCTTCCTTGTCTTTTAGCCACTGCCATTCTGGACTGTTTTTTCCTATTCTAACTACCTAACATTTCCCCCTCAAGAGGTGGGAGGCCCAATTCTTTGGGAATAGGGGCTTCAAGTTCTCTCTGGCTATTTCCTGCTGACCTGGGGCTGTGAGGGGGCACTGCACCCCCCCCCTTCTAGTCTCAGGCCTCAGAGTCCTTATAGCAGTGTCCATCTAAGGATGAGTGATATTTTCTGTGGTCAGCTGTAGTTTTATATATCCTTGTTGAACTGGCACTGCACGTTGTAGCTTATTGACCTGGGCAGAGACAAAATGGATTAGACTATTGATGATACATGGAGCAATCATAAGCAGCATCAATATGGTATAACAAGGACTAGCAGAGGCATTAGCCAACTCCAAGTTTCCATCACCGGGATGGCTCAAGTCCTCCCTTGTTCATAGATCAGAAGATCTGTCTCCTGTCTGTTTTGGAGTTAAACCCCTGCCAAGCTGTGTTGGCTCTTTAGAGCTATTTTTAGACATCTTATTCCCAGAAACTAGATTTTGGGGTGTTCATTAGAATGGCACTCATTTGTAGTTCTGAATAGGTATCTGAGATCTCCCAGGGGCTCACAGATGTATTCAGTGTCCTCTTCTGCTTTATTCCACAGCTTGACTTGTGAGTAGTGAATCCAGGAGTCATGTCCTGGTACCTTGACTGCTGTGGGGGTAAAAAGTATTACAGGGTAGGGGCCCTTCCATGCAGGCTGGAGTTGAGCCTTTGGAGACTCATCTTTCCAGACTTTAACCAGGACTTGAGTCCCTGGAGCATATAGTGGTGACTCCTTAGAATCTTTTGGGTCCTGGTTGACACCCCTTAAGTGTATATCCAGTTGGAATTGCCCAGTGGCCATGGTATTGAAACAGGAGGATCTGAGCCTCTGGATCTAGGAAGAGATCATTGACAAAAACAAAAGGTCTCCCATATACCATCTCATAAGGACTAAGACCAACCTGTCCCTTAGGGGCAATATGGGTGCAGAGGAGAGCTATTGGTAAAGCCTCCTTCCATCCCAGGGAGGTCTCCTGGCTTATCTTTTTTATCACTGATTTTAAGAATTGGTTTGCTCTTTCTACTTTTCCTGAAGCCTGAGGCCTCCAGGCACAATGGAGATAATAATGCCCAATTCTTTAGAGACCCCTTGGGTGACCTTAGAAATAAATGATGTCCTATTGTCACTTTGTAATGATCTGGGCAGACCAAATCTCAGAATGATTTCATGGAACAGTATTATTAGCACCTCTTCAGCTTTCTCAGTCCAAGCAGGAAAACCTTCAATCCATCCTGTGAATGTATCTATCATGATTAATAGGTATTTATACCATTGAGAAACAAGCATATGGGTGAAGTCCATCTGCCAGTCCTCTCCTGGGTAGGTCCTATGTTGTTCTACTGGCTGGGCCAGCTGGGGTCTTTGAGCTCCTTGGGGGATGTTTAATTGGTAAGTGGGACAAGAGGAGACCACTTACCTTATAATCGTTTGGAGGCCTGTTCCTCTGAAGGACCTTTCAAATAATCTTTGGAGAGCCTTTCCCCCTAAATGAGTGGTGTCATGTAAGGAGTTAACCAACTTCCATTGAAGGTTTCCAGGAAGAAAAAGGAGTCCCTCCTTTTGGAACCACTCCATATGATCTTCTTGATAGCTTTCACTCTTAGCTTTAAGAGTCTCACCTTCAGTATATGAAGGAGTTTCTGGCAAATTAGTCTGTGGAAATAAGGTGGCAATCATTATTAGGTCATTGTTCTGTAATGCTGCTCTCTTAGCTGCATGATTGGCTGCTTGGTTCCCTTGTGCCACTTCCATGCTCCCTTTTTGGTGTCCTTTACAGTGGGAGACTGAAACCTCAGCAGGCAGATGGACTGCCTCCAAGAGCCTAAGGATTTGATCACCATATTTGATTGGGGAACCTCGGGTGCTCAAGTGGCCTCTTTCTTTTCAAATAGCAGCATGTGCGTGACCAGAAAGGCATACTTGAAGTCAGTGTAAATGGCTACTCTTTTTCCTTTTCCCAGCTCTGAAAGCTCGAGTCAGGGCTATTAGCTCAGCTAATTGGGCTCAAGTACCTGGTGGAAAAAGGTTTAGGCTCTTTGGTCTCATATTTGAGACTATTGCATATCCAGCTCTTCTTTTCCCATCCAAGACAAAGCTGCTTCCATCGGTGTACCAGATTTCCTCAGGATTGGTCAGAGGATCTTCTGACAATCCCTCTTGGGGTTTTGCCCAGTGGTCCAAGGTTTCTAGGCAAGAGTGAAAGACGAGAGAGCCCTCAGGGGCAGGTAGGAGGGTGGCTGGATTAAGAACCTAACAAAGGGATATAGTCAGGCCTGGATTTTCCATCAGCACTAATTGATATCTGAGGATTCTTTGATCAGACATCCATAAATGGCCTCTCCCATTTAGAATTTTTTTTTTACTTGGTGGCTGATAAAAATAGTCTGTCCCCAAAGGAGAGTTTTAAAGCATCTTCTTTCAGGACTGCAATAGCTGCAATTTGTCAAAGGTAGGGAGAGATTTCTTCCAATAAGAGAGGAACATAGTCAGGGACCACTAGAAACTGGTGGGAAAATATTTGTCCATCCAAGCAACAGAGTGCTCAGGTGAATCTCTTGCAGTTGTTTTTCCTGTAGCACCCCAAATGGTACAGGTTTGGGAGGAGAAGTCTCTGGAGTAGGAGATCAGGACAGAGTAGGTAGCTCCTGTGTCAATCAAGAAACTCTCAGAACTACCTGCCGCAGGTGCACCCTTTGTTCCAGCCCCATGATGGTTACCTGTGACAGGCAGTCTGGCTGGAGTGGGCCACTTCAGTCCCGTTGAACCATTGTGAGGGAAGGCTTGGCACTTGACCTTGAGGCTCTTGGGTCCCCAGTGCAGAGTACTGCCCAATGTCCCAATTGACAGCATATGTAGCCAGCCATTTTAGGAGATTTGTCACAGTTTGGACACTCTTTGGCCCAATGCCCTGTCTGTCTACAGATTAGGCATTTGCCTTGTCCTTCAAGGACTCGGAGTTTGCCATGGGGGTTCCCTGGTGGGTGGCCTGCATGTGGGTGTGCCTTGTCTCTTTCCTTTTCTCCCTTTCCTGGGCCTTGGCCTCCCTCTCCTGTTGTCTGTTATACCTGTTATAAAAGGTATTGGTGGCTGTCTGGACCATCTCATCTAAAGAGGCAGCAGGGTCTTGCTGCTGTAGCTGTTGTAACTTTATCCTGATATCTGATGCACACTGGGATAGGAATTTGTCCTCTAAAATCACCTGTCCCTGATAAGAGTCTAAGTCCAATTGGTAAACTTTTAAAGGGCCTCTTTTAGCCTTTCCAGAGAGGCAATGGGATTCTCATTGGGCTCCTGAGTTATTTCTGAGACTAGACACAGTACCACAAGTAATAGGCTACCTTCTATTCCCATGGATGGACTTCCTTAGAGGTAAGTCTCTCTGAAGCTTATCCTATCCAGTACTGTTGCAACCTGAGAGCCAGGCGTCCCTGGGTCAGGGTGCAGATCCCCAGGCAAGCTGAGGCATGACAGCCTCTTGGAAATTGAATCCCTGGGCAGGTCAAGGCATGTCGGCCTCCTGGGACCCCTGGACGTGTGGATTCCCCAGAAGGTTGAGGTGTGACAACCTTTCGAGGACCAGAACCCTAGGCAGGTCAAAGCAGGTTGACCTCTTGGTACCCTGGGACTGGAATTGGGCATCCCAAGGTCTCCAGCATGACCAGTGCCAGGTAGGATTAAGGGGTTGTAATTTTAACTCATTGCCAGTTTGTTCACTGCAGATGGGAATAGATATCATGATGAATAGCAGTCCAAGCCTGTGCCCTGATACTGGGAACCTGGTGAAATAGCCATAAGCCTTATCCTTTTACTACTCTAAGGGATTGTAGGTCACTGATTTCCTCCCCTAGTCCTCCATAGGAGCAGCTTAGGATGTTTCCAATGATAAATGTTTCATTGTTGTAGACCCACTTTAGGTAATAACAGAAGTAATGACAAAGGAGTGGGTTATCTGGCCCTGTTAGGGGCATTGAGAGTATTTCAATAATAAGCGGGGTGATAATGTTGCCTACAAGGGGGCAGGGTCCTGGTTGTAGGAGTTAATAATTGGCTTAAAAACAAATTGATAAGAGGCAACAGACCAGATGTTCCATAAAAGTGGAGTGGAGATTTGATCCTGGGGTATGTTTGTAACTTTAGCAGAAGGGTGGTAAGAGTTTGGGCCCAAACGGCCTGCAGGGCTAACCCCCAAAGTGGCAAACATTATCCCTGGAAGCCCAGTTGCCTTTGAAGGGATGCCAACAGATGGACTTCTAGCAGGCATTGTGTGCCTGTCTCCCACCCTAGCAGGTTCACTGAGAGATGCTATTGTTGCACATGTTGTAGGAAACATGGAAGATGAAGGCCTGAATATCTAGAGGGATTGGATATTATACAGTATTTCCCTTCCACGGGCCAGCTCTTTTCTGATTGTCTCTCCAGAAGATTGTAGAAGCAACACTGTGGGCCTGGACAGGGCTCAGGAAAAGAGCTTGAAGCAGGAGGGAAGGGCGCAGGGCACAAGCTTTGAAAGAATTACATAACACAAGGGTATAACATAAACCAGTTAAAATCAAATGGGTCCAAGATGACAAGTCAAATTCAGCTAAACCTTGCTCCCCAATCTTCAAGCTAAATAACACATCCAGGTGGCAGGACAGTTCCAAAGTACTGTCAAAAGACAGAGGAGTGGGTGGTTTCCCAATGGTTGGAATCATCCTCCCACTCATTAGCATATACATTTACCCAGGCCAAACCTAGCCACACCACATTCCATGGCAGAAGCACTTGCCCTCAGCAATGGCCCACACCCTGCGAAGTGTACTTCTCTCTGAATCTGAACAAATTCACCTCTTACCTATCTCTCTGTCTCTCACTGAATTTTTGCAATGAGACATCAGACCCCAGGCTTCATTAAATCCTGAAGCCAGGCATCATGGGTTTTGACTGGGCTCAAGTCCTAGGACAGAGGAGCTGAAGGAAGGGAAGGAAAAGCAGTGGGAAAAATGTGCCAAGGAAACCCTTTCAGAATCTGCCACAAAACCTGCTAAATACCTGACCTGTGCTCACAGTTTTCATTGGCCTGATCCTTGACACAAAGGAGATTAAGGAAAGAAGAACCCCCACTGGCTTGGATAATAGCTACTGGGGCCAGCAGATAGTGGAGCCTTTGGGACTGTGGAGTAGCCTCTCCAGAGTCCCTCAGTTGCCCCCACTGCCACTTGCCTGTTCACAGGCGGTTCAAGGAAAAAAGACTTGAGAGATTGTAACAGAATTAAGATTTTGTTAGGCATATGTCTCTTCAGCCTAGGAGAGAGGACCTCCTACCTTAACTGGAGGTCTTCTGGAATCTGAGACTGAGCCACGTGAGCTTTCTGCTGAGTTTGTTTTTTGCTATCCCAGTTTCCAGCACGCTGGGCTTCTTGTCACTTCTCCTGTGCTGGGTTTTCTTCGTGTTCAGCTTCCACCACAGGAGCTTTTGCCAAGTTGGGCTCCTGCTGTGCTTGGCCTCCTCCTTGCGGGGGCTGTGCCAAGGTTGTTTCAGCCAGGTTAAATTGGAGTCACAGCACCATAGATGTCAGGGGAGTGTGTAATTTCCTTGATTCTGTCTCATCACAACAAAAAGTTGAAGCGATGGGCCAGCGTTAACAACTCTCAGCCAGACCAGTGTAACAGCTCTGTGTTACAGCTCAGTTCTATTTAGAAAATAAAGGAAAAGACATCCTCGAGGCATGAGGACATGCTGACCCAAAAGACATGAAGAGAAGAGAGAGAGAGAGCAAGAAAGAGAGCAAGAGTGACCCATGGCCCTTTGGCTCCTCTTTTTATATGTTTTTTCTCCTCTGCCTGGGCCTGCCCTATGTGGGCTAGCCAGGAATGCTGTTTGTTTTACCCGAGGTCCTTACTCCCGTCCTCTCACCTTCCTTTGTTCTATTTTTGTGGGCTTTTGCCTTCCTTGTCTTTTAGCCACCACCATTCTGGACTCCTTTTTCCTATTCTAACTACCTAACAGAATGTACATTTGCAAGGTCAGGGAATTGTTGTTTGGAATGTACTAGACAATTAAAAAAATAATGAAATTGATTCCTCCTCCTCAGGATTATTGGACACTAAAATTTAAATTTGCAGAGGTAGCTCTCAGCTATTCCTATGCATGTCAGCTCCATCTCATAAAGAAACACAAACATAGCAAGTCTATTGATACTAGGAATTAGTGTTCTTTTTACCTTTCTAGGGTACATTTTAGGACAGGATGACTGTGTAAGGTCCAACTGTATGTTAACATAGAGATACCCCACTCTTCCCTGAAACATAGCATAGATCTCTATCAAATGGAAATCTGTGAATGGAAACGACTTTCTTTTAAAGCACCCTCAAATGTATTATCGTATTTCATTTTGAACTGTGGTGTTGGAGAAGACTCTTTAGAGTCCCTTGGACTTCAAGGAGATCCAATCAGTCCATTCTAAAGAAGATCAGTCCTGGGTGTTCTTTGGAAGGAATGATGCTAAATCGGAAACTCCAGTACTTTGGCCACCTCATGTGAAGAGTTGACTCATTGGAAAAGACTCTGATGCTAGGAGGGATTGGAGGCAGGAGAAGAAGGGGAAAACAGAGGATGAGATGGCTGGATGGCATCACTGACTCGATGGACGTGAGTTTGAGTGAACTCCAGGAGTTGGTGATGGACAGGGAGGTCTGGCGTGCTGTGATTCATGGGGTCGCAAAAAGTCAGACACAATGTAGTGACTGAACTGAACTGATAATCTAAAAAATAATGTAGTCAAAGAAGGAGACATTGTAGTTACAGTCATGATGCAGGATTTTGGCTTTCATTGGATTGTGTGATTTTTATCTAGAATGTTAATGGTTAAAAAAGGAAATACAATTTTTTTTTCATTTTCTTTATCCCAAGGCATTTTATGATATCATATTACCTGGTATACTGTGCTCTCCAAAAAGTTACTGTATATGAGAACTGTCATATGCCTTTAATTTAGGTCCATATTATTTCCCCTGGGAAATTTTAGAAATGCGAGGTGGATGTTTGAAAATGGATGGGGAAAAAATCTGATGGAAGGAAACTTGTAGAAAAAAAAATAGATGACCTCCTACATCTTTGCCTTTTTTGATCCTTAAAGTGCAGAGATAATCTTGTTTGTATTCACTCTCAGAACCAAATAATTGATACTTTTGACCTCACTTTAGTTAGAAAGTTGCCATTTTAAAAAATCTCTATTCGAAACTTTGTTTTCACTTTTAAATTCATTGAAACATTCAAGGACACAGTTTCTGATTTAATAGTGGGAGGTGCAAAAATTTCCCACTTATCTTTTATTTGATTCTTTAGAGGTAAATGAATCACTTTAACAGAAATCATAAAATCCTCTGGGTAAGATATTAGTGTATAGATGAAGTGAGTTTTTTTCCTATAATACTGTATCTCAATAAAATATTTTAAAGTAAATCAGGTTATAACTCTTCACAATACGAGAAATCTTTTGTGACCTTCCAGTAAGTTATTTTTTTTCTATATAAAGACAAAATATGCCACTGATGATCTTTACATTTTTACTCCAATTATTAAAGTCATCACTTGTGTATAGTGTTTAATGAGCACAACTGTATGACTGATATTTCTTAAATAGTATTTATTATGTTTTCTTCTAAGCAATGTAAACAAATTGACTTGCATAGATTTTCATAATTCTATGATGCAAGTTGTACTGTGAGTCAATTTAGATTTAAGGAAACCAATACAGAGAAGAGTTTAAATATCTTGCACTAGATCACTCAGAACTGAAATTTGATGCCAGACAGCCCTCTTCAGAGGCTATAGTCTCAACCTGTTCCTACTGTTGCCACTGCATAATTCTACAAGCTAGAAGCTACATTTTACACTATTCACATGAATGTCTTTACTTATAGACACTATGCTTGTGTCAAAATTCCAAATATAATAACTATGTAGCTAGACAAAGGAGTATTTTGGCTACTTTAATACATTTTTTTTCTATTGAAGTTTATCCTCCAATTTCAATGGGCAAGAATTCTTACAAGAATACCTTGTATTCTTTACCTCCATATTCTTTTTAGTGCTTGACTTAAAAAAAAAAAAAAAAAAATTCTCCTCGCCCACCGCCACGCACATCTCTAAAGAACTATAGAATGGAAGGTAACAGAGTAACAGAAGGAGTCTTAAAAGTTAAGGAATGCAATCAGGTGTGGGAATAATAAATACGCCTCCTGCTACTGCTGCTGCTAAGTCTCCTCAGTCGTGTCCGACTCTGTGCGACCCCATAGACGGCAGCCCACCGGGCTCCTCCGTCCCTGGGATTCTCCAGGCAAGAACACTGGAGTGGGTTGCCATTTCCTTCTCCAATGCGTGAAAGTGAAAGTGAAGTCGCGTCTGACTCGTAGCGACCCCATGGACTGCAGCCTACCAGGCTCCTCCATTCATGGGATTTTCTGGGCAAGAGTACTAGAGTGGCTTGCCATTGCCTTCTCTGCTACATACATAGTTAATTCATGCTCTGACTAGAGAATTTCAATAATCCTGATCCTGTGTTCAAGCAACTATGCAATTTACTTGTAGATTTAGAAAATTAACCCAATCCTTATGGAGAATAAGCTTGTACAGTAATTTAACAAAAAGAGCAGATTACATTTTCCTGTTTCTAGGCAGTGAGAATGCTGGGAAAGAGCTCCACAGACTCCCAGGGTGCACTTAATGGATTCTTAGCTACCCTCACGGGGAACCTAGATTACATGCTTTTATCTTTTTCTGCCTGAATTTCCTGCTCAAAGGGCTTCCCTAATAGTTCAGTTGGTTAAAAAAAAAAAAAAAAAATCTAGCTGCAGTGTTGGAGACCAGGGCTCAAGCCCTGGTTTGGGGAGATCCCCTGGAGAAGGAAAAGGCTACCCACTCCAGTCTTCTGGCCTGGAGAATTCCATGAACTGTATAGTCCATGGGGTGGCAGTGTTGGTCACAACTGAGCAACTTTCACTTTCAGATGTTATTAAGACTAGCTTACAATTATGAAAAACACATCATCAATGGTGTTTTACTCAGAGTTCTCTGGAAAATAAAACAAACAGGCTGTATGTATGTATGTATATATATATATATATGTATATATATATATATAAGATCAGTCACTCAGTCATGTCCGACTCTTTGCGACCCCATGAATCGCAGCATGCCAGGCCTCCCTGTCCATCACCAACTCCCGGAGCTCACTGAGACTCACATCCATTGAGTCAGTGATGCCATCCAGCCACCTCATCCTCTGTCGTCCCCTTCTCCTCTTGCCCCCAATCCCTCCCAGCATCAGAGTCTTCTCCAATGAGTCAACTCTTTGCATGAGGTGGCCAAAGTACTGGAGTTTCAGCTTTAGCATCATTTATTCCAAAGAAATCCCAGGGCTGATCTCCTTCAGAATGGACTGGTTGGATCTCCTTGCAGTCCAAGGGACTCTCAAGAGTCTTCTCCAACACCACAGTTCAAAAGCATCAATTCTTTGGCGCTCAGCCTTCTTCCCAGTCCAGCTCTCATCCATACATGACCACAGGAAAAACCATAGCCTTGACTAGACGAACCTTTGTTGGCAAAGTAATGTCTCTGTTTTTGAATATGCTATCTAGGTTGGTCATGACTTTCCTTCCAAGGAGTAAGCGTCTTTTAATTTATATACACACGCACACACACACTCACTCACACACACATATACAGTGTAATTGTGTGGACTAGAGACCCAGTCTTTTGATGTTTCTGTTTACGTCCAAAGCGGTGATGCTTCTGTTTCAGTTCAGAGGTCTCATGTGATAGAACCAGGCCAGGAAAGACCAGTGTTGCAGAAGAAATCTGAAAGCAGTCTGCTGGAAAGTTCTCTCTTGCTCTGGGCTGGCCAATCTTTTTATTCTATTCTGGCCTTAAACTGATTTAATGACCCTTATCTCCCTTATGGAGGGAAGTCTGTTTTATTCAATGTCCACCAATTTAAATATCATCTCATCCAAAAACTCCTTCCTACAAACAGTCAAAATTATGCTTGACTAAATATCCATGCCTATGAGGGCCCAGGCAATGACACACAAATTAACCATCACAAATGATGACACTGTTCTATTAATTTAAAAAATACTTACTCAACTTTTATTAGGGAATGACAAGTAGAAAAAGAGTGAATTGGCAATTTTTTAAAATGAAAAATACATATTTATATACAAAGTTTTTTAATATGTGGATGTAAAGATCTAATAACTTCTTTATGGTTTATTACAGTTCTGCCAAGATTTTTCATGTTGAATTTTATAGTATTTTATTATACATTACATTTAAAATTTCTTCATTATATAATTCTATTCCTGTGGTCATGTATGGATGTGAGAGCCGGACTGTGAAGAAGGCTGAGCGCCAAAGAATTGATGCTTTTGAACTGTGGTGTTGGAGAAGACTCTTGAGAGTCCCTTGGACTGCAAGGAGATCCAACCAGTCCATTCTGAAGGAGATCAGCCCTGGGATTTCTTTGGAAGGAATGATGCTAAAGCTGAAACTCCAGTACTTTGGCCACCTCATGCGAAGAGTTGACTCACTGGAGAAGACTCTGATGCTGGGAGGGATTGAGGGCAGGAGGAGAAGGGGATGATAGAGGATGAGATGGCTGGATGGCATCACTGACTCGATGAATGTGAGTCTGAGTGACCTCCAAGAGCTGGTGATGGATAGGGAGGCCTGGCGTGCTGCAGTTCATGGGGTCGCAAAGAGTCGGACACGACTGAGCGACTGATCTGATCTAATCTGATCTGATTAACTTAAAATATAGACACATATATACAGTTTAGATTGTTTATTGATTATATTTCAGCATAATTAAAGGAATTTTATAAAATATTTATTGCAAGAAGAGGGAGTTGGATCTATGAAGATTAAGACCTACTGAGATATTATTATATTGGGTTGATAAATGTTTGGAAATGTACTTAGATAATTCTTTGCAATGCCCTCTAAATTTCATAAATGTCTTTTGTGAAACAAACCTTAGACCCACTTAAACATTTAATATTTATTTTTTCACAATTGTTTTGAACTGACTAGTCAGTGTTTCTATTATTAGACATTTTTCTCTGTGGTTACTTTATTCTTGCATCATGTAGTTCTATCATAAGTTTATAAGCATTATAGTCTTTGCTTCTTCTTTTTTTCAGCTTTAGGGGAAAAACAAATCTACTCTCTGTGTGTAACATTGACCATAAGAATATTTTAAGGTGTTACATGAAGTCACTCACTTGTGTGGCAGATATTAGATAGATGCTAAACATGTTCTCTCTTTTTGGATCAACTTTTTAATATATTTATTTGATTCTCTGCATATAGGTAGTTCTGTGATTAGTTCTTGCCATGAAACATGTACTGAAGTGAGGTATACTACTCCCGGGCCCAGATATTTAAGAGAGGGTATCTTTTCTTCTCTAATGTCTTCCCTGGTGGCTCAGCAGTAAAGAACCTGCCTGCCAATGCTGGAGATGCAGCTTCGATGCCTGGATTGGGAATAAACACTGGAGAGGGAAATGGCAAGGAAATGGCAACCTACTACAATATTCTTGCCTGGGAAATTCCATGGACAGAGGAGCTGGCCAGTGACAGTCCATGAGGTCACAAGAGAGTCAGACACTACTTTGCAACTGAACAACTAAAAATGTTTTCTTCATTTCTCTGCTGATAGCAGAAAAAGTAGAGATTTCATGTAAAGATGATGAAATACCATAAGGTAGAGAGAACTTAGATCTCTGAATGGGCATGCAAAATAGAAACCCCTTCCCTGTTATCTCTCCTCCCAGAACCATTATTCTATAATGTGAATGAGCCATAACATTTACGATAAGTCAGTGATATTTTTACGCATTTTTATGGCAGAAAGTCTCTCCTATGTAATTAACATATTGTATAAGCAATTTTCACACTTCCTGGCATCAAATAGCCAGTTAATAAATGATAGCTGTTACCCATCACATTTTATGTCAAGTGATAAAATACATTCTGTGTACAAAATATGCCTGCAGGTAAAAACACGCTTCTTACCGGAAATACTACTTCTTAGCAGAAATACTTACCATTTCAAGTAAATATAATTTCATGCACCAAATCTTGATATATCCACATTACTTATTTTAATATCTAAAATTCATCAGATATGAGTATTTCTGGAATTCTTCTGTTTTCCAATTATTGTCAGTTTAATAGAAAGTCACACGTCTCTTCTAAGAGAAAGAAAGTGAAGTGCTAGTCGATCAGCTGTGCCCAACTCATTGTGATCCTATGGACTGCAGCCCACAGGCTCCTCTGTCTATGAGGTTTTCCAGGCAAGCTGGAGTATTTTGCCATTTTCACCTCCAGGGGATTTCCCCACCCAAGGATTGAACCAGGGTCTTATGTATTGCAGGTAGATTCTTTACCAACTGAACTACAAGGGAAGCACATTCTAATAGTTAGCTTAATCTATTTCAGTAGACATTATGCTATATTCCATAGTTTAAGTCTATGATTATTTTGATTCTTTGTTCTCATGTTCCTTCATTCATGCAACACATATTTACTGGGTTACTGATGTGTGAACAATCTACTAAATTTCTTTCCACAATTGATGTCATTCATTGCTTCCCACAGAGTAAATTTTCCTCCATTTGTTGACTCAATACATATTGAGATGTATTTTTCTTTTTCATATAGAGGAAGACACTGGCCCACTATTCTCCAAACAGGTAGTTTGCGTAATATTATCTGAATTATTCTCCTCTTTATTTAGTTATTTTTATTTTGATTGGAAAATTGTGAATGATATTGAATAATCTACAGTCTGGCTTATTGCATAATTAAAATGATTAGGAAAGCTTGGATAAAAAAGCAAATATTTCTCTAGTTCATAAATAGTAGAAACTGTCCAATTGACCTGAATGCAATATTACATCAAGTTTTACTGTCATTTCATCAACTCATTTTTGAGATTGCACAGGTAACCCTTGTGTAGATAAAAATTGGTGCTCTATTTTTTAGTATTTACTAGGGAGGTAAGAAAAATAGAAATCATTAATATTTGGAGGCAAATATGCTCTTCTCAGGAAAGAAATAAATAAATAGAAAGATAAATAAGTGAATAAAAACAAAATTTGGGAGAATAAACCTTTAAAAAAACATGTGTTCCAGAATTGAGGGAGGATAATATTAAAAATATGTTACTAATTTTAAGATAAGGACATTTACATTTCTACCTAAAAGTTTTAAATATGTATGATTTTCCTTGAATTCTCTAATTATTCCTAGAATTGAGGTAAACTAGAGTAATACATCTTTTCAGTCACAGTGACAATGAAAACCAATCTTTATCACTGAAATATTCATCATCATAAAACATAACATTCTTTCTTTAGTGCGATAAAGAGTCTCAGAGCACATGAATAGATGGCTGATTGTAATAGGGATGACTAATGTAGTATACAGCTAAAGAATCCAAGACCATATTTCACAAATGCCAGAAGGCAAGCTTTAAAAATACATGCTATTTATTTCATTAGAATCAATCCTGCTACAGACATAGGGCATACCTCTCATTATGAAACACAACTTAAATTCATTTAAATTGTCTGATCTTATACAAGTAAATTAAAAAGTTACTAGTAATCTAGGAATTGATTATTGGATATAATAAATGATCTACATGACTTATATTGAAGAAATCTAATCATTGAAGAGCACACTTTACTTGTGTGTAGGGCAAGTTTATGACTCTTTGTTATTATAAAAGATGTCAAAAGCTAATGACATGCTCCTGTTCTCAGATTGAGCACAGAAAAATAAAACAAGTAAGTACTGTTATTAGAATGACGTTAGAAGTTGTGATTCCATAGTCAGATAAAACCTTAAAAGATAGTAATACTTTTCATATTAATTTCTAATATGAGAGAATATATTTATATATTTTAAGAGCCAAAAGTCTGTAAAAATACATTCAAGTAGCTCAATCACTTCAAGAGGTTGCAAATATCATTAAGTATAATATAGAGACAAGAACTATGTAATCATCATTGGTTTAGAGAATCATTGGCTAAGACCTACAAATGGACTCTGTGTCCATCACTGTAACAGACAAGAAATCAGTCATTATTATAGATAAACCTATACTAGTCTTGAAAATTTGGCCAACACAGGTGGTAAACCTGTTTATATTTAAGGGTATAACTGTTTCTTTGGTGGATAATGACTTTCAACTGAAAAGAAATTAAATTTAGAAAAGTTTAAGTGATTTATATGCACAATACTGATATTTTGAAATACCTGATATTTAAAATATTTGTAATGTTTAACAAAGTGTAACCTATTAAGAGTAAAAAAAAACATGTAATTCCAATTGAAAATAGTTGATTTCAACTCAAAATAAATACTTTATACTTGATTTATATTCAGATCCCAAGATGAAATCTTACTAAATTTTTATCCAATATTGAAACATTCCAGAAAATTTCAGATCATATCTGTATTGCGGTTTTTGGTGCAAAAGTGCTTTTGCTAGCCCTAAGTTGCCTTAGCTACTCATCTTGATTCCCCTATACAATGGCACATCCTTATAAATATTTTTAATACCTATTCCACCTTTTCCTATTTCCTATTTTCCTATTTCCTTCAATGATTCTATAATTTATTTTAATACCTATTAAATACCTAGTTTAATACCTATTAAATACCTATTTAATACCTATTTTCCTATTTCTTTCAATGATTCCATAATTTATACCAGAAATAGTTTTGAACATAGATTCTAAAAAGGGATTTAGAACTGAGATACTCACATATTTGAGTTTTGGATCTTTGAAGAATGAGATTGAAATACTGGGGTGGACCAGATGGGACTGAGAATCCCCAGTTATCTCTAAATACTGCTTGTTGAGAAAAGCATGTCCTGTGTCCCATCTGAATTTTTCAGTACATAAATGCATTTTAATGACTTTAACTGGAGTGGTCTCACAAAGAACATCAGTTACCCTTAATGCATATGCATTGTCTTTCAGGAACTATAAAAATCAAATTTCACCATAGTCTGGATAGAGAAAAATGGAACTGTTGCAGAAAAAGATGTCTATATTTTGAAAGAGTTGCAAAATCTTAATGATTTTGATGGCAGGGGACTGGAAATCATATAGAAGGGTAGATGTTAAGATCATTAGACTAACAAAGAAGAATCAACGTCTTATCTTAATGATGTGGCATTTAATATGTTGGCTTAAAATGTTGTGAGTGACATTAATAGTGTCTAGACTAATTAACTTGGTTAACTGAATCTGGATTCAACAAAATGGTACAATTTGTGCTCAACAATCTTATATTCAAAACTGTATTCCACAGTAGGAATACTTTCCCTTCTTCAGTAGAAATAGTGAAGAAACTAAGAAATACAAGTTGGTAAAGAATCTACCTGCAGTGCAGGAGACCTGGGTTTGATTCCTGGGTTGGGAAAATCCCCTGGAGAAGGACATGGCAACCCACTCCCGGATTCTTGCCTGGAGAATCCCATGGACAGAGGAGCCTGGCAGGCTACATTCCATGGGATTGCAAGAGTCGGACATGACTTAGCAACTAAACCACCAAAAGAAGAGAGAAATGCATCATCATCTCTGAAAATCTCTGAATATATTTTTGCTCTTTATATGCAAGAGATGATTATGGGAGGCATTGGAAATGGAATTAGGTTCCTTGCTTTCATTGGGAATAATAAGTATTCTGAACAGGAAGAATCAAGTTGGTAGCCTTTGATCTTTAGAGAGTCCAGTAGACTAAATAGTGGGAAAAATTACCATAACCAGGCCACAAGGACAGATTAGTAATCAGAGTGTTTTGATCAACAGAGAATTGTGGAGAAGGCTAATTGATTATAGGGCCTTCAAAATTGGAACAGATGGGGAACCTACAAGGATGCTGTTTGAAATATATAATTAGAAAAATTCTTGGTCTAGTGGTAAGAATTCTAAATCAAGTCAATATATCTACATGAACACACATACACATGCATAGATCCTCAATCAATTAGAAATAGAATTTATACTTTCAGCCAATCAAGTAATATTATTCTTAAATTATAGCCAATACATTTATGGCTGATAAAGAATGAGAAATTTGAAATATGGATAGGAAAAATATTTTTTTTAATTTTGCAGAAGATATAATATGTTTAGGAAAATGAAGGAATCACACCAATTTCTAATACAAAATAGTGTAGAAAGAAATGGGACAAAAATTAATACAGTCATTAACTTCATATGCACAACAGCAGTAACAGAAGAAAAAATTTATTTCAAAAGTAACAGAAGTATTATATGTATGCAGTGCTCATTCATTTCTGTCATATCTGACTGTGACCCTACTGCTATCCGTGGGATTAACCTGGCAAGCATATTGGAATGGGTTGCCAAGCCCTCCTCCAGGGGATCTTCGCATCACAAGGATCAAACCCATGTTCCCTGCATCTCCTGCATTACTGATAGATTCTTTATGCACTGAGCCACCTAGGAAGTCCGAGTATCATATAATCACAGAATAAAATAAAAATAAATATTAAGGTCACCAGGATAGATTCTTAAAGAGCATACACAAGTACCTGTAAAGAAATGCAAAGGCATTTGATGGGCATTCAAAATATAATTTTTTTAAAATTTAAGTAAATTCATATATTTAAGGTGATGTCAATAAAAATATAAGTAGGAGATTTTTGGTTTTTTTTTTGATAGGGAACAGATGATCTAATTTCAGATTCATGTGGAAAGATAACTAAGTAACAGCGACCATGAACATTTTTTAAAGAGAAATGATAGAAGAGTAGCTTTACTTGATATTAACTCATAGTACAAAATAAAGATAGTTAATATTGATGTACTAATAAGCATGTATATTATGAAAACAATGGATATTGAAGGAAATGGCATGATAAATATGTAATTAAAAATGACATCTCAACTTATTTGAGGAGATGTATTATTCAATGAATAAGGTTAGACATCTGGATAACCACATAGGGAAAGCATCATTTTGGAGCTTTTATTCAAAGTTATAACAGAATGTGATATGTTCCAAATAAATTTAAAAAAATTAAAATTTATGAAGCTATATAAATGGTGGAGGAACACTTGGAAAACTTTAACTCACAAACATGAAGTAGGGAAGAGCATGTTGCAGTATGAAACTAAAATAGACATTTTAAAGGAAATAACTGATTTATATACAAAATAAAAAATTATGAAAAGTCTTCAATAAAGTAAACAAGAACAACTTACTTCTTGTGAAAATATGTTGCAACTCATTTGAAAGACAGTGGTTGATTATTTAGTATGTCTCTACTAATGGATGAGAAGACCCACAATGATATTTTAAACAACTTGCAGATGAATGAACAAGTATCTTAAGGATAAAAAAGCTAAACTTCTCTCAAAATTGTTAAAGATTTCACATAAGTACTATATCAACAGAAGATAGGCAAAAATTCAACCTAGCTGATAATTGTGTTGCTAATGTTATTAGGTAAACACGTACTCTTAAAAACTGTAGGTAAATGTAAATTTGACAAAATACTTAAAAAAGGCAAGTTTTAAATAATTTTCAAAATTTTAAATGCATATGCTCTCTAATTTTGAAGTATTTTTCTTCTGAATTAATCCTATATATTGTTCATGATTCAGAGGAGCAATGTAGAAGTTTATTCACTCAGTAACATTTTTAATAATCACAAAATATTGAAACTAATTGCCATTAATACGGAGACACAATGACCATATATTGTGTATAAAGGCTTTAAAAATAGGTTGAAAAGAATGATAACATACTTTTACAAGTATTTTTAATATATTACATATACATACACAATATAACAACATAGTAATATCTACTTCTACTTCATTGACTACATTAAAGCCTTTGACTGTGTAGATCACAACAAACTGTGGAAAATCCTTCAAGAGATGGGAATACCAGCTCACCTTACCTGCCTCCTGGGAAACCTGTATGCAGGACAAGATGCAACAGTTAGAACTGAATGTGGAACAACGGACTAGTTCCAAATTGGAAAGGAGTACATCAAGGCTGTATTTTGTTATTCTGTTTATTTAACTTATACACACATTACATCATGTAAAATGCTGGGCTGGATGAATCACAAGCTGGAATCAAGATTGCCAGGAGAAATATCAATAACCTCAGATATGCAGATGACACCACCCTAATGGAAGAAACCAAAAAGAGGAACTAAAGAACCACTTGATGAGGGTGAAAGAGGAGAATGAAAAACCTAGCTTAAAACTCAACATTCAAAAAACTAAGATCATGGCATCCAGTCCCATTATTTCATAGCAAATGGTGAAAAAATGGAAACAATGACATTTTATTTTCTTGGGCTCGAAAATCACTGCAAATGGTAATTGAAGCCACAAAATTAAAAGATGCTTGCTCCTTGGAAGAAAAGCTATGACAAACCTAGACATCATATTAAAATGCAGAAACATCACTTTTCCAACAATGGTTCATAGAGTCAAAGCTATGGTCTTTAAAGTAGTCATGTACAGATGTATACATGACATGTACATAGTCATGTACAGCCTTAAAGAAGGCTAATCACCAAAGAATTGATGCTTTTGAACTGTGGTGCTGGAGAAGACTCTTGAGAGCCCCTTGGACTGCAAGGAGATCCAACCAGTCAATCCTAAAGGAAATCAATCCTGAATATTCAGTGGAAGGACTGACGCGGAAACTGAAGCTCCAATACTTGGGCCACCTGATGTGAAAAACGGACTCACTGAAAAATATCCTGATGCAGGGAAGGATTGAGGGCAGGGGGAGAAGGGGACAACAGTGGATGAGATCGTTGAATAGCATGATAGAATCAATGTACATGAGTTTGAGCAAGCTCCTGGAGATGGTGAAGGACAGGGAGGCCTGGCTTGCTGTAGTCCATGGGGTTGCAGAGTCAGACATGACTGACTGAACAACAAGCACATATCAGCATGGTGGTTAATAAACTACCATAATTATTCATGATTTAAAATAGCAATTGTATTTTGCTCCCATATGTTTGGGTTTAAGTATTTCAAAAAGATTTGCTAGGCTGTGTACCTTGGGGTATCTTCCCTCTGGTCTTGCAGTAAGCCAACTGGATGCTGAATGACTTTTTCTGACCTTAAATACAGAGATAAGTTACACATATATCACTAAAGTCAGAAAGGAGTTTAAAACATTTGCAGACATGTTTTAAAATTGTCACATACTTCATGTAATGAAATGGAAATCTCTCCTACCTTCATTAAATGAAAAGAGCAAGGTAAAAAACATATAGTACAATATCCCTTATATTTGAAGAGGTAATGCATATTATATATGCATATGTTTCTATATACAAACTTTGTCCCTAGAAATGAAGAAACTGCTAACAATTGATGCATTTAAAAATGGATAAATGGCTAAAAGACAAGTTTACAAAGATTATGTTACTCTGTAATCTGTAATCCCCTTCATGTATTTGAAAGCAATTTTTTTCTAAAATTTCAATGAAAAAGGAAGATAAGTCAATCTTTAAAATGTGAATGAATCAGTAAACAAAGAAATGGGAATGAATCCATAAACAAAGAAATAATTAGCCTATTTTAGATATGAAATAATATTTGATAATCTGTGCTTAGAAAGAGCATTTTTAGAAAGCCGTTTTTGTTATTTGGGATTTAGTTTACACACAGTGAAATTCACATTTTTTAGTATTAAGTGTTACAACCTGATGAACATTAAATTGTGTATACACCCATGAAACCACTATTCAGATTAAGATATAGATCATTTCTGTCACCTCCTAAGGTTACATTCCTTTCCAGTTCATTTCTTTCCCTCTACTCCCCATGCCATAGAGGCATCCAGTGTTTTATTTCGCTCTTGCTGGTTACCTGATTTAGACATTCATGTACGTGGACTCAAACAATATGACTTTAGATTAGTACAGTGGTTTTGATTCATCCATGTCATTGCACGTATCAGTTGTTTGTTTCTGTCTGTTGCTGGCTAGAAATACATTTGCACAAATATACAACCATGTTTTTATTCCTCCTCTTGCTGGTGGACAGTTAGGATATCTCCAAATTTTTAGCGTTAAGAGTAAAGTTATTTTAAATATTCTAATGCAGTTGTGTATCCGCTGGATCATGGAAAAAGCAAGAGAGTTCCAGAAAAACATCTATTTCTGCTTTATTGACTATGCCAAAGCCTTTGACTGTGTGGATCACAATAAACTATGGAAAATTCTGAAAGAGATGGGAATACCAGACCACCTGACCTGCCTCTTAAGAAATCTGTATGCAGGTCAGGAAGCAACAGTTAGAACTGGTCATGGAACAACAGACTGGTTCCAAATAGGAAAAGGAGTACGTCAAGGCTGCATATTGTCACCATGTTTGTTTAACTTATATGCAGAGTACATCATGAGAAATGCTGGACTGGAGGAAGCACAAGCTGGAATCAAGATTGCCGGGAGAAATATCAATAACCTCAGATATGCAGATGACACCACTCTTATGGCAGAAAGTGAAGAGGGGCTAAAAAGCCTCTTGATGAAAGTGAAAGTGGAGAGTGAAAAGGTTGGCTTAAAGCTCAGCATTCAGAAAATGAAGATCATGGCATCTGGTCCCATCACTGCATGGGAAATAGATGGGGAAACAGTGGAAATAGTGTCAGACTTTGTTTTTCTGGGCTCCAAAATCACTGCAGATGGTGACTGCAGCCATGAAATTAAAAGATGCTTACTCCTTGGAAAGAAAGTTATGACCAACCTAGATAGCATATTCAAAAGCAGAGACATTACTTTGCCAACAAAGGTTCGCCTAGTCAAGGCTATGGTCTTTCCTGTAGTCATGTATGGATGTGAGAGCTGGACTGGGAAGAAGGCTGAGCGCCAAAGAATTGATGCTTTTGAACTGTGGTGTTGAAGAAGACTCTTGAGAGTCCCTTGGACTGCAAGGAGATCCAACCAGTCCATTCTGAAGGAGATCAATCCTGGAATTTCTTTAGAAGGAATGATGCTCAAGCTGAAACTCCAGTATTTTGGCCACCTCCTGCGAAGAGTTGACTCATTGGAGAAGACTCTGATGCTGGGAGGGATTGAGGGCAGGAGGAGAAGGGGACAACAGAGGATGAGATGGCTGGATGGCATCACGGACTTGATGGGTGTGAGTCTGAGTGACCTCCTGGAGCTGTGATGGACAGGGAGGCCTGGCATGCTGCGGTTCATGGGGTCGCAAAGAGTCGGACACGACTGAGCGACTGATCTGATCTGATCTGAATGCAGTTGTGTGTATGTACACATTTGTAGTTCTCTTGGAAAATACTGAAGAGTGGAGTTGTTATAATAGTAAAATTAGGTTCACTATTTCAGGATATTTTTAAGTGCCATTCATTTTTTTTTTTTTAATTATGGCAAACTACCTCCTATCAATAGTGTGCAAGAGTTCCAAAGAATAATATTTTGAGGTTATTAGAAAATAAGAAAAAAAATTAACCTCTCTAAAACCATATTCTCATTATTTGTATAACAGAAGTAATACTACATGTAGTATTTCTCATGTAGGTTTAAGTATTTCTTTCCGTTTCCTCTTTATTTCCTTCTTTTCCTCCTGCCTTCTGGGTAAAAATTTATCACAAATTACATAAGCATACTTGTCTATCTGTTTATTTCTCCCAGGTGAAAATGACTAAGTAACATAAAGTAGAATGTCTTGTAAGTATCTGAGAATTACTAGTGACCTGTTAAAGCAAGTAATTCCAGGACACTGGAAATCACAAATTAGCTGTAAGAATAGAAACAGCTCAAAAATCTACTTTTGCACTTTCAGATACACTGTTTAGTAATATAATCATTTACAAATTTCAATCTAATAATCAAATGACATTTAGACCTACATTTGAGTTTATAATTAGAAAATTTTTGAAATAAAGAATAGAGATTTTGAATAATTTAGAAATAGTAAGAAAAAACTTTTATTTCCTATTTTACATAGAATAGTTTTGTTCCTTTGGAGAAGGCAATGGCAACTCACTTACTCCAGTACTCTTGCGTAGAAAATCCCATGGACGGAGGAGCCTGGTAGGCTGCAGTCCGTGGGGTTGTGAAGAGTCGGACATGACTAATGACTTCACTTTCACTTTTCACTTTCATGCATTAGAGAAGGAAATGGCAACCTGCTGGGAGCCACCACGGGAAATCCCACCCATGACAAAGGTCACGCGGAAGAGACCTGACAGGCAAAGGCGGATCAGGCCTCAAGGGACCCCCTGAATCTGCTTGAGCATCTACCCCAAAACAAGAATCTGTCTGTCTTACTATTTTTTGCCTTTCACCAACTCTTCTGACATTAACAGCAGGCTATCCTCGACCACCTTTCTCTGGAAAAAGTCAACTTAGGGCTCTAATTAATAAGTCTCCTGGGCATGATAGAAGTGTTTCAATTCACACCCCTCTGATGGCTTTCTAGCTTGGCTGACAGGTTTATGCATACTCACAATTAACACACATGGTTGTTCACAACTCCCCAACCTTGAAAGGCAAGGGAAGTCAAAACATTCTAAAAGTCCTAATGAGCATAGAGTCCTTAAAGGGATGAAAAGTTATTAGAATAGATAGTACTGGTAAAGGGCTTCATTATTGGGCCAATGCTTGCTGCCAAGTGCCCATATCCCTTATCCATTGTGCACCTGGGAGTGCATTGGTTAACACAGTTAGAATGTAAGAAAAACAAGTAGCAGCCTTGGAATTAACCACATCAGACCTTTGAGCTAATTGGTTCTTTCTTTGTTGTGACCCACTGCACCTTTGCTCTGTGAGAATGTAACTCTGTTTAGTACTTTCTGAGGCTGGGAGAAATAAAGAAGGAACACTTTAAGGGAAAACAAGTTTTCTGGCTGATCAGCCTTTATCAAACAAGGGTCATAAAATGTCCACACGCCTCCAAGGCCAGAAGATATTGTACACAATATTGTTTATGGGAAAGGTATGCAGAAAAAATCCTGGTTTTGATAAAGACAAAACAGATGTAATGTTTGGGCTGACTCTGTATGACTTTGCATCTTTCATTTCCCTCTATGTACAAGTCAAGGTATAAAAGTTCCTTTTGAAAATAAAGTTATGGGCCTTGCTCACCGAAGCTTGGTCTCTCCGTGTCATTCTTTTTTTTTTTTTTCCCTTTTCCCTCCGTTTCTCTCTGTTATTCTTTCAGGATGACTCCTTGGAACACAGGAGCTTTATTGGCTTTCTGTGTTTATCAAGGAAGATCAAGCCCTGCTCTCCGCTTTGCTATCCTTATCCCCTAGATGGTCATCCTGAGGGTACCCCCTGGATCCTGCTGGGGCTGGACCCCGGCAGCAACCCACTCTATGGGGTCACACAGAGTCGGACACGACTGAAGCAACTTAGCAGCAGCAGCAACAGTTTTGTTACTTATAAAATATTTCAGAGCTTTTTAAAATCACGGTCATTTACAAACATTTATCTAAAACTAGGCTGGAGCTACTGTGCAGAATTAATACAGAGGAACATTGCATTATTGACTCTAAATTCTTCAATATTTAACGCATATCAATCTTTAATAACAGGTATACAATTAGTCAATCTAATACATGTCATTGGATAAATGAGGTACTTTCTAAAATAACCAACCTTATAATATCTGATTTTGGTATGGTTTAGCCTTTTTTAAAAGTTAAAATGGAAGTATGGGAATTCTTTCTTTGCCTCTCAGTTGAAAAATACTCATAAAATGGAACCAGATATGAGACATGATAAAAACTTCTTAAAAATTGAATTTTGATTACATGCTTCAGATTAGATCAGATCAGTCGCTCAGTCGTGTCCGACCCTTTGCAACCCCATGAACTGCAGCACGCCAGGCCTCCCTGTCCATCACCAGCTCCCGGAGGTCACTCAGACTCACATCCATCGAGTCAGTGATGCCATCCAGCCATCTCATCCTCTGTTGTCCCCTTCTCCTCCTGCCCTCAATCCCTCCCAGCATCAGAGTCTTCTCCAATGAGTCAACTCTTCGCATGAGGTGGACAAAATACTGGAGTTTCAGCTTGAGCATCACTCCTTCCAAAGAAATCCCAGGTCTGATCTCCTTCAGAATGGACCGGTTGGATTTCCTTGCAGTCCAAGGGACTCTCAAGAGTCTTCTTCAACACCACAGTTCAAAAGCATCAATTCTTTGGCGCTCAGCCTTCTTCCCAGTCCAGCTCTCACATCCATACATGACCACAGGAAAGACCATAGCCTTGACTAGGCGAACCTTTGTTGGTAAAGTAATGTCTCTGCTTTTGAATATGCTATCTAGGTTGGTCATAACTTTCCTTCCAAGGAGTAAGCATCTTTTAATTTCATGGCTGCAGTCACCATCTGCAGTGATTTTGGAGCCCAGAAAAATAAAGTCTGACACTGTTTCCACTGTTTCCCCATCTATTTCCCATGCAGTGATGGGACCAGATGCCATGATCTTCGTTTTCTGAATGTTGAGCTTTAAGCCAACCTTTTCACTCTCCACTTTCACTTTCATCAAGAGGCTTTTTAGCCCCTCTTCACTTTCTGCCATAAGAGTGGTGTCATCTGCATATCTGAGGTTATTGATATTTCTCCCGGCAATCTTGATTCCAGCTTGTGTTTCTTCCAGTCCAGCGTTTCTCATGATGTACTCTGCATATAAGTTAAATAAACATGGTGACAATATACAGCCTTGACATACTCCTTTTCCTATTTGGAACCAGATGGTCAACACCGAAATCAGATCGATTATATTCTTTGCAGCCAAAGATGGAGAAGCTCTATACAATCAGCAAAACAAGACCAGGAGCTGACTGTGGCCAGACCAAACCCAAACAGATAAATTAAGAAAGTAGAGAAAATAGACAAGAGACCTAATAAAATCCCTTATGATTATACAGTGGAAGTGAGAAATAGATTTAAGGGCCTAGATCTGATAGATAGAGTTATGAAAGGAAGGGAGGAAAAAGGGGGGGGGGAGGAAGAAGAGCAAAAAGAGCAAGACAGATAAGAGATGTGATTGACCTAGAGCCAGACACTTGGAAGTGAACAATGGCCTTAGAAAGCATCCTACAAACAAAGCTAGTGGAGGTGATGAATGGAGCACAAATGAATGATGATCGTGAAAGTGCACACTCAAAGCCAGCAAAATCACAGTGCACAAGATTGGAAAAGGTCAGTTTTCACCAATCCCAAAGAAAGGCAATGCCAAGGAGTGCTCAAACTACCGAACAATTGCACTCATCTCACACGCAGTAAGTAATGCTCAAAATTCTCCAAGCCAGGCTTCAGCAATAGTGAACCGTGAACTTCCTGACGTTCAAGCTGGTTTTAGAAAAGGCAGAGGAACCAGAGATCAAATGCCAACATCCGCTGGATCATGGAAAAAGCAAGAGAGTTCCAGAAAAACATCTATTTCTCTTTATTGACTATGCCAAAGCCTTTGACTGTGTGGATCACAATAAACTATGGAAAATTCTGAGAGAGATGGGAAACCAGACCACCTGATCTGCCTCTTAAGAAATTTAGCAGGTCAGGAAGCAACAGTAGAATGGTCATGGAAAAGACTGTTCCAAATAGGAAAAGGAGTACGTAAGGCTGTAATTGTCACCATGTTTATTTAATTATATGCAGAGTAATAAAGAAAGTGACTGGAAGAAACAGAAGTTGGAACAATCCGGGAGAATATCATAACCTCAGATGCAGATGACACCACCCATGGCAGAAAGTGAAGAGGGGCTAAAAGCCTCTTGATGAAAGTGAAAGTGGAGAGGAAAAGGTTGGCTTAAAGCTCAACATTCAGAAAACGAAGATCATGGCATCTGTCCCATCACTGCATGGGAAATAGATGGGGAAACAGTGGAAACAGTGTCAGACTTTGTTTTTCTGGGCTCCAAGATCACTGCAGATGGTGACTGTAGCCATGAAATTAAAAGACGCTTACTCCTTGGAAGGAAAGTTATGACCAACCTAGATAGCATATTCAAAAGCAGAGACATTACTTTCCAACAAAGGTTCGCCTAGTCAAGGCTATGGTCTTTCCTGTGGTCATGTATGGATGTGAGAGCTGGACTGTGAAGAAGGCTGAGCGCCGAAGAATTTATGCTTTTGAACTGTGGTGTTGGAGAAGACTCTTGAGAGTCCCTTGGACTGCAAGAAGATCCAACCAGTCCATTCTGAAGGAAATCAATCCTGGAATTTCTTTGGAAGGAATGATGCTAAAGCTGAAACTCCAGTATTTTGGCCACCTCATGCGAAGAGTTGACTCATTGGAGAAGACTCTGATGCTGGGAGGGATTGAGGGCAGGAGGAGAAGGGGACGACAGAGGATGAGATGGCTGGATGGCATCACTGACTCGATGGATGCGAGTCTGGGTGACCTCCGGAAGCTGGTGATGGACAGGGAGGCCTGGCGTGTTGGGTTTTGGGGGCCCAAAGAGGGGGGACCACCGGGGGGCCCTTTTCTTTTCTTTTTTAAACCAGTCTGTTGGTCCATGACCAGTTCTAACTGTTGCTTCCTGACCTGCATACAGATTTCTCAAGAGGCAGATCAGGTGGTCTGGTATTCCCATCTCTCTCAGAATTTTCCAGAGTTTATTGTGATCTACACAGTCAAAGGCTTTGGGCTCTCCAAATCTTAAAAAATAACTTTGAAACCAATATTTTTTTAAATATTGTCATTGTTCAGAAATAATATTGGAATGGAGGAAGGACAGAAGAAGGGAGGAAAGAATGAATAAAAGCAAGCTAATTTTTGGATTAATGAATTATTTGTTTCAACATGAAAACTTTGATAAATTTAAGAAATATATAGGACTTTTTATTTCCTTTGAATTTACTGCTGTCTTAAGAACATTTGGCTTCCAAAGTATATTTCTTATATATCAAGTTTTTCTAAAACATAAAATTAAAAATATCAGTACTCCTTCTGTAAGCATAGGGTTAAGAAGCCTTTCGAACAAGATACATAGATACCATATAGTATGAGGTCAAAATGTGTCCATAAACTGTTAATTAAATGCTTAAAAATATCATAAAAATCAAGAAAATTTAAACATTCTATGATGGAAAGAAACTTGCTTTCAGGGAAAGATTAGTTAAAATTAGCCCTAACCATAGAAACTGGGAAAGGTCAGTTTTCATTTCAATCCCAAAGAAAGGCAATGCCAAAGACTGCTCAAACTACCACACAATTGCACTCATCTCACACACTAGTAAAGTAATGCTCAAAATTCTCCAAGCCAGGCTTTAGCAATACGTGAACCGTGAACTTCTAGATGTTCAAGCTGGTTTTAGAAAAGGCAGAGGAAGCAGAGAACAAATTGCCAACATCCACTGGATCCTCAAAAAAGCAAGAGAGTTCCAGAAAAAAGCATCTATTTCTGCTTTATTGACTATGCCAAAGTCTTTGACTGTGTGGGTCACAGTAAACTGTGGAAAATTATGAAAGAGATGGGAATACCAGACCATCTGACCTACCTCTTGAGAAACCTGTGTACAGGTCAGGAAGCAACAGTTAGAACTGGACATGGAACAACAGAATGGTTCCAAATAGGAAAAGGAGTATGTCAAGGCTGTATATTGTCACCCTGCTTATTTAACTTATATGCAGAGTACATCATGAGAAACGCTGGGCTAGAGGAAGCACAAGCTGGAATCAAGATTGCCAGGAGAAATATCAATAACCTCAGATATGCAGATGACACCACCCTTATGGCAGAAAGTGAAAAGGAACTAAAAATCCTCTTGATGAAAGTGAAAGTGGAGAGTGAAAAAGTTGGCTTAAATCTCAACATTCAGAAAACAGATCATGGCATCTGGTCCCATCGCTTCATGGCAAATAGATGGGGAAACAGTGGAAACAGTGTCAGACTTTATCTGGGGGGGGGGGGGGGGGCTCCAAAATCACCATGGATGGTGATTGCAGCCATGAAATTAAAAGATGCTTGCTCCTTGGAAGGAATGTTATGAACAATATAGATAGCATATTAAAAAGCAGAGACATTATTTTGCCAAAAAAGATCCGTCTAGTCAAGGATATGGTTTTTCCAATAGTCATGTATGGATGTGAAAATTGGACTATAAAGAAAGCTGCTGCTAAGTCGCTTTAGTCGTGTCCGACTCTGTGTGACCCCACCAGGCTCCGCCGTCCCTGGGATTCTCCAGGCAAGAGTACTGGAGTGGGTTGCCATTTCCTTCTCCAATGCATGAAAGTGAAAAGTTGAAGTGAAGTCACTTAGTTGAGTCTGACTCGTAGCGACCCCATGGACTGCAGCCTACCAGGCTCCTCCGTCCATGGGATTTTCCAGGCAAGAGTACTGGAGTGGGTTGCCATTGCTTTCTCCGAAAGAAATCTGAGCGCTGAAGAATTGATGCTTTTGAACTGTGGTGTTGGAGAAGACTCTTAAGAGTCCCTTGGACTTCAAGGAGATCCAACCAGTCCATCCTAAGGGAGATCAGTCCTGGGTGTTCATTGGAGGGACTGATGTTGAAGCTGAGACTCCAATACTTTGGCCACTTGATGCAGAGAGCTGACTCATTTGAAAACACCCTGGGAAAGATTGAGGACTGACGGAGAAGGGGACGACAGAAGATGAGATGGTTGGATGATATCACCGACACAATGGACATGGGTTTGGGTGGACTCCTGGACTCCAGGAGTTGGTGATGGACAGGGAAGCCTGGCATCCTGTGGTTCATGGGGTCGCAAAGAGTTGGACACGACTGAGCAACTGAACTGAACTTATAGAAATTATATTTTAAAACACTGCAAAGTAAAGCAATGATGAAATGCCATCTTAGAGTTTTCAAAGTTCAGGAAATCAGGGGTTATTTTATGCTGTAAATAAGAGTGTAAATTGATACAGTCTTCTTTCTGAAAGGCAACTTGCCAGTATCTATTCTAATTTTGATTTCCCTAATGGCTCAGTGGTAAAGAATCGCCTGCAGTGCAGGAGACATGTGTTTGATCCCTGGGTTGGGAAGATCCCTTGGAGAAGGAAATGGCAACCCACTCCAGTATTCTTGCCTGGGAAATCCCATGGACTGAGAACCCTGGGTTGACAGAGTAGGGCATGACTTAGAGACTAAAAAACAAAAACAATCAACAATTCCTAATTTTAAATGGGGATGTCTTTGATTCAAGTATGCCATGCATACTACAGAAGTATGTTTTCACCATGGGCTTATTAGTTAATACAAAAAGTTAGGAATAATAAAAATGTATATCTGTAAATCCTAGTGGAATAAATACACAAAAACCTACAAATGAACACTATGTTTACTGAAAAGCATTTGTTTTCACTTTAAATATTTCTTTAGTGTAGACGTATGATAAAGATCATAAAATTTTGAAAAATCTTCTACATAAACCTTGTTGAACTATTGTGTTCCTTTTTTTGAATGTTTTCAATTTACTGCTGAGGTTTAGAAAGTATTTCCCAAAATTAAATTATATGGATTGCATTGTCTCTCAAGAGATTGTGTCATTTCATATCTTCCTATGTATTTAATATTTGTAAATAACATTTACATGATTCTGACCTGCAGATTTATTTTCTTTCATAAACATTTTAAAAATATGAATATATTTACATGATCAATTTTCATTGCAAAGAATATCAAGATTGTATAATTTAAAAGAATAAAATATTCAGGCATCAGATATAAAATTTCTCTTCATAATTTGAAGTATTATATTTTATGAAATCTTAATTACCATGTTTAGCAATTGCATTACAAAATACATATATATAAAGTGTTTTGTTTAGAATGAGTAAAAATTTTAAACTGCACCATATATTTAGTTCACTCAAACAAATATTATGTGAATGTATTTGCATATACAATTTAGTCTAAATTTAATGCCTGATTCATAGTCATTAATATAGCTTTATGTAGCTTTACTATGGTTATACAACCCTCTGTTGCTACATGCTTAAAAACATATGAACAAATACAATGCAGTTACATAAATTGTTCCCCAAACTTTAATGTATTATATTTAGATGTCACTACTTCGTATAAAATCATAATTGAAACTGGACATAGTTTAGATTGAAACACATAATGAAATGAGAAGGATAAGATATAAGTTTACTCATACATTATTATGAAAGGATTTAGACTCTGATTTGTATCTGCATGTAAAATTACTGAGTTAACTTGGGAAAAAAGCATGTTGTTGTTCAATTGTGTCTGAGAGCCCATGGACTGCAGCACACCAGGCTTCCCTGTCCTTCACTATCTCCCAGAGCTTGCTCAGAGTCATGTCCATTGAGTCAGTGATGCCTCCAACCATTTTGTCCTCTGCCATCCCCTTCTCCTCCTGCCTTTGATCTTTCCCAGCATCAGGGTCTTTTCTAGTGAGTTGGCTCTACTGGAAAAACAAGCTTGATTGGACCTTTGTTGGCAAAGTAATGTCTCTGCTTTTTAATATGCTGTCTAAACTTGTCATAGCTTTTCTTCCAAGGAGCGAGTGTCTTTTAATTTTGTGGCTGAAAAGTCACCATATGCAGTGATTTTGAAGCCCAAGAAGTGAAATCTGTCACTGTTGCTATTGTTTCCCTATCTATTTAGCATGAAGTGATGGGATCAGATACTATGATCTTTGTTATTTGAATGCTGAGTTTTAAGCCAGCTTTTTCACTCTCCTCTTTCACCTTCACCAAGAGGCTCTTTAGTTTCTCTTCACTTTCTGCCATAAGGGTGGTGTTATCTGCATATCTGAGGTTATTGATATTTCTCCCAGCTATCTTGATTCCAGCTTATGCTTCCTCTAGCCCAGCGTTTCTCATGATGTGCTCTGCATATAAGGTAAATAAGCAGGGTGGCAGGTAATGTGGTCTGATATTCCCATCTCTTGAAGAATTTTCCATAGTTTGTTGTGATCCACACAATCAAAATATTTAGCATAATCAATGAAGCAGAAATAGATACTTTTCTTGAATTCTATTGCTTTTTCTATGATCCAACAGATGTTAGCAATTTGACCCCTGTTTCCTCTGCATTTTCTAAATCTAGCTTGAACATCTGGGAGTTCTCAGTTCATGTACTGCTGAAGACTAACTTGGAGAATTTTCAGCATTACTTTGCTAGCATGTGAAATGAGCTGTAACTGTGTGTTAGTTTGTACATTCTTTGGCATTTCTCTTCTTTGGGATTGGAATGAAAACTGACTTTTTCCAGTCCTATGGCCACTGCTGACTTTTCCAAATTTGCTGGCATACTGAGTACAGCACTTTCACAGCATCATGTTTTAGGATTGATTATAGCTCAGCTGGAATTCCATCACCTCCACTAGCTTTGTTTGTAGTGATTCTTCCTAAGGCCCACTTGACTTCACACCCCAAGATGTCTGGCTCTAGGTTAGTGATCACACCATCATGGCTATCTGGGTCATTAAGATCTTTTTTGTATAGTTCTTCTGTGTATTCTTGCCACCTCTTTTTAGTATCTTCTGCTTCTGCTGGGTCCATACCATTTCTGTCCTTTATTGTGCCCATCTTTGCATGAAATGTTCCCTTGGTGTCTCTAATTTTCTTGAAGAGATATCTAGTTAATTAATTCAAATTAGTTTGAATAATTTGAAATTTTCAGGGAAAACTCTTGTCTGAATTTAATTAATTATCTGTATAATTGAATTAATCTTCATCTTTGCACACTAACAGCTTTAAAAGAGTAAGCAAAATTTTTGAAACTTGATTTAAACATTGATAATATCTCTCACAATACATATTGCCTAGATGATGGAATAAACCTAATTTGCAAAGGGACAGAAATAGGCACAGAGTTAGAATGTATTAATAGTATAATTCAGCTCTATGAAATATTTGTTTCCACAGTTCTCAAAACATTGAGTGGTATAGCCTAAAGTTATTAGCTAAATTTACCTATTAGTAGTAATCTAAACTGGTGCATTGTTATGCTCCATTGCATCTTTATTGTTTTACAATAGAGAGTACTTTGAATAATGAAAAAAGTGCTTATGATAATCTATCTTCCTTCTGACTAAGACATAATAAGTGTTAGTCACTCAGTCATGTCCGACTCTTTGTGACCCCATGGACTGTAGCCTGCAAGGCTCCTCTGTCCATGGAATCCTCCAGGCAAGAATCCTGGACTGGGTTGCCATTCCCTTCTCCAAGGGAACTTCCCAACACAGGAACCGAACCTGGGTCTCCCACATTGCAGACAGATTCCTTACAGTCTGATCTCCCAAACTGCTAACTTTTGTTTTCCTTTCTTCAATTGTCTTCCCTGTCTTTGATAAGATAGATACATACCTGTCTGTACTTCTGATAATGATATTCATTGGAATATTTCAATGATATTTCATTGGAAATATCACATGAATAATCACAGTCCTATCATAATTTATGATTTATTTTTAGTAGAATACTATGATTCAAACCATTACTACTGAGCAACATCTAGAGATGAAGACCACATTATGATTTTGAACCATCACATTGTTTTGAAACCTATCACATAAGGTATAATATCCGAGAGACAAATATATAAATTAATGTACAGAAGCAGAAATTCTTCAATTGGCATAGATTATCTATCCCATTTTGGTGGAAAACACTGTGACAAAATATTTGAGAATATATCATCATATCTCATACTATAATTATTATTCATTCTCAGGGAATTGGATATATTCAATATTAGCCACAGTACAATCACAGCATTCTAACTAAAATGTCTTTTAAGTGAGTGGCTAACATGTGTAATGATACTCATATCTTCTCTTAAGGTACTTACAGCACCCTTTCTAAGTGACAAATACAAACTTTCATCAGTCAATAAAATTCATTTGGCCAAAAGTAGTAATGTCTTTATTAGCAACCTGGAATATCGTTTCTCTTTCACTGGCCTCTGAGTGCAACAGATACATTCAGGGCTGCTACGTCATTCTGGGGAAGTCAGACCTCATTTGCCATCTAAACACAATCATAAGCTTTCCTGGATGTCAAGGTCTAGCTCTAATAACTGGTTCCTGTTTAATCCAGACAAATGTAACTCTCGAAATGACTGGCAGCTTAAATTCTGCCAGATTTGCCAGCTGTTATCTTTCACCTAGAGTGTAAGTTAACAGCTTAACACTGTGCAGCTATAGCAGAGCATGGAAGCCTTAAATATACCTCTTTAAATGGGTACAATATATCTGCTTATTTCAATTTTATATGGGAAACCAATTTCACAGTATTCATCTATTTTTATTCTTTTGAAAAATGTGGTTAGCTAATGTGGTTTAATATTTCAGAAATTCCCAGTAACTTGAATCTAGAGTGCAACTTTTTCCCCCTTCTCAGAGTTATGTTTGGTGCAATTGAAAAGGAAATAACGGAGATTGAAAAATTCAGTCTGTTTCTAGTCTCATATTTCAGTTTTATTTTATCTATAATTTGTAAACAATTGATGGGCCTCCAAGATGTATCAGTGGTAAAGAATCTGCCTGTGATGCAAGAGACACGGATCTTTCTGAGTTGGAAAGATCCACTGGAGAAGGTAATGGCAACCCACTGAAATATTCTTGCTGGGGAAATCCCATGGACATTGGAACCTGGCATGCTACAGCCTTTGGGGTTACAAAATGGTTGGCCATGACTGAACACCTGAGTATTCATGAATGCAGTTGATTTAATGCTTTGTTTTTTAGCCATGAAAATATTCTCTCCCTATCTAATAAGATAAGTTAGAGGAGAAATATATTGCACACCCTTTAATACATTTTTAGGAATTGTTATAAGCAATGAGACCATGTCAATTACATGATATATCATGATGATACTATGATGGAATGAAAATTATCAATAACTGTCAAAGAAAGTAAATTTACTTTAATATATATTAAACTAATTTTATGCCTTGGAAATCAAAGTGCTCATGTATTAATAGGATTGTTAAAGTTACTACTGAGGGATTTAGTAGGGCTATTCGAAAAAGACTGCTGATAAACTTTATAATGTCCTTGTCCATGTGTGTAGCTATATGTGTTAAACTTGTTACAGTCTTTAGCAGTCAAGGTAATAGAAAAAAAGAGAGAATTGCAAAAGTTAAGAGACTTAGTAAACAAACAACTATATTAATTTGGTATAGTGTAGGATAAAATTACAGAAAGATAATTTTAAAATGCCAAAAATAAAACTAACCAGATTACACAGAGAAGGATCAAGATGAGGAAAAAAAAAAAAAAAAAAAATCGGTTTACCCAGACAAGGGACGGCCACTTGCAGCTTTTTGTTCAGTGGACTGAAACTGGATATCTTCCTCTCTGGAAGTTATTCCAAGGCCTGGGGTGTGCAGTGAGGATGCATTTCACCTACAAGGGAGTCACTAATAAATGAAATCAAGAGGACTAAGTTTCTGTGTGTGAGATGGCAGGTAGTTAGGCACAAAACCATCAGATTTCAATTGTGCTGGAAACTTTTCATTGAAAAACACTCTGGTTTACAAAGGAAACTAGATTCTTGTGAGTTTTTTTCTTCTTTCAAATTTTCATTAAAATATAATGATTAACATTTTGTTAGCTTTATTTTCACTAAAGAAATTTCTTTCATGTATCTTTTTTTTTTTATCAAGAATCTCTTTTATTGATTATCAGAAACATTACAAACATCTAGTATGAACAAATTGTAACATGATAGTGTTTAGTTTGAACAATTAATACATTTCAGATATAATATTATACATATTTCAATGCTATTCTCCCCAATCATCTCACCCTCTCCTGGTCCCAGAGTCCAAAAGTCTGGTCTATACATCAGTGTCTCTTTTGTTGTCTCGTAAATAGGGTTATTTTTTACCATCTTTCTAAATTCCATATATATGCGTTAGTATACTGTATTTGTGTTTTTGTTTCTGGCTTACTTCACTCTGTATAATAGGCTCCAGTTCCATCCACCTCCTTAGAACTGATTCAAATGTATTCTTTTTTTTTAGATTCTTTCTCGCACCCTCTCCAGCATTTATTTTTGGACTTTTGGATAGCAGCCATACTGATTGGCGTGAAATGGTATCTCATAGTGGTTTTGATTTGCATTTCTCTGATAATGAGTGATATTGAGCATCTTTTCATGTGTTTGTTAGCCATCTGTATGTCTTCTTTGGAGAAATGTCTATTGAGTTCTTTGGCCCATTTTTTGATTGGGTCATTTATTTTTCTGGAATTGAGCTGTAGAAGTTGCTTGTATATTTTTGAGATTAGTTGTTTGTCAGTTGCTTCATTTGCTATTATTTTCTCCCATTCTGAAGGCTGTCTTTTCACCTTGCTTATAGTTTCCTTTGTTGTGCAAAAGCTTTTTAAGTTTGATTAGGTCCCATTTGTTCATTTTTGATTTTATTTCCAATATTCTGGGAGGTGGGTCATAGAGGATCCTGCTGTGATGTAAGTCAGAGAGTGTTTTGCCTATGTTTTCCTCTAGGAGTTTTATGGTTTCTGGTCTTACATTTAGCTCTTTAATCCATTTTGAGTTTATTTTTGTGTATGGTGTTAGAAAGTGTTCTAGTTTCATTCATATGGAGGGGTCTTGTTTTTGTATCCATTCAGCCAGTCTCTGTCTTTTGGTTGGGGCATTCAACCCATTTACATTTAAGGTAATTAATGATAAATATGATCCCGTTGCCATTTACTTTGTTGTTTTGGGTTTGAATTTATATATCCTTTTTGTGTTTCCTGTCTAGAGAATGTCCTTTAGTATTTGTTGGAGAGCTGGTTTGGTGGTGCTGAATTCTCTCAGCTTTTGCTTGTCTGTAAAGGTTTTGATTTCTCCTTCATATTTGAATGAGATCCTTGCTGGGTACAATAATCTGGGCTGTAGGTTCTTTTCTTTCATCACTTTAAGTATGTCTTGCCATTCCCTCCTGGCTTGGAGAGTTTCTATTGAAAGATCAGCTGTTATCCTTATGGGAATTCCCTTGTGTGTTATTTGTTGTTTTTCCCTTGCTGCTTTTAATATTTGTTCTTTGTGTTTGATCTTTGTTAATTTGATTAATATGTGTCTTGGGGTGTTTCGTCTTGGGTTTATCCTATTTGGGACTCTCTGGGTTTCTTGGACTTGAGTGATTATTTCCTTCCCCATTTTAGGGAAGTTTTCAACTATTATCTCCTCTAGTATCTTCTCATGGTCTTTCTTTTTGTCTTCTTCTTCTGGGACTCCTATGATTCTAATATTGTAACGTTTAATATTGTCCTGGAGGTCTCTAGATTGTCCTCATTTTTTAATTGTTTTTTTTTTTCTCCTTGATTCTTTAATTCTCCATTCTATTTAATTCGTAATTTATCTTCTGCCTCTTTATTCTATATTGTTGCCTCCAGAGTTTTTGATTATTTATTGCATATTATTATATTGATTTTTTTTTCTTCTAGGTCCTTGTTAATTTTCTGCATCTTCTAAGCTTTTTTCCAGACTATTTATCCATGATTCCATTTTGCTTTCCAGATTTTGGATTAATTTCACGATCATTATTTGAATTCTTTATCAGGTAGGTTCGCTATTTCTTCCTCTTTTGTTTGGTTTGGTGGGCTTTTATCCTGTTCCTTTACCTGCTGGGAATTCTTCTGTTTTTCATCTTGTTTAAATTGCTAAGTTTGGGGCGTCTTTACTGTATTCTGGTAGTCTGTGGAGTTCTCTTTATTGTGGCGTTTCTGCACTATATGTGGGTTTGTACCGGTGGCTTGTCGAGGTTTCTTGTTTATGGAAGCTTGTATCGGTGTTCTGGTGGATGGAGCTGGATTTCTTTTCTCTGGGGTGAGTGGAGTGTCTAGTAGTGAGTTATGAGATGTTATGCTTTTGGGGTGCTTTGTGTAGCCTGTGTATTGGAGCTCAGGCTGTGTTCTTGTTTTTCTGGAGAATTTGCTTGGTATGTCTTGTTGTGGAACTTGCTGGTCTTTGTGTGATGCTTGGTTTCAGAGTAGGTATGGAGGCTTTTAATGAGCTCCTGTCAATTAGTGTTTCGTGGGATCAGGGTATGGACTTAAGCCTCCTGGTTCCAGTTATTGGTCTTATTTTTACAGTAGTCTCAAAAACTTCTTCTTCTATAATGCATTCCACAACTGGACTGCTCAGAGATGTTCACGGAATTATACATAGAAGGAAAAAGGGAGGAAGGAGACAGAGGTGGTCAGGAGGATAAAAGGAGGGAGTGTGAAGGAGAGAGACAGATCTAGTCAGTAATCATTAAAGAAAAGAAAAAAGGAAAGGAAAAAAGCAAAGGACAAAAAGGAAAAAGGAAAAAAAAAAAAAAAAAAAACAGGGTCGCAAAAGTTATATCTAAACGTGGAGATTAAAGAAGTACTAGAGGATAAAAAAAATAATAATAATAAAAAAATAAAAGAAACAAAACAAACAACAACAAAAAAAAAATTAAAAGGGAAAAAAATTTTTGTTTTCCTTTTTCCAATTAAAAAATAATAAAAATTTAAAATATATATATATATTAAAAAAAGAAAAGAAAAAAAAAAAGGAAATAATGATGGGAAAAATAGTAACAATATATATAAGAGTTTCTCTATTATTGTTGTGGGTTCAGTTCATTTTCAGCTAGTTCCTTGTTCCGGCTTAAATTTCTCAAGATCTATAGGCCCCTTTCTCTGTGGTTGTTCTGTATAGTTCTTTGTTCTGTGCACGGTTCGGCGGTGTTCTGGGCCAAGGCCCGCCACTCGTGTGGTCGGCGCTGCACAATCTGGATTGCCGGCCCAAACTACTCCAGTTAGGCAGCACTCCAGACAATCAGGCAAACGAAGTCTGCGCTGAGGCCCGCAGAGGGGGAGGGGTCGGCGACAGGAATGGCGGGCGGGCGGGGGGGGAGGGGATGGGGTGGCCCTCGTGGGAGCCGCCGGCACAGCGGGCGGGGGCACGCCTGCGCGGGAGTGGCCGGCGGGGGAGCGTCCAGTGGGGGAGAGTCCCGCGGGGGAGCGTCCCTCTGGGGAGCGCCGGCAGGGGAGCGTCCCGCGTGGGAACGGCCAAGGCGTCTCCCTGCCCAGCCCCGGCTCCCCAATGGCAGATGCGGGCGTTTGCAGCGGTGCTTTTCCGCTGCGGAAGTTACCGCAGGGCCCGCAGTCTGTGGGTTCTAATTGCTCAACTGTTCTCCTCCCTGTTATGATAGTCTCCGTGTTTCCCAGGTTCGGCGCAGATTCCGCAGGGAGAGTGTTTCCTGGTGTTTGGAAACTTCTCTTTTGAGACTCCCTTCCCCGGACAGAGGTCCGCCCCTCCCTCTTTGTCTCTCTCTGGCTTCTATATTCTTTCCTACCTCCTTTAGAAGGCAGTGAGTTGCTTTTCTGGGTGTCCGACGTCCTCCGCCAGCACTCCGAAGCTGTTTGTGGTATTTACTCGGCGCCCAGATGTCCCATTGATGAATTTGTGGAGGAGAAAGCGTATTCCCCGTCCTAATCCTTCGCCATCTTAACCTTTTTTTTTTTTTTTTTTTTTTTTTTTTTTTTTTTTTTAAAATTTTTTTTTTTTTTTTTTTTTTTTTTTTTTTTTTTTTTTTATTCTTTTTTTTTTCCTCTTTTTTTTTTTTTGAAATACATTAAATTATTTTTTTTTTTTTTTTTTTTTTTTCTTTTTCTCTCTTCTTTCCCCCCCACAACAAAAAAGAAAGAATAAATAATTTTATTTTTTTCTTTTTCTTTCTTTTTTTCTCTTTCTTCTCCTTCTTTTTGCCCCTCCCCCTTCCCTTTTCATATTCCTCAATAAAAAAATTTTTTTTTTATATTTTTTCCTTTTTCCCCTTTCTTTTTTTTTTTTTTTTTTTTTTTCTTTTTTTTTTTTTTTATTTTTATTTTTTTATAAAAAATTAATAAAAAAAAAAAAAATCTTGAGGCCTGACGTGCTGCAATTCATGGGGTCGCAAAGAGATGGACACGACTGAGCGACTGAACTCAACTGAAAAATTAATTTATTTGGCTACACCGCATCTTAGCTCTGTCATGCAGGGTTTTTCTTAACTGTGGCTCTTTAGTTGTAGCATGTAGGATCTAGTTCCCTGACTAGGAATCAAACCCAGGCGCCCTGAAATGGGAGCATGGAATCTTAGCCACTAGATCACCAGGAAGTCCCAAATTTAACCATCTTTAGTTGAACTATATAGATACTGAATTCACTGATCATCCAAACCCAAACCATTATTTCCAAAATCACCTCTATTTAAGTGTCTTGTATTATTTAGTTTCCTCCCTGCATCCACACCTGGTTACACCAGGCCATGGGATCTCTTAGGGGCCTCTCTTTATACTGAGTTTTGTGTTTGCACAGTACTGAGATAATTTCCTAGGTATACGGAACCGAAGAGGAAATAGTTTCATTTAACAAAATGATCAAACAACACCATGGAAAAGTTAATTTCAAATGGCTAGAGATTGAATGGGTTAACTGTTACCTGTACAATTTAGTAGCTTTTGGTATAGGTTTGGCTTCCCTGGTGGCTCAGGTGGTAAAGAATCCACCTGCAATGCAGATTTGGTGTTGTTCTTTAAGACTGATGTGGTGTGTATATGTGTTAGTTGCTCTGTCATGTTTGATTCTTTGAGACTCCATGGACTTAGCCTGCCAGGCTCCTCTAACCATAGCATTTTCTAGGCAAGAATACTGGAGTGGGTTGCCATTCTCTCCTCCAGGGGAATCTTTCTAACCCAGGGATCTAACCTGGATCTCCTGCATTGCAGGCACATTCTTTACTTTCTGAGCCACCTGGGAAGCCCTTAAGAGCAATTAATACCTCCAGATTAATATTCCCCAATTGAAAATTCTTACTATATTTCACAGGAGAGCAATATTCTATTTGTATGTAACATGGAAACAATGGGTTTCAAAAGGATATTCTCACGTGTGCTATGTCACTTCAGTTGTGTCCCACTCTTCAGACCCTATGGACTGTAGCTCATCAGGATCCTCTGTCCATGGGATTTCCCAGGGAAAAATACTGGAGTGGGTTGCCATGCCCTTCTCCAGGGGATCTTCCTAACCTAGGGATTGAGCCTGAGTCTCTTATGTTTCCTGCATTCGCAGGCATGTTCTTTACAACTAGCACCACCTGGGAGGCCCAAGATGTTCTCAGTTCAGTTCAGTTCAGTCACTCAGTCACGTCCAGATCTTTGTGAACCCATGAATCGCAGCATGCCAGGCCTCCCTGTCCATCACCAACTCCTGGAGTTCACTCAAACTCACGTCCATTGAGTCAGTGATGTCATCCAGCCATCTCATCCTCTGTTGTCCCCTTACCCACCTGCCCCTAATGCCTCCCAGCATCAGAGTCTTTTCCAATGAGTCAACTCTTCGCATCAGGTGGCCGGAGTATTGGAGTTCAGCTTCAACATCAGTCCTTCCAAAGAACACCCAGGACTGATCTCCTTTAGGATGGACTGGTTGGATCTCCTTGCAGTCCAAGGGACTCTCAAGAGTCTTCTCCAACACCACAGTTCAAAAGCATCAATTCTCTGACCTTCAGCCTTCTTCACAGTCCAACTCTCACACCCATACATAACCACTGGAAAAACCATAGCCTTGACTAGACGGACCTTTGTTGGCAAAGTAATGTCTCTGCTTTTGAATATGCTATCTGGGTTGGTCATAACTTTCCTTCCAAGGAGTAAGTGTCTTAATTTCATGGCTGCAGTCACCATTTGCAGTGATTTTGGAGCCCCCAAAAATAAAGTCTGACATTGTTTCCACTGTTTCCCCATCTATTTCCCATGAAGTGGGATTCCCATGATCTTAGTTTTCTGAATGTCGAGCTTTAAGCCAACGTTTTCACTCTCCACTTTCACCTTCATTAAGAGGCTTTTGAGTTTCTCTTCACTTTCTGCCATAAGAGTGGTGTCATCTGCATATCTGAGGTTATTGATATTTCTCCCTGCAATCTCAATTCAAGCTTGTGCTTCTTCCAGCCCAGTGTTTCTCATGATGTAGTCTGCAGATAAGTTAAATAAGCAGGATGACAATATACAGCCTTGACGTACTCCTTTTCCTATTTGGAACCAGTCTGTTGTTCCATGTCCAGTTCAAACTGTTGCTTCCTGACCTGCATATAGGTTTCTCAAGAGGCAGGTCAGGTGGTCTGGTATTCCCATTTCTTGAAGAATTTTTCACAATTTATTGTGATCCACACAGTCAAAGGCTTTGCCATAGCCAATAAAGCAGAAATAGATGTTTTTCTGGAACTCTCTTGCTTCTTTCATGATCCAGCGGATATTGGCGATTTGATCTCTGGTTCCTCTGCCTTTTCTAAAACCAGCTTGAACATCTGGAAATTCATGGTTCACATATTACTGAAGCCTGGCTTGGAGAATTTTGAGGATTACTTAACAAGCATGTGAGATGAGTGCAATTGTGCGGTAGTTTGAGCATTCTTTGACATTGCCTTTGTTCGGGATTGGAATGAAAATTGACCTTTTCAAGTCCTGTGGCCACTGCTGAGTTTTCCAAATGTGCTGGCATGTTGAGTGCAGCTTGTTCACAGCATCATCTTTCAGGATTTGGAATAGCTCAACTGGAATTCCATCACCTCCAATAGCTTTGTTCATAGTGATGCTTTCTAATGCTCACTTGACTTCACATTCCAGGATGTCTGGCTCTAGGTGAGTGATCACACCATCGTGATTATCTAGGTCGTGAAGCTCTTTTTTGTACAGTTCTTCTGTATATTCTTGCCACCTCTTCTTAATATCTTCTGCTCCTGTTAGGTCCCTACCATTTCTGTCCTTTATTGTGCTCATCTTTGCCTGAAATGTTCCCTTGGTATCTCTAATTTTGTTGAAGAGATCTCTGCTGCTGCTGCTGCTGCTAGTCGCCAGTCGTGTCCGACTCTGTGCGACCCCATAGACGGAAGCTCACCAGCCTCCCCCGTTCCTGGGATTCTCCAGGCAAGAACACTGGAGTGGGTTGCCATTTCCTCTCCAATGCATAAAAGTGAAAAGTGAAAGTGAAGTCGCTCAGTCGTGGCCGACCAGCGACCCCAGGACTGGAACCTACCAGGCTCCTCCACCAGGGATTTTCCAGGCAAAAGTCGGGGGGGGTGCCATTGCCTTCCCCGTGAAGAGATCTCTAGTCTTCCCATTCTGTTGTTTTCCTCTATTTCATTGCATTGATCACTGAGGAAGGCTTTCTTATCTCTCCTTGCTATTCTTTGGAACTCTGCATTCAGATGCTTATATCTTTCCTTTTCTCCTTTGCTTTTCACTTCTCTTCTTTTCACAGCTATTTGTAAGGCCTCCCCAGACAGCCATTTTTTTTTTTTTTTTTTTGCATATCTTTTCCATGGGGATGGTCTTGATCCCTGTCTTCTGTACAATGTCAGGAACCTCCGTCCATAGTTCATCAGGCTCTCTATTTATTAGTATAGCTTAATTCAGAGGTAATCAGATTTGTCCTCTGAGCTCTCAATATGACAGAATTCAAGTTTAACAGCCTGAGGAGAGATGTATTTTGATATAGAGTTGCAAGAGTAACACTCTCCCTAGTGGCTCAGGCAGTAAAGAATATAACTGAAAAAAAAAAAAAAAAAGTATCTGAAATTTGTTGTGTTTGATCCCTGGGTTGGGAAGATCCCCTGGAGGAGGGCATGGCAACACACTCCAGTATTTTTCCCTGTGAAATCCCATGGACAGAGGAGCCTGGTGGGCTACAGTCCATGGGTCCGCAAAGAGTCAGACAGGACTGAGCAACTGACATTTTCACTCATTTTACAAAAGTAACAAGCCCCTCTCAACATAAAAGAAGGATGTATACTTTTCCATATGAAACATTATAGACATTTCCTTTCACATCATGATTTTATCCTTATTTTAAAAACAAAGTTTTGGTTAAAAGTTTCAACAAAACTCCTTCAGTCAATAAACTAAAATAATTGAAATAATGCTAATAAAAATGAGATGAATAAAAGAAGTCTGACTAAATATGACATATACATTAAACAGGCTTCCCTGGTGGCTCAGTGATAAAGAATCTGCCAGCAATGCGGGAGTCGTGGGTGATGCAGTTTTGATCCCTGGGTTGGGAAATCCCCTACAGGAAGGCATGGCAACCCACTCCACTATTCTTGCCTGAAGAATCCTATGGACAGAGAGGTCTGGTGGGCTATAGTCCATAGGGTCACAAAGAGTCAGACATGACTGAAGCAAATTAGCATGTGTGTATATATTAAATATAATTTTCTGAGAAGAAAATCCCCTCTTTTATTTATATCAGCATGGAATCTTGGATGGTTATTTTATGATTGGGTTATAATCCATCACTTTGTCAACAAAGGTTCGCCTAGTCAAGGCTATGGTCTTTCCTGTGGTCATGTATGGATGTGAGAGCTGGACTGTGAAGAAGGCTGAGGGCCAAAGAATTGATGCTTTTGAACTGTGGTGTTGGAGAAGACTCTTGAGAGTCCCTTGGACTGCAAGGAGATCCAACCAGTCCATTCTGAAGGAGATCAGCCCTGGGATTTCTTTGGAAGTAATGATGCTAAAGCTGAAACTCCAGTATTTTGGCCACCTCATGAGAAGAGTTGACTCATTGGAGAAGACTCTGATGCTGGGAGGGATTGGGGGCAGGAGGAGAAGAGGACGACAGAGGATGAGATGGCTGGATGGCATCACTGACTCCATGGATGTGAGTCTGAGTGACCTCCGGGAGTTGGTGATGGACAGGGAGGCCTGGCGTGCTGCAGTTCATGGGGTCTCAAAGAGTCGGACACGACTGAGCGACTGATCTGATCTGATCTGATAATCCAATTCTTCTGTATTGATTTATATGATCAAATTATTTTCCTGCTTTGTGTTTGGGGCCCCTTCTGTGGAATTCTCTGTTAAATTCTGTATAACATTTACATACCTCTACAGGGTGCTCAGTGGTAAAGAACCCACATACCAACGCAGGAGATGCAGGAGACCTAGGTTCAATTCTTAGGTTGGGAAGATTCCCTGAAGGAGGAAATAGTAACCCCTTCTAATAGTCTTGCCTGAAAAATCTCATGGATAGAGGGGCCTTGTAAGCCACTGTCCGTGGGGTCACAAAGAGCTGTACTTGACTGAGCAACTGAGCACATTACATCATTTTGTGTAGATTGTTTTCTCTCTCTTTTGGTTTTTGAGCATTTCATTACTTTTTTCACTTTAAACTACTCCAGGCTCTTTTGTGTATCTCCTGAAATGGTCCTAAAATGTGTCCTTTCTCACAGGAGTCCTGTTTCATTTTATTAATGAATGAAATCAGAAGCCAATATCTGGGTTCTTGGTCTGCTTGCTGCAGTGAGGCCTGTAATGTTTCTAGACCCTCTCAACTTGCAGAACAAGGAAGTATATGTGTGACTACAACCTATCTATACACTTCAATCCATAAATATTTCCATATGTATATGTCTGAACTTCAGTTAAATAGGAGTTCACAATGTGGTCTTCAATTCTATATGATTACTGCATGGATTACTCTGGTTTCCCCTTCGACTTCTTTGTAAACTCTCACTGCACTAGTGAGAAACATGGCTTTCACCATTAGTCATCAATTTTCAATACCAGTACCAGCATACATGTATAGCGATATCAGAATTCTTAATCTATAACTTCATGGGAACACATTGTTATCAGCTAGAATATGGTGGTGATTAAAATTTTCTTTTGTTTCTAAATTTACTTATGTCTTTCATTTCCAAAGTGCCTGTGATCAACACATTTCCCCCTATTATCTTCAGAAAGGTAATTTCAGACATTTTTAATACAGTTAGATTATTTTGTCCTATTTTTCATTCCTTCCTGGGATGCTTCAACCTACTAAATTATTTTTTTTAGTTTGCATACATTAAGATTTACTCTTTGAACTATAAGGTTGTATTCACTTTGACAAATGGATAACATTGGTTCAGTTCATTTCAGTCACTCAGTCGTGTCTCACTTTTTGCGACCCCATGAATTGCAGCACTCCAGGCCTTCTTGTCCATCACCAACTCCCGGAGTTCACCCAGACTCACGTCCATTGATGCCATCCAGCCATCTCATCCTCTGTTGTCCCCTTCTCCTCCTACTCCCAATCCCTCCCAGCATCAGAGTCTTTTCCAGTGAGTCAACTCTTTGCATGAGGTGGCCAAAGTACTGGAGTTTAAGCTTTAGCATCACTCCTTCCAAAGAAATCCCAGGGATGATCTCCTTCAGAATGGACTGGTTGGATCTCCTTGCAGTCCAAGGGACTCTCAAGAGTCTTCTCCAATACCACAGTCAAAAAGCATCAATTATTTGGCACTCAGCCTTTTCATGGTCCAACTCTCACATCCATACATGACCACAGGAAAAACCATAGCTTTGACTAGAAGGACCTTTGTTGACAAAGTAATGTCTCTGCTTTTGAATATGCTGTCTAGGTTGGTCATAACTTTCCTTCCAAGGAGTAAGCGTCTTTGAATTTCATGGCTGCAGTCACCATCTGCAGTGATTTTGGAGCCCAAAAAAATAAAGTCTGACATTGTTTCCACTGTTTCCCCATCTATTTTCCATGAAGTGATGGGACCAGATGCCATGATGTTAGTTTTCTGAATGTGTAGCTTTAAGCCAACTTTTTCACTCTCCTCTTTCACTTTCATCAAGAGGCTTTTTAGTTCCTCTTCACTTTCTGCCAGAAGGGTAGTGTCATCTGTGTATCTGAGGTTACTGATATTTCTCCCGGCAATCTTGCTTCCAGCTTGTGTTTCTTCCAGTCCAGCATTTCTCATGATGTACTCTGCATATAAGTTAAATAAGCAGGGTGACAATATACAGCCTTGACGTACTCCTTTTCCTATTTGGAACCAGTCTGTTGTTCCATGTCCAGTTCGAACTGTTGCTTCCTGACCTGCATACAAATTTCTCAAGAGGCAGATCAGGTGGTCTGGTACTCCCATCTCTTTCAGAATTTTCCACAGTTTATTGTGATCCACACAGTCAAAGGCTTTGGCATAGTCAATAAATCATAAGTAGTTGTTTTTCTGGAACTCTCTTGCTTTTTCCATGATCCAGCGGATGTTGGCAATTTGATCTCTGGTTCCTCTGCATTTTCTAAAACCAGCTTGAACATCAGGAAGTTCACGGTTCACATGTTGCTGAAACCTGGCTTGGAGAATTTTGAGCATTACTTTACTAGCCTGTGAGGTGAGTGCAATTGTGTGGTAGTTTGAGCACTCCTTGGCATTGCCTTTCTTTGGGATCAGAATGAAAACTGACCTTTTCCTATATAGGATACCGTCACCACTTTAAAACATGCCCTGTATTTAACCTATTCAAATATACTCTGACACCACAAATCCCTGGGAACTATCAATTGTTTTTCTGTCTCTGTAGTTTTGACTTTTCTAGGTTTCTCTATAACTAGAATCATAACTATGTAGCCTTTTCAGATTGGCCTCTTTCACTTAGCAATATTCATTTACAGTTGATTCATATCTTTTGTGGCTTAATGAAAGTGGAAGTGAAATTTGCTCAGTCATGTCCCACTCTTTGTGACCCCATGGACTATACAGCCAATTGAATTCTCCAGGCCAGAATACTGGAGTGGTTAGCCTTTCCCTTCCCCAAGGGATCTTCCCAAGTCAGGAATCAATCCCAGGCCTCCCACACTGAGCTACCAGGAAATCTCAAGAATACTGGAGTGGGTAGCCTGTCCCTTCTCCAGTGGATCTTCCCGACCCAGGAATTGAACCGGGACCTCCTGCACTGCAAGTGGATTTTTTACCAACTTAGCTAACAGGGAAGCTCTTGATGTGGCTTAATAACTCATTTAAATTACTTAATAATATTACACTATATTCTGCCACAACTTGTTTATACATTTACCTATTAAGTGGGCTACTGGTGGCTTCCTTTTCAGAGAATAAGAATAAATCTGCTATAAATATTCATATGTAGCATTTTGTGTGGACATAACATTTCAGATCAGTTAAGTATCTAGCTTTTGGCTGAAAGATCATATGGCAAGGTTACATTTAGATTTGTAAGAAACATCCAAATTATCTTCTAAAGTTATGCATTTGACATTTCCTCTACTAATGGATTAGCATTCCTGTTGCTCTGCATCCTTGCCAGAAATTTGTAATATGAATATATTTTAAACTATAGTTATTATATTAGTTGTATAGTGATATTTCATTACTGTTTTAATTCAAAATTCCTTAATGAAGTATGATGTAGTGCATATGTTCATATTTTATTTTTCATCTATATATATTTGTTGATGAGGTCTCTGAACTTTTCTTTTGTCCAGTTTCAAAATTGAGTTGCTTGTTTTCTTATTGTTGAGTTATAAAATTTTTTTGCGTATTTGGATCTAAGACCTTTACCAATAATATCTTTGGAAAATATATTCTCCAAGTCTGTGTCTTTACTTTCAACTTTAATGACAGTGTATTTCACAGAGCTTAGACTTGTAGTTTTAATGAAATTACCAGGTTTTTATTCCATATGGATTGTACTTTTGGTGTTGAATCTAAAAACTCCTGATCATTAGGTCATATAGATGTTCTCCTATGTTTTCTACTAAGAATTTTGCATTTTATACTTATGATTTCGAGGTTATTTTTGAGAAAGGTATAATGCTTGTTTATATATTTATTCTGTTTTGAATATTAACGTCCAATTCCTCTGGTAGTATTTGTTGAAAAGTTTGTCCTTTATTGAAATTGCCACTGTTCCTTTGTGATTGCAGGAACATAGATCAGTTGCCTATATTTGTGTTGTCTATTTATAAGCTCTTTTTTTCTGTTCTAATGACCAATGTTTAAATTGTTTCCCCAATACCATGCTGCCCTAACCAACATAGCTTTATAAAGAGTCTTGAAATTGGTAATGTATGCCTTGTAATTTTATTCTTGTTTAGTATCTTCTTGATAATTTTTGGTTCTTTGTCTTCAGATCAGATCAGATCAGTCCCTCAGTTGTGTCCGACTCTTTGCGACCCCATGAACTGCAGCACACCAGGCCTCCCTGTTCATCACCAGCTCCCAGAGGTCACTCAGACTCGCATCCATCGAGTCAGTGGATATTTTTTGGAGCCCAGAAAAATAAAGTCTGACACAGTGATGCCATCCAGCCATCTCATCCTCTGTCATCTCCTTCTCCTCCTGCCCCCAATCCCTCCCAGCATCAGAGTCTTCTCCAATGAGTCAACTCTTCGCATGAGGTGGCCAAAATACTGGAGTTTCAGCTTTAGCATCATTCCTTCCAAAGAAATCCCAGGGTTGATCTCCTTCAGAATGGACTGGTTGGATCTTCTTGCAGTCCAAGGGACTCTCAAGGGTCTTCTCCAATACCACAGTTCAAAAGTATCAATTCTTCGGCGCTCAGCCTTCTTCACAGTCCAGCTCTCACATCCATACATGACCACAGGAAAGACCATAGCCTTGACTAGGCGAACCTTTGTTGGCAAAGTGATGTCTCTGCTTTTGAATATGCTATCTAGGTTGGTCATAACTTTCCTTCCAAGGAGTAAGCGTCTTTTAATTTCATAGCTGCAGTCACCATCTGCAGTGATTTTGGAGCCCAGAAAAATAAAGTCTGACACTGTTTCCACTGTTTCTCCATCTATTTCCCATGTAGTGATGGGACCAGATGCCATGATCTTCGTTTTCTGAATGTTGAGCTTTAAGCCAACCTTTTCACTCTCCACTTTCACTTTCATCAAGAGGCTTTTTAGTTCCTCTTCACTTTCTGCCATAAGGGTGGTGTCATCTGCATATCTGAGGTTATTGATATTTCTCCCAGCAATCTTGATTCCAACTTGTGTTTCTTCCAGTCCAGCATTTCTCATGATGTACTCTGCATATAAGTTAAATAAACATGGTGACAATATACAGCCTTGACGTACTCTTTTTCCTATTTGGAACCAGTCTGTTGTTCCATGTCCAGTTCTAACTGTTGCTTCCTGACTTGCATACAGATTTCTCGAGAGGCAGATCAGGTGATCTGGTATTCTTATCCACAGGTAAAGTATAGCTGTGATTTTGATTGAGATGGTGCTGAAACTATAGATGAAGTTGCTAATAAAATAATAACTTCAAGTCTTCCATCTGATTAACATGAAATTTCAGCTCTTTAGATCTTTTGTTTTTCTTTCACTAGAATTTTTAAATTCTGTGTGTATTTTTTTAGATTTACACCTATGTATTTAATTATTTGCAGTGCTATTTTTTTCAGATTCCAGTTGTATATTACTTGAATATAGAAAAGCTATAAATTTTTAGATTAACCTTATATCCAACAACTGTGCAATACGCGCTTTTTAGTTCCAGGCCATTTTTTGTCAACTGTTTTGGATTTTTAAAAATCATATTATCTATGAACAGGAAACGTCTTTATTTCCAATCTTTATACATTTTGCTTACTTTTCTTGTTAATAGGCTAACTAGGTCTTCCATTAAAATGTTGTATAGGAGTGGTGAAAGAGATGAAATCCTTATATTGTTTCTGATATTTGTGATAAAGCATCTGTTTTCTTACTGGATGTTGGATGTTTGATGTTAGCTTAGAGCTGTAAATGTTTTACTTCAAGTGGCGGAAATTCTCTTCTATTTCTAGTTTTCTGAGCTTTATAAAATCATCAGTGAGTGATGTTTATTTTTAATATATTATTAATGCAGTGAATTATATTGATTGGTTATTATTGCTATAGTACTGAATTAGCCTTTTACAGGTGGCATAAAGTCCATCTGGTCATGGTATATGATTCTTTTAATCTAGAGTTAAATTCAGTTACAATATTGTCTGGAAGATTTTTGCATTTATTTTCATTAGAGATACTGGCTTTCAGTTTGGTATTAGAGCAATGCTGGTGTCACAGAATGAGTTAATAATGGATCACTTTGTTTTTATATTTTGGGGAAGATTGTGAGAAGTTAGTATCATTTATTCCTTAAATGTTTGATATAATTTACCAGGGAAAGCTTCTGAGTTTGAGGATTTCTTTTTGTAATTATTGGTTCTATTTCCTGAACACATATAGGTCTGTTGGGGCTTCCCAGGTGGTGCTAGGGATAAAGAACCTGCCTGCCAGTGCAGGAGACATAGGAAATGTGGGTTTGATTCCTGGGTCAAGAAGATCCCCTTGAGAAGGGCATGACAATCCACTCCAGTATTCTTGCCTGGCAAATCCCATAAACAGGAGGCTGGCGGGCTACCATAGGGTCGCAGAGAGCCAGACACAACTGAAGTGAGTTAACACACATGTTGGTCTGTTTAGATTTTTTGTTTATCCTTGAATGAGTTTTAGTTGATTATATCTTTCAGGGAGTTAGTCTATTTCTTCAAATTTAGCATATTTCACAGAACACAAATTTGATAGTATTCCTTTATCACTCTTTATGTCCATGATATTAGTGGTAATGAACCTCTTTCTTTTCTAGTATTAATTTGTGACATCTTTATTTTATTGGGTTGCATGGGTAGAGGTTTATCAGTTTTATTAATCTTTTCAAAGAATCAACTTTTACTTTCATTCATTTTTTCTGATCGATTTCTTGATTTCAAATACATTAATTTCTGCTCTTTTTAAATTATTTGTTTTCTTTAACTTAAAATGGTCTTCTTTCCAAAATTTCCTAAGGTGAATGCTTTAATAATTAATTAACTTCAAATCTTCCTATTTTTCCAATGTATGCACTTATTTCTAAATCCTTAGAACTAATTTTCTATAAAGTTTGATCTTTTATGTTCTTTAAGTTCAAATATATTTTTTAAAAATTTTACCTGAGAATTCTTCTTTGACCCATGAATTATTTAGAATTATTATTTAATATCCAAATATTTGGAATTTCCAACTATCTTTTATTATTGATTCCTAATTTAATTCCATGTGGATGAGAACACACTTTGATTTCTATTCCTTTAATATTTTAAGGGATATTTTATAGCCCAGAACATATTTTCCTATTATTGAGTGGAGTATTCTATAAATGTTGATTAGATTATTTAGTGCTGTTTAGGTCAGCTATCTTTTCTGATTTTCTACCTTTTTGATCCATGAATTACTGAAAGAGAAAAGCTGATGAATTGAACTACAGTGGTAGGTTGGCCTATTTCTCCTTGCATCATTCTATCAGTTTTTGCCACATACATTTTAATTCTGTATTGTTATGTAGTAGCACATTTGAGATTATTACATCTTTTTAGGAGAATTAACAAATTGACTATTTTATCATAATGCAACACTCTTCTTAATCATCTGTCATTTTTTGGTCTCAACTTTGTTTAATCTGAAATTAATATAGCAATTCCAGCTTTCATTTTATTACTGTTAGCAAGGTAAATATTTTCCTATTCCTTTACTTTTAATCAATGTGAGATTTTATACTTAAAGTGAATTTTTATTATAAATAAAGTATAATGGGGCCTTTTTATTCATCCACTCTGTCAGTCTGTCTTTAATTAGTTTATTTATACCATTCATATTACAGAGGTCAATTTTTATTATTCAGATAATCAAAAAGTGTTGTTCCAAAATGGTATAACAAAATAATAAATACTTGTAATAAAGTGCTGGCTTTATTAAATGTGTTAAAAATAGAAGGTGAGATAATGTTTACACAAGAGATTAATGATTAGAGTTCAGGACTTTATTTCTTTGAATGCATATCTGTCACAAAGATATGCAGAAATAGAGATGGTATTCTGTGTATTTACCACAACTCTTCTAAGCAAGATGTTCCAGGAATAATCTATTGTCTGTAATTCTAAGTAACAAAATAGTAACCAATAAACATTTTATCCTTTGAGTGATCAGGTGTTTGTGGTTTATCTCTTTTCTGCCTTTGGAATTTCCAGTTTGGCAAACCATTCCCCTTTTCTCCTTGGAACATAAAGTAATGATCATTAGAAACAGCTTGGCTTCTGTAATTTAAAAGAATGGTTTGGATGAAAAAGAATACATATTAAATTAGAAATGGTTTAATCTTTTCACCAAGGCAGCACTAAATTAAAAGTATTTCTCTATGTAACCCAGAATACATTTGGCCCAAGTTTATTTTTATTGCCATTCTTTTTTTCTTTTATGTATTTTCCCATCAGCAAGTTTGAAAAGACAATCTTGTACTTTACTCCAAAACATCATAGGCTCTCTGTAATGTTCACATCTGTATTGTGTTTTTTTTTTTTTTTTGTCTAAGTATTCTAAGTAAACATATTTTAAAATTCCCTTCCTGAGATATGGTGGAATAGTTGGATGACATGTAATGGCTGGTGATCTCTGCTTCTCATAAGTATCTTTGTATATGACATCATTTAGTTTAGTCATTGTTTTTCACAATGTATTTTGTGGTGAATTGTCACACTCAATATTCTTTTTTTTGTTGGTGAGTGTCTCCATGGGTCATGAATTGGATACTAAGTACCAGACAGTCTGACTCCAGAAAAGTAGAAAGCTTTTATAAAAGGATTTCTATTTACTGCAAGGATTTCTATTAGTGCATGATGACCTAATAAAAAATACAGTCAGCAAGAATAATAGTGTATATGGTTATAGTGCATTATAGTAGACACACAGAATATGTTTATAAAAATATTGATTTTAATTTGTTAATATTAACTTGTATGTTAATAACATAAAGAGAAACAAACATACATATCAAATCCCTGATTTACAGGTTGACTAGAATTTAAATAAGAAAAAAGTTAAGATTATTTTGTCATAAACTTGCATATTTTCAAATTCTTAACTTTCATAGATCAACCATATGAATAAACAGTAAACTACTCAGATGTTAGTTTATGTTTCTTATGTGAATGAAAAGAGACTGAAGGTATAAATATTAGAAAGTTTAGAAATCTATTTCTACTTAATACTGACTGCAGTTAATTCATCATGTTATACACATTGCAGCTTCACACACAGTAAGCTACAATTTCCCATTGCCTCATATAACACTTATTTTTAATTTGTTAACCTATCAGTTCCATAAAGACTCTTAGGAAATATTTAGTTTCATAAGATAATAGGTAGCCAGAAAAATATTTAATTATCTAAAAAAATAGGATAATTATTACAGAAAAACAAATTACACTTTAAGGCTAATTTGCTGTCATATGGTTTCATACTGTATTGTTAAACATATCAATATTTATGTAAGATAGGAGCTGACTATTTCTATTGCAACATTCCAATACTAATCATTATCTCTGTACTTTGTTACAGAAAAGAGAGGTTGAAAATTCATTAAAATTTTGAACTGATAGTCTTTGAAATATAGTATGATTATAGAAATTTAATATTTTATAATGGTTTGTATTAAATAAATAGCTTAGATATTTTCCCATGCTCTTTTTCCACTTCTTTCATCTCTTCTCTGGATAAATAATGTAGTCAGGTTTTTTCAGAGAAACAGAGAAATAGAATATGTGTACATGCATGTGGGTGTTCTCAAAATCATGTAAAATATAAAAAAAAAAAATTAGCTAAACTTTACTTAAATAATAAAGAACCAATGTTGTCTGTGTTTTAATGCAACCACTTACCTAAGTTGCTTTTATATATATGTAATAGAATCACCTTGTGGATTTATAGAAGATGGCAAGTCTGGAACCTGCCGTGTAGGCTGACAGGTTGGAGAACTGAAGTTGAAGACTAGAAGCAATCTGCTGCAGATTTCCTTTTGCTGGAGTCAAGGGGAGGAGAGGACAGTCCTTTGTTCTTTTCAGATACTCAGCTGGGTAGATGAAATCCACCCCCGTGCATTATTGTGAGCATTCTGCTTCGCTCAAAGTCCATTGATTTTAGTATAAATCTCATCCAAAAGCACCCTTATAGAAACAGCAAGAATGATATTTGATGAAATATCTGATCATCATGTCTTGAGTATTCTTCGGAAGGACTGATGCTCAAGCTGAAGCTCCAATACTTTGGCCATCTGATGCGAAGAACTAACTCACTGGAAAAGGCCCCAATGCCGGGAAAGATTGAAGGCGGGAGGAGCAGGAGATGACAGAGGATGAGATGGTCAGATGGCATTACTGACTAGATGGACATGAGTTTGAGCAAGCTCTGGGAGTTGGTGATGGACAGGGAACCCTGGAGTAGTGCAGTCCGTGGGGTCACAAAGAGTTGGATGTGACTGAGCAGCTAACTGATCTGAACTGAACTGGTTATCATGGCCTCGACAAGTTGTCATGTAAAATTAACCATTACAAGTACATTTGTATATTTGTGACTATACAATGAAACAACCAGTGTATTCACTGATTGCCCCAAAGGGGGGAAAATAAGCACAGAATTCTGTGATATGTCTTAATTCTTTTTATCCATTTTTTGACAGTTAAATCCATCTTTTCTTTCATTTCACAAAAGATGCTTTGTAAGTTCTTAAAAATTTTATAAAGCTTTAAAAGAAAGATGACCTAACTGTACTTAGGTAAGAAGGAATCATTATTGCCTAGGTTTTAGTACAATCACTTACCTAAGTTGCTATACCACAAACTTTAAATAAATTATAAAATCTCTTCTTATATAAGCTATGTAGTGCTATTCCCTTTTAGTTCAGAAATATTTATGATAAAATTTGGTGGAGTTATTTTTAAATATTGCACAGTCAAGAAAGATAACAACTTGAATAAATTTGTTGTTTCTGGATATTGGTAATCATATTGCCATATTAGGTAAAATGGCAATTGATATGCAGTTGAGAATTTTTATGGAAGATAGTTATGAGAAACTGTGGATATCTAAATTCTTATAAATATGTCTTTCTTACACTTTTGTCTTACACTTGATGCTGTGTTGATTAGATGTCTTAATGTTTCCATTCCTTAAATAACAAAAATAATAGCCTACTGTGATAATCACTTAAAGCATCCTTTCAGCATAGATGATCACATTTAATTATTAAAAAGAAAATGTAAGGCTTGGTATAAGATACAGCAATTGGAATCACTAGAACACTATTTTGAATGATGTATTTTTTAACACATATTGGATGTATCTCAGCTTCATGCATAGAAAAGATAAAGGAAGGTATGAAAAATGTAGATCATCCATTTACATGGCAGTATCTACTGTAAAGAATTCGTGGGAATTGATATATTATGTGTTGGGTAATTGGTGGGGAGAATCTCACACCTTTTCTGAACTACTGAGGCACAGTTTGAAAACAGCAAGAGGCACAGAACTTTAGGGATGACAGGGCTGAGTAAACATGGTATATATTGGTTTTTCCTTATAGCAATGCTGCATGTAGTTCCCTGAATTAAATGTAGGGCAACATACTCCCTTTACATAAAAGAGAAAACCAAAACTAAATGGCACTATTTGAGGCTTGAACTATAATTAACTTTAGTTCTATTTGTTGCTTTTTTTTTTTCTGGCCCTGGGATAGGTGACTGAGACAGATGATATATAGTGAATATTATTTCATTGTTAGGCTGATCATTAAATTGGCTTCTGAATTGCTAAATGATTGGTAACCTCAAAAGTGCAATGGAGAGAGTGGAGAAACCACTATACTAAGCAACAAATCAAAGTGTGCAGAAGATCTTATCTAAAAATTGCAAGGTGGTAATCTTTGGGAATTTATCCATTTTAAATTATCTGTAAAATGTGGTTCATAATAATATAAAGATTAAATTAGGCAATTGTGGGAAATGTTGGTAATTTGTAGTATTAGGCTTTTAACAGTATTTATTGAGTCTCTATTCCAGGAACAGGATATATAGCAATAAACAAAAGAGTCCAAATCTCTGCCCTTGAGAAACTTTCAATTCCTGGGAAGACGTGCAGCTAAAATAAAGCAAATAAACAATCAAATGACAAAAAGTACAATGAACAAAAATAAAGTTTGATAAAGGAAATGGGCACAGGTGCCTCCCAAACCGTTATGTGTGTTTGTAGGTAGCTGATCCTATTTTATGTGGAGTGCTTAGGGAATACTCTAATTATGAGGTATACTTTGATGAAGCATAAAAACCCAAAGAGAAGAGAGTGAATAGCATACTCAATAATCAACAATGAGGGCAAGGGCTGGGATATGGAGAGCAAAGGAGAGGGCAGGGGATGAGGAGAGAGCCACCACGGGATTAGAGAATGTCAACCTTACTAGTTACTCTCAGGAGCACGGTTCCACTGAGGGCCACAGGCAGCGACTAGAAGGCTTTGAGGAAAGGCACCATCTGGCGCACATTTTAAGAGGCTCACTCCAGGAGCTTTATTGAGAAAAGGCTAAAGAGAGGAAAGGGCAGATGTGGTCCCTAAGTGTTCAGTGCCATTGTAGCACTGTCATCTTTTAAAATACTATACATTTAACATTCATTCCTTTTATGTAAAATAAATTAAGGTGAATGCCACAATATAAAACATCTTCTCATGAAGAGTAGAGTAAGTTTTATTTGTTCATTTAGCATATATCTCCTCTGTTTCATACATTTTCCTGTAATAAAATTTCTACTTTTAGTAACAGCTGCAGGGACAGCAGCCAAAACTGTGATAGAAGTGATAACAACATTTCTATGTGATTATTCAAATTTTACTATCAAATGTTCCTGTAGATTTCTTACCTCTCTTGGCAAATGAGCTAGACAAAAAGAAATCTTTATCAGTTCATACTTCTGATTCACCCATTGTGAACCAATCAAAACAGTACTTCTCTCTTATTTATTTATTTTTGCGATTGTCAATATCCTTACAAGGCAATTATTTTTCATGTCTTCTTTTTAGGCCACTGAAATTTAACAAATAAATCAGTGATTTTATATACAGAAACAATGTCTTCTGTTTTATCAAAATATATAATTTTCTATTTGTATATTAGAAATGTTCAAATATGTAATTTAGGTCCACTGGCAACAGTGAAAAGTCGTGCACCATTATTTGTATACTTATTTAGCCAAAGATCAATAAATGCTCAATCATATTTCTGCATAGACTTAGTCTTAATATGTGGCTTTTGAAAAACAATCTCCTGAGGATTTTCACCACCAGAATCGATATTCATGTCTACCCTCATGCTGACTGATTTATGTTTTGTTACAGATTGCACCTCAGCAACTTAAATGCAGCCATAAAGCAAGTAAGCATTCATCAATGCACTAGTAGTACTTTGAAAACTTACATTTAGTTACTAATAGGAAGCCAGGTGGAAGCAAAAGTAATTTATTCTTTGTCGTTATATGTATATAGGCACATATTAAAGAAATAGACTTGAAATTGACTTGATTCACTCACTTCAGGGTGAGTGAATGAATGAGATACTAATATTCTTTAGGAAATACTAGAGAAAGATTCAATATGTAAGCAGCCAAATGGTTGCTAATTAGATTCCTCTTGGCCTGGAATTTGTATACCATGATTTGTATATTACTTTTATATCTTGGCATGGGTTCACCTAATAAATGTGCTCTAATTTCTTCAATATTTTTATGTAAATGTATAATGTATGTGAAAGTTTGGGAACAAGTTTAGATACATAAAATGGAACCAGTAAAGAAGCCATATGCTGTTTTATTTTTTTAATCATTTCCCTGTCTCCTCTCTCTTTCCTTCCTTCATTCCCTTTCTTATTTTTCTTTTTTCTTTCCTCTCTGTCTCTCTTTATCTCATGAGAAGGCATGCTATATTATAGTAAGAATTGAAAATTACAATATTAAGGAAATTATTATACTAAAATCTTTATAATTAGAGTTGTTTCAGGCTCAAATTCTATGTGGTAATAATGGAGTTTCACATTAAGTGGATAAAACATAGAGGGTGATATGATTCAGGAACCATCATGTTTAAACAAGAAACAAAAACACATGGGTTTTCCTGTTAAAGGCCCAGCAGTGGTAGCATCTCAGAACAACATGCTTCCAAGTTTGATGTACCGTCTTACTGGATGAGTTGTTATGTTCCCAGTAACAAGGATTTGACTGCAGGAATCAAGAGAGTGGCAGTAGATTTGCCCCCTCTGTCTTAGTCAGCCTGGGCTGTCTTAACAAAATACCATAGACATGGCTTAAACAGTAGACCCTTATTTTCTCACAATCCTGGAAACTGAAAGTCTAAGATCAGGGTGATAATATGGTCAAGTTCTGGGGAGACCCACTTCATGGTGTACCAATTCTTGCTGTAGCCTCCCATGGCTTTTCCTAGTTCTGCATGGTTGAAGATAGAATAAATTCTCTGGTGTCTCTTCTTTCAGGGGCACTGATTTCATCACCAGGGGCTCATCCTCATGACTTCATCTAAACTTATCTTTGGAAAGTAGAATTTGGAGGGAGACATATTCAGTTCATAACACCCTCTAAAAATTCTTGTGATTCATTATTTATTCTTTGGAATCCTGCTGATGCAGATTTTCAGCACTATTAAATAAGGGCAATTAATAGAAATAGCTGAGTCCTAATTAGTAGCTAAAAATCCTACATCTCTGAACAGTGGTTCTTAGTCAGTCAGCTTTATTTCCCCTTTTCTGAAGGAGAGATAAGAGAAGAGATACACATATAAAGATAAGATACACAGAGAAGAGACTCAGACATCACAAGACAAATAGATGAAAGGAAGTAACAAGATTCTTTAATAAGTACTAGCCAGGGTATTTCTTTTTACATAAATCAATTAAAGGGCTCGCACAAAGAGCATAAGATATGTAAAAGAAATGGCAAAACAAACAGGAATTCTGAAAAATGCTTGCTTTCTGAAGTAAACAGTCCATTTTTTGGTGATAGTCTTGTAGAAATTAGTAGAGTTCCACATAAGTTCCAACTATTAATGTTATAAGGGCAACTGATTTGAGTAAATAGAGATAAATACAGTTTGTAAGAGAGTAAAGCACTATTTCATTTCAGTGAATTTTAACAAGCATTTAATGTTCCTTAAAACGTAAAGCAATTATTGGAATATGAAAATACCCAAATGGTTGAGTGTCTTGATTATACATGTATAGCCAATTCATATTATTTAAATTACACAAAAAAATTTTCATCAGAGCATATAATCCAAGCAGACTTCCCCTTTAATAACAATAGACACAGAATTAAGTATAAGTTCAAACCCTCTTCAAGACAGCATATTTAACTTCTACTTCAAAATTTTATATTAAATGTGAGCTTTCACTTTCCTGCCCTCCCAAAATGCAGTTTAGCTGAGTGAACAAAGGAAGAGTGGGAGCCCCCTAAAGGTAATGGAATTAGGAGAGTATATTGTCAACAGCTTATCTTTAAATGGAACACTTCTATAAAGCTTGAGCCAGAATTCATCCTGGTGAAGTCTGAAAACCATAGCGGCACAGAAGAGGATGAATGTGGCAGAGAGGGCTCCCATCCTCAAATAGCACACAGGAAATACGGCATTTGTAGATGGCCAGATCATCTGAGTTAAATTCACCCATCCCAGTCCATTTTATTTTTATTTTTTTAATTTTATTATTATTATTATTTTTTACATTACAATATTGTATTGGTTTTGCCATACATCAACATGCATCCACCATGTGTGTACACGTGTTCCCCATCCTGAACAGTCCATTTTAGTTCTCTGACTCCTAGAATGTCGATGTTCACTCTTGCCATCTCCTGTTTGACCATTTCCAATTTGCCTTGATTCATGGACCTAACCATATTGCTCTTTACAGCATCGGACATTGCTTCTATCACCAATCACATCCACAACTGAGTATTGTTTTTGCTTTGGCTCCATCCCTTCATTCTTTCTGGAGTTATTTCTCCACTGATCTCCAGTAGCATATTGGGCACGTACCAACCCCGGGAGTTCCTCTTTCAGTATCCTATCATTTTGCCTTTTCATACTGTTCATGGGGTTCTCAAGGCAAGAAAACTGAAGTGGTTTAACATTCCCTTCTCCAGTGGACCACATTCTGTCAGACCTCTCCACCATGACCCTCCTGTCTTGGGTAGCCCCACACAGGATGGCTTAGTTTCATTGAGTTAGACAAGGCTGTGGTCCATGTGATCAGATTGGCTAGTTTTCTGTGATTATGGTTTCAGTGTGTCTGCCCTGTGATGCCCTCTCGCAACACCTACCATCTTACTTGGGTTTCTCTTACCTTGGGCGTGGGGTATCTCTTCACGGCTGCTCCAGCAAAGCGCAGCTGCTGCTCCTTACCTTGGATGAGGGATATCTCCTCACCTCCGCTCCTGACCTTGAACGTGGAGTAGCTCCTCTCGGCCCTCCTTTGCCCACACAGCCACTGCTCCTTGGACCTGGGGTTGCTCCTCTCAGCCGCCTCCCCTGACCTTGGGCATGGGGTAGCTCCTCTCAGCCTCCGCCCCTGAACTCAGGTGTGTGGTAGCTACTCCTGGCCACTGCCCTGACCTTGGGGGTGTGATAGTTCATCTTGGCTGCCGCCTTTGACCTACTACTGTGGGCAGGAATCCCTTAGAAGGAATGGAGTGGCCATGATGGTCAACAAAAGAGTCCAGAATGCAGTACTTGGATGCAATCTCAAAAACGACAGAATGATATCTGTTCATTTCCAAGGCAAACCATTCAATGTCACAGTAATCCAAGCCTATGCACCAACCAGTAACATGGAAGAAGCTGCAGTTGAATGGTTCTATGAAGACCTACAAGACCTTTTGGAACTAACACCCAAAAAAGATATCTTTTTCATTATAGGGGAATGGAATGCAAAAGTAGGAAGTCAAGAAACACCTGGAGTAACAGGCAAATTTGACCTTGGAATATGAAATGAAGCAGGGAAAACGCTAATAGATTTTTGCCAAGAGAACTCACTGGTCATAGCAAACACCCTCTTCCAACAACACAAGAGAAGACTCTACACATGGACATCATCAGATGGTCAACACCGAAATCAGAATGATTATATTCTTTACAGCCGAAGATGGAGAAGCTCTATACAGTCAGCAAAAAAAAGACTGGGAGCTGACTATGGCTCAGATTATGAACTTCTTATTGCCAAATTCAGACTGAAATTGAAGAAAGTAGGGAAAACCACTAGATCATTCAGGTACGACCTAAATCAAATCCCTTATGATTATACAATGGAAGTGAGAAATAGATCTAAGGGACTAGATCTTATGGAGAGAGTGCTTGATGAACTATGGAATGAGGTTCGTGACATTGTACAGGAGACAGGGATCAAGACCATCCCCATGGAAAAGAAATGCAAAAAAGCAAAATGGCTGTCTGGGAAGGCTTTACAAATAGCTGTGAAAAGAAGAGAAGCGAAAAGCAAAGGAGAAAAGGAAAGATAAAAGCATCTGAATGCAGAGTTCCAAAGAACAGCAAGGAGAGATAAGAAAGACTTCCTCATTGATCAATGCAGTGAAATAGAGGAAAACAACAGAATGGGAAAGATTAGGGATCTCTTCAGAAAATTAGAGATACCAAGGGTACATTTCATTCAAAGATGGGCTTGATAGAGGACAGAAATGGTATGGACCTAACAGAAGCAGAAGATATTAAGAAGAGGTGGCAAGAATACACAGAAGAACTGAAAAAAAAAAAAAAAAAAAAAAACAACTTCACAACTCAGATAATCATGATGGTGTGATCACTCACCTAGAGCGAGCCATCCTGGAATGTGAAGGCAAGTGAGCCTTAGAAAGCATCACTACGAACAAACTAGTGGAGGTGATGAAATTCCAGTTGAACTATTTCAAATCCTGAAAGATGATGCTGTGAAAGTGCTCATTATGCCAGCAAATTTGGAAAACTCAGCAGTGGCCACAGGACTGGAAAAGGTCAGTTTTCATTCCAATCCCAAAGAAAGGCAATGCCAAAGAATGCTCAAACTACTGCACAATTGCACTCATCTCACACGCTAGTAAAGTAATGCTCAAAATTCTCCAAGCCAGGCTTCAGCAGTACATGAATCGTGAACTTCCAGATGTTCAAGCTGGTTTTAGAAAAGGCAGAGGAACCAGAGATCAAATTGCCAACATCCGCTGGATCATGGAAGAAGCAAGAGAGTTCCAGAAAAACAACTACTTCTGCTTTATTGACTATGCCAAAGCCTTTGACTGTGTGGACCACAATAAACTGTGGACAATTCTGAAAGAGATGGGAATACCAGACCACCTGACCTGCCTCTTGAAAAACCTACATGCAGGTCAAGAACCAACAGTTAGAACTGGATATGGAACAATAGACTGGTTCCAAATAGGAAAAGGAGTATGTCAAGGCTGTATATGGTCACCCCACTTATTTAACTTACATGCAGAGTACATCATTAGAAACGCTGGGCTGAAAGAAGCACAAGCTGGAATCAAGACTGTTGGGAGAAATATCAATAATCTCAGATATGCAGATGATACCACCCTTCTGGCAGAAAGTGAAGAGGAACTAAAAAGCATCTTGATGAAAGTGAAAGAGGAGAGTGAAAAATGTTGGCTTAAAACTCAATATTCAAAAACTAAATCATGGCATCCAGTCCCATCACTTCATGGCATCCAGTCCCATCACTTCATGGCAAATAGCTGGGTAAACAGTGGAAACAGTGGCTGACTTTATTTTTCTGGGCTCCAAAATCACTGCAGATGGTGATTGCAGCCATGAAATTAAAAGACACTTACTCCTTGGAAGAAAGTTATGACCAACCTAGATAGCATATTGAAAAGCAGAGACATTACTTGGCCAACAAAGGTCCATCTAGACAAGGCTATATTTTTTCCAGAGATCGTGTATGGATGTGAAAGTCAGACTGTGAAGAAAAGTGAGCGCCGAAGAATTCATGCTTTTGAACTGTGGTTTTGGGGAAGACTCTTGAGAGTCCCTTGGACTGCAAGGAGATCCCACCAGTCCATCCTAAAGGAGATCAGTCCTGGGTGTTCATTGGAAGGACTGATGATGAAGTTGAAACTCCAATAATATGGCCACCTCACACAAAGTGTTGACTCACTGGAAAAGACCCTGATGCTGGGAGGGATCCGGGGCAGGAGCAGAAGGGGATGACAGAGGATAAGATGGCTGGATGGCATCACCGACTCGATGGACATGAGTTTGAGTGAACTCCGGGAGCTAGTGATGGACAGGGAGGCCTGGTGTGCTGTGATTTTGGGAGTCACAAAGAGTTGGACAAGACTGAGCGACTGAAATGACTGAGATGGCCAGGACTGAGCACTGGAGAAGGGGAGGGACCAAAGTTAGAGTAATTAATTGGATGGATATGGAAAGTCTGGGCCCAGCTTTCCTTCAAAGCCTTCATCGCGTCACTCTGTAGCCCCAAGTGTAACCTCATGAACCTTTTAAATAAAGTGATGATGATCCTTTACATCTTCTTTTTTTTTTTCTTTTGCTTAACTTTAGAATATTGTATTGCTTTTACTATACATCGAGATGCATCTGCCACCAGTATACACGTGTTCCCCATCCTGAACCCTCCTCCCTATGCATTGGCATGAGAGAAAAACAAGAAGAGGCTGCTTTGAACCTTATGAAAAATTACTTGGAAAACATACAAAGGAAGAGAGAAAATTTAAAAATAGAATGTAGTATAGTTTACAAACCCAGAATAAAACTTTCTTACTTTTTTATTCTCATGGCTAATGGCTATTTTCTATAAGAGAGTTTTAATTGAAGGCTCTGTTTAAATTCCCCTGGCCCCTGCCCACTTACCCACACAGCCAAAGCCATGTTGTACAAAAAAATGGAAAGATAGATGTGGAACAGACTTTCAAAACTGGATAGAAATAATTTGCTTGCAATCAAGAAACAATATTTTATTTGTGTTTATGTGACTAGTTAAAAATCGTTAATCATTTGGAGAAAAATAGAGCAAACTGAAAAATCGTGGGAACAAAATAATTGATCTGAAGAGAAGTGGAAATTACATAAAAAGAAAAAAAAATTTGATTTATTTCCTCAGGAGAATCTACAAAGTGTCTGAGGTGGTGTTGAAATATCAAATAAGATCAGTCACAAAAGAAAAATAGCATAATAGGAAAACAAGAAGCATTCTTAAAAAATATAAACATAATTGATATATATGTGAAGTGTGATAATTAAACTTGAATAAATGGTTATATCTAGCTTCTCATTTTGTGGGAATTGTAAATATTAGCTATTCTCAATTATATAAGACAGAAGTACTTGAATGCCATCTGAAAATTAAAATTAAGTTCTAAAAGAATACAAGTAGTGTATAATTCCCTTATACTAGTAATAAAAAATATGAAATTTCAATCAGTTCTGAAGCATAAAGGGAAAAGAAACAAAAGATCACAAGAGAGCTTAGCAAATAAAATGTATATAAAATATAACATTGAGTAGAGACCAAATGTAACCGTACTTATCCAAATAGGAATAACCTATACTTTTTAAAGATATAGACCTTCATATAATTAATTTTTAAGTTTGCATACTTTTCAGAAATATGTTTATGAAAATGATACAGGTTTTGTACATAGAATAATACAGGTTTTGAACAAGAATGCTAAATGAATAACAATATAAAAATAGCACACAATCTGTGGCCAAGTCAAATATTGAATAGAAAAGATAATTTATATATTATTTATGCTGCCAGGTAAAAGAGCATATATTGTTTATAATGTAAACAATTCTACATTACTGTTTATCTGTTTTAAAATAAATTGATTTAAACAGTATTATTGGAAGTTCTGACCCAGAAAGATATTCTGCATAAAAGCCCCTACATAATCAGAGATGCAAAACTAAGAGTGTAAATGCCTGACATATTTGTTTGAAGGAGTGTGACTAGCCTTCCACTGCGTAGGAATGCAAGGTGTGCAACGTTGTATAAGTTCAATTCAGTTCAGTTCAGTCGCTCAGTCTTGTTCAACTCTTTGTGACCCCATGGATACAGCACACCAGGCTTCCCTGTCCTTCAATATCTCTCAGAGTTTCCTCAAACTCATGTCCATTGAGTCAATGATGTCATCCTCTGTCGTCGCCTTCTCCTCCAGCCTTCAATCTTTCCCAGCATCAGGGTCTTTTCTAATGAATCAGCACCTCATATCAGGTGGCCAAAGTATAGGAGCTTCAGCTTCAGCATCAGTCCTTCCATTGAATGTTCAGGGTTGATTTTCTTTAAGATTGACTAGCTGGGTCTCCTTGCTGTCCAAGGGACTCTCAAGAGTCTTCTCCAGCACTATAGTTTGAAAGCCTTAATTATCTGGTGCTCAGCCTTCTTTATCGTCCAACTCTCACATCCACACATGTCTACTGGAAAAACAATAGGTTTACCTAACTGGACCATTGTTGACAAAGTCATGTCTCTACTTTTGAGTATGCTATCTAGGTTTGTCATAACTTTTCTTCCAAGGAGCAAGTGTCTTTTAATGGCTGCAGTCACTATCTGCAATGATTTCGGAGCCCAAGAAAATAAAGTCTGTCACTGTTTCCATTGTTTCCCCATCTATTTGCCATGCAGTGATGGGACCAAGTGCCATAATCTTAGTTTTTAGAATGTTGAATTTTAAGCCAGCTTTTTCACTCTCCCCTTTTACTTTCAATCTTCCCTGGTGGCTCAGAGGTTAAAGCGTCTGCCTGCAATGCAGGAGACCTGGGTTCGATCCCTGGGTCCAGAAGATCTCCTAGAGAAGGAAATGGCAACCCACTCCAGTATTCTTGCCTGGAGAATCCCATGGACAGAGGAGCCTGTTGGGCTACAGTCCATGGGGTTGCAAAGAGTCGGACATGGCTAAGCGACTTCACATTCCTTTTACTTTCATCAAGAAGTTCTTCCTCTTCGCTTTCTACCACTAGATATACTTACTGCATATCTGAGCATGTCTGATATTTATCCCAGAAATCTTTATTCCAGTGTGAACTTCATTCTGCCTGGCATTTTGCAGGATATACTATGCATATAAGTTAAATAAGCAGGGTGACAATATACAACCTTGATATATGCTCCTTTCCCAATTTTGAATCAGTCCATTCAGTGGGTACCCCAGGTTTATTTATAAACATCACTTCTCTCCAAATAGGAAAAGGAGTACGTCAAGGCTGTATATTGTCACCATGTTTATTTAACTTATATGCAGAGTACATCATGAGAAATGCTGGACTGGAGGAAACACAAGCTGGAATCAAGATTGCCGGGAGAAATATCAATAACCTCAGATATGCAGATGATACCACCCTTATGGCAGAAAGTGAAGAGGAACTAAAAAGCCTCTTGATGAAAGTGAAAGTGGAGAGTGAAAAGGTTGGCTTAAAGCTCAACATTCAGAAAACGAAGATCATGGCATCTGGTCCCATCACTACATGGGAAATAGATGGAGAAACAGTGGAAACAGTGTCAGACTTTATTTTTGGGGGCTCCAAAATCACTGCAGATGGTGACTGCAGCCATGAAATTAAAAGACACTCCTTGGAAGGAAAGTTATGACCAATCTAGATGACATATTCAAAAGCAGAGACATCACTTTGCCAACAAAGGTTCGCCTAGTCAAGGCTATGGTCTTTCCTGTGGTCATGTATGGATGTGAGAGCTGGACTGTGAAGAAGGCTGAGCGCCGAAGAATTGATGCTTTTGAACTGTGGTGTTGGAGAAGACTCATGAGAGTCCCTTGGACTGCAAGGAGATCCAACCAGTCCATTCTGAAGGAGATCAGCCCTGGGATTTCTTTGGAAGGAATGATGCTAAAGCTGAAACTCCAGTATTTTGGCCACCTCATGCGAAGAGTTGACTCATTGGAGAAGACTCTGATGCTGGGAGGGATTGAGGGCAGGAGGAGAAGGGGACAACAGAGGATGAGATGGCTGGATGGCATCACTGACTTGATGGATGTGAGTCTGAGTGACCTCCAAGAGCTGGTGATGGATAGGGAGGCGTGGTGTGCTGCAGTTCATGGGGTCACAAAGAGTCAGACACGACTGAGTGACTGATCTGATCTGGTCTCTGAATATATACTGCCAAACTGTTGAAGAGAGCTGAGATATTTGAAACAAAACAAAAAACACTCTTGCAGTAAGGGGCAAGAAATCCATTTCTACAGTAAGTGTGTATCCTTCACTCAAATTTGTGTCTGCTTTATGACCATATAGTGGAAGCATTTACTTTAATTCCAAGTTAAATTTTTATCTAGTCATTTGTTCAGCACATGCATACAATATTTTATACTCTTGATATGTGAGGGACATTAGGCCTCATGTACTTTCATATACAATTTTGATTCTCATGAAAACTTTTGAGATAGATGTTAATATTTTTTGAGATAAAAATTCAGGTCTTGAGAAATAAGAAAATTGTCAAGATCTTACATCTAAAAGGTGGCAGAGCCTGAATTTGAGCATATTTCAGTCTGTTGTCAAATGTGTGTTCCTAACCACCTCATTTTATTGGTTTGCAAATTTTCCTGTGAAAGAAGATTTGAACTAAGCAAACTCTTCTGCACTGTGCAGCCTTCCCTTTCAAGGACAAGGTCAACACATGCTTAGGTTATTCAAAGGGACAACAGATGACACAAAGTAAATCAGATGATATAACTGTGCCATTAACATTCTTCTGCTTTAGCCTTCTTATTTTTTCCTTTTGCATTGACCAAGTGGTTTACGGGACAAATAAAACATAACAGCTTTTTGAAGAAAAAGCATCCTGTTTGAGAGACCATCTAAGGAAAAGGCAAATGATGAAAGATTAACAAATGTAAAGTTTTTGATTTTTTCATACTGTATGTTTCCAATTTAAAAAAATTTGAAGAAAGTTATTTTTTTGCACAGTAGTTTACCACCTACAGGTCTTAGGAAACAAACCCTCAATTGTTTAAAATATTTATGTATCTACAAAACTAAAGTCCAGGGTAATATTTTATATAGTTTTTCATTGCAGCATTTTGATGTGACAGCATTAAGTAACAGACATTCTTTATATGAAGAGGCAGAAGGCTTGGTGTTTAGAAAATTTCTTCACAATTGTGAGGAATTTAGCATATGTATTTTTGTGAGGAGAAGATATATTATTGTTAAATTAAGGTGATATTTTATTTTTGTGAACTTATCTGTAATGAAATTCCTTTTGAATGAAATAAAGTGGAATTCCATAAGTGTTTAGAGAATGGCAAGAAACCAATTGCAATTCCTTGTGAATGGAAAATTTAACTTTCATGACACTGTCTTTGAAAATAAAACCATTAATAACTTTAGGTCCATAACAAAACAAAACTTCATGCCTTTTACTGGATAAAATTAGGCTAACAAAATATTTTGGAAATGTTGATCCAGTTGGATTAAGAGAGCAAAAAAAAAAAAAAAAATTACCAGCAGATACTTTTCTTAAATAAGGACTGACAGTAACCTTTACTGTTAATCATATTCTTTAGTCTTGGAATAATTTTTGTAGTAATATCAATAAATCCAAGCATCTGTATTTCTACCAACTACTAATTTTACACAGTCTCTCCCTTTTATAGTCATATGATATAGGGGATGCATTGAATATGGACTAAGAATTCTGTCATGTGAAGTAGGAATTCTTCCTATTTCCAAAAATAATATAAAATATGCCTTTGTGAATGGTGATATCTAAACTGCAATTGGAAAATCTTTTGTTAATGTCTTCATTATTTTTGGGTCACATAAGGTATGTCATCACCCTCTAAACTTTTTAATTCCTTCTCTAAGTAGAATGGTATAGGAAAGGTAAGAGGAGATTAAGTTTGATTCCAGTAAATGGTGCGATGATTTTTAAAATATTTAATTTACCCTTTTTAATTTGTCAATATATCAAGTTCTTTCTAAATTAAGTAATTAAAGTTCTAGTAGTGTGTATATATATATATATATTCTGTGATATATAGAGGCAAACTAAAAGAAACATAAGTGTATGGTTTTAGTTACATAACAAAAAAAAATGACTCATTTTTTTCCTGACGTGATTTTATGACAGTATTTTTAACATTTTTTAGCAAAGCAATGACTAAGTGCTTTATGGGAAGATAAAAGCTATTTATCCATAAATTAAGTTTGAGAAAGTAAACTTTGGAGACTTGCAAGTAAAATCTAAAAATACATAACAAATATTTTTACTGTTAATTGACGTAATTTCCCACATTTTAAGGGATTCTATATCATACTATGTGTCATTCTGTACTGTAATAATACCCACACAAACTGTACACTTATACCCACACAAAGTATGATTTTAAAAATGTTAATATGCATATTATACATCAGATCAGATCAGATCAGTCGCTCAGTCGTGTCTGACCCTTTGCGACCCCATGAACTGCAGCACACCAGGCCTCCCTATCCATCACTAGCTCTCGGAGGTCACTCAGACTCACATCCATCGTGTCAGTGATGCCATCCAGCCATCTCATCCTCTGTCGTCCTCTTCTCCTCCTGCCCCCAATCCCTCCCAGCATCAGAGTCTTCTCCAATGAGTCAACTCTTCACATGAGGTGGCCAAAATACTGGAGTTTCAGCTTTAGCATCATTCCCTCCAAAGAAATCCCAGGGCTGATCTCCTTCAGAATGGACTGGTTGGATCTCCTTGCAGTCAAAGGGACTCTCAAGAGTCTTCTCCAACACCACAGTTCAAAAGCATCAATTCTTTGGCGCTCAGCCTTCTTCACAGCCAGCTCTCACATACATACATGACCACAGGAAAGACCATAGCCTTGACTAGGCGAACCTTTGTTGGCAAAGTGATGTCTCTGCTTTTGAATATGCTATCTAGGTTGGTCATAACTTTCCTTCCAAGGAGTAAGTGTCTTTTAATTCCATGGCTGCAGTCACCATCTGCAGTGATTTTGGAGCCCAGAAAAATAAAGTCTGACACTGTTTCCACTGTTTCTCCATCTATTTCCCATGTAGTGATGGGACCAGATGCCATGATCTTCGTTTTCTGAAATGTTGAGCCTTAAGCCAACCTTTTCACTCTCCACTTTCACTTTCATCAAGAGGCTTTTTAGTTCCTCTTCACTTTCTGCCATAAGGGTGGTATCATCTGCATATCTGAGGTTATTGATATTTCTCCCGGCAATCTTGATTCCAGCTTGTGTTTCTTCCAGTCCAGCATTTCTCATGATGTACTCTGCATATAAGTTAAATAAACATGGTAACAATATACAGCCTTGACGTACTCCTTTTCCTATTTGGAACCAGTCTGTTGTTCCATGTCCAGTTCTAACTGTTGCTTCCTGACCTGCATACAGATTTCTCAAGAGGCAGATCAGGTGGTCTGGTATTCCCATCTCTCTCAGAATTTTCCACAGTTTATTGTGATCTACACAGTCAAAGGCTTTGGCATAGTCAATAAAGCAGAAATAGATGTTTTTCTGGAACTTTCTTGCTTTTTAGATGATCCAGCGGATGTTGGCAATTTGATCTCTGGTTCCTCTGCCTTTTCTAAATCCAGCTTGAACATATGTATATATATATATATATATATGTCCATTTTCTATGTCAAGATTATTCAAGTTAAACTTACTATATTTTGATTAATGTGTATTAAAATTAAAAAGTATAATTTTGGGAGGGGCTATGGATTTATTTATTTGTCTCTGGTTTGTTAAAATGAAAATGTAAAACAAGAGTAAACCTTCAGCAACAATGTACTCTTTCTTTATGATCACTCTTAATATGGGTTGAAAATCCTTAGTATACACTTAGTGTATTCTAAGTCCGTAGAATACACTTAGTGTATTCTAAGTCCTTAGAATACACTTAGTACTCCTTAGAATACACTTAGTATTCTCCAGGCAAGAGTACTGGAGTGGGTTGCCATTGCCTTCTCCGAATAATTACAGTTAAGTGCGCATAATGGCACCCCACTCCAGTATTCTTGCCTGGAAAGTCCCATGGATGGAGGAGCCTGGTAGGCTGCAGTCCATGGGGTCACTAAGAGTCGGGCACGACAGAGCGACTTCACTTTATTTTCACTTTCATGCATTGGAGAAGGAAATGGCAACCCACTCCAGTGTTCTTGCCTGGAGAATCCCAGGGACGGGGGAGCCTGGTGGGCTGCCATTCATGGGGTCGCACAGAGTCAGACACAACTGAAGCGACTTAGCAGTAGCAGCAGCAGCACATAGTAGTTATAATTTATAGAGTATTAATTTTGTGTCAGGCACTATTTAAGTACTTACATATATGACTTAATTTAAGGCTCAGATGAACTCTATGAAATGGATAATATTATTATCCCCATTTCACTGATCAGGAAACTGAGGAACAATGAGATCCCAAGTTATATCTATTATAGTTGATATCTACTGAACCAAAAAGCAGTGACTGATAAAAGCCTAAACTTTACAAAATTTCTTCAACTTTATCAACCTCTAAAATCTAAAATATTCTTGAATACACACAAATTTATTATAAATGTGCATTTTGTCATATAAACATATATATGAAAATTATATTCATATTAAAGTTTAATATTCATTAAAATTATATTCATATTAAAATTTAATTATTTCACTTAATAGCAACAAATATTTTCAAAATATTAAAATATAAATTTAAGGGGGTTTGGGTTTGATTTGGGGGGGGTTTGGGGGGGGATATATTTTTTTTTCCACAAATTTTTTTGGGGGGGATCTTGCGGAGATTATTTTCCTAAACTTTGGATTGTGGGAAAAAAAATGTGAAAAAAAAAAAAACCCCCCCCAAAAAAGGAAGAAAAAAAAAAAAAAAAAAGAAAAGAAGAAAAAAGGGGGGGGAGGGACGCGAGGGGGGGGGAGGGGGAAAAAGAAAAGGAAAAAACAAAACTCTCCCTGTAGAGTCTGTGCCAACCGAGAAGGACGGAGATATCATAACAGAGAGGAAAACAAAGGAACAATTAAGACCCACAGACTACGAGCCCTGCAGTAGCTTCCGCGGCGGGAAGGCATCATCGCAAACACCCGCTTCCGCCAGTAGCAAGCCCGGGCTGGGCGGGGGAGACGCTGTGGGCTGCTCCCACGCCGCCGACCGCTCCCCCGTGGGAAGCACACCCCGAGGAGCGCTCCCCCTCCCCCCTGCCGCCAGCCGCTCCCGCGCGCACCCGCCCCCTGCGCCGGGGGCTCCCGAGCGGGTCGACCCCCACCGCCGACTGTTCCCGTGCGAACCACTCCATCCCCTCACCGCCGCTCCCCCCGCCAGCCGTGGCCTCGCGGGCCGTTCCCGCCGGGAGTGGGTCGGGCTGGCAGACCAGACTGCGGCACCGTCCACAGAAGAGGCCGGCCCAGGCCCAAGACACTGCGGGGCCCGCGCACAGAACAAAGGACTATACAGACCAACTACAGAGAAAGGGGCCTATAGATCTTGAGAAACTTAAGCCGGAACAAGGAACTAGCCGAAAATGAACTGAACCCACAGCAATAAAAGAGAAACTCTTATACATATTGTTACTATTTTTACCAACATTATTTCCTTTTTTTTTCTTTTTTTAATATATGTTTTTTAAAAAAATTTATTATTTTTTTTATTGAAAGGAAGAGGAGGGGGAGGGGGAAGAAAAGAAAAAAGAAAAAAATTTTTTTTTTCTCTTTCCTTTTAATTTTTTTTTTTTTTCTTGTTTTTGTTTCTTTTATTCTTATGTTTTTGTCCTCTAGTACTTCTTTAATCTCCACGGTTAGATATAACTTTTGCGACCCTGTTTTGGTTTTTTTGTGTGTGTGTGTGTGTGTTTTTTTCCTTGTTTTGGTTTCTTTTATTTTTATGTTTTTATCCTCTAGTACTTCTTTAATCTCCACTGTTAGATATAACTTTTGCGACCCTGTTTTGGTTTTTTTTTGTGTTTTTTTTTTTTTTCTTGTTTTTGTTTCTTTTATTTTTATGTTTTTATACTCTAGTACTTCTTTAATCTCCACTGTTAGATATAACTTTTGCGACCCTGTTTTGGTTTTTTGTGTGTGTTTTTTTTTCTTTCTTTCTTGTTTTTGTTTCTTTTATTTTTATGTTTTTATCCTCTAGTACTTCTTTAATCTCCACTGTTAGATATAACTTTTGCGACCCTGTTTTGTTTTTTTGTGTGTGTGTTTTCTTTCTTTTTTTTTTTTTCTTTCTTCTCTTTTTTCTTTATGTCCTTGGCTTTTTTTTCTCCCCTTTGTTCTTTTCTTTACTGATTACTGACTGGATCTGTCTCTCTCCTTGACACTCCCTCCTTTTATCCTCCTGACCAACTATATCTCCCTCCTCCCTTTCTCCTTCTCCGTATAACTCCGTGAACATCTCTGAACAGTCTAGTTGTGGAATGCAATATAGAAGACGAACTTTATGAGACTACTGCAAAAATAAGACGGATAACAGGAAGCAGGAGGCTTAAGTCCAAACCCTGACCCCACGAAACATTAATTGACAGGAGCTCATCAAATGCCTCCATACCTACACTGAAACCAAGCATCACACAAAGACCAGCAAGTTCCACGGCAAGACATACCAAGAAAAACCTTTAGAAAAACAAGAACACAGCCCTGAGCTCCAAGTCACAGGCTACACAAAGCGACCTCAAAACCATAGACATCTCATAACACACCACTAGACACTCCACCGCACCCCAGAGAAAAGAAATCCAGCCCCACCCACCAGAACATCGATACAAGCTTCCATAAACAAGAAACCTCGACTTGCCACCAGTACAAACCCACATATAGGGCAGAAAAGCCACAATAAAGAGAACTCCACAGACTGCCAGAATACAGTAAGGACTCCCCAAACTCAGCATTTTAAACAAGATGAAGAGACAGAAGAATTCCCAGCAGGTAAAGGAACAGAATAAATGCCCACCAAACCAAACAAAAGAGGAAGAAATAGCGAACCTACCTGATAAAGAATTCCAAATAATGATAGTGAAATTAATCCAAAGCCTGGAAAGCAAAATGGAATCATGGATAAATAGCCTGGAGAAAAGCATCGAGAAGATGCAAGAAAGATTTAACAAGGACCTAGAAGAAATAAAAAAGAGTCAATATATAATGAATAATACAATAAATGAGATCCAAAACACTCTGGAGGCAACAAATAGTAGAATTACAGAGGCAGAAGATAGAATTAGTGAATTAGAAGATAGAATGGCAGAATTAAATGAATCAGAGGAGAAAAAAGAAAAACGAATTAAAAGGAATGAGGACAATCTCAGAGACCTCCAGGACAATCTTAAACGTTACAATATTCGAATCATAGGAGTCCCAGAAGAAGAAGACAAAAAGAAAGACCATGAGAAGATACTAGAGGAGATAATAGTTGAAAACTTCCCTAAAATGGGGAAGGAAATAATCACTCAAGTCCAAGAAACCCAGAGAGTCCCATATAGGATAAACCCAAGGCGAAACACCCCAAGACACATATTAATCAAATTAACAAAGATCAAACACAAAGAACAAATATTAAAGGCAGCAAGGGAAAAACAACAAATAACACACAAGGGAATTCCCATAAGGCTAACAGCTGATCTTTCAATAGAAACTCTTCAAGCCAGGAGGGAATGGCAAGACATACTTAAAGTGATGAAAGAAAAGAACCTACAGCCCAGATTATTGTACCCAGCAAGGATCTCATTCAAATATGAAGGAGAAATCAAAACCTTTACAGACAAGCAGAAGCTGAGAGAATTCAGCACCACCAAACCAGCTCTCCAACAAATACTAAAGGACCTTCTCTAGACAGGAAACACAAAAAGGATATATAAATTCAAACCCAAAACAACAAATTAAATGGCAACGGGATCATATTTATCCGTAATTACCTTAAATGTAAATGGGTTGAATGCCCCAACCAAAAGGCAGAGACTGGCTGAATGGATACAAAAACAAGACCCATACATATGTTGTCTACAAGAGACCCACCTCAAAACAGGGGACACATACAGACTGAAAGTGAAGGGCTGGAAAAAGATTTTCCATGCAAATAGGGACAAAAAAAAAGAGGGGGAAAAATTATCCATATCAGAAAAAATAGATTTAAAACAAAAGCTGTGAAAAGAGAAAAAGAATGTCTACATATTAAGATAAAAAGAACCATCCAAAAAAAAAATATTAAAAATATAAATATATATGCACCCAACCTAGGAGCACCGGACAAATGTAAAAAAAAAATAAAAAAAAATAAAAGAAAAAAATAAAAAAAAAACAATATTATAGGAGGACTTTAAAACCCCACTCACACTAATGGATAGAACAAATAAACAAAAAATAAAAAAGAAAAAAAAATGTTAAAATAAAAAAATAAAAAATTAATAATAATTATATATCTTTTCATCCTTCAATAATAAATAACTTCTTTTCTCCTTTTTCTCAAGTTCCTTCCTCCTACATCACACACTCACACCCCAATCTATCGATCTTATGTAGTTCAGAATATTGAAATCAATACAACTATTTTTCTTATCTCAATCCACTTACTAAAAAGTAAGAAGAAAAAAAAGAAAAAATAAAAACTAAAATATCCAGAAACACAAACACACGAACAAACACACAAAACACAACAAAAAAAAAAATCAAAAAAGAAATAAAATTCTGCATAGAAACGAATGAAAATGAAAACACAACAACCCAAAACCTGTGGGACACTGTAAAAGCAGTCCTAAGGGGAAAAGTTGCATAGCAATTCAGGCATACCTTAAGAAACAAGAAAAAAGCCAAATAAATAACCTAACTCTACACCTAAAGCAACTGGAAAAGGAAGAAATGAAGCACCCCAAGATTAGTAGAAGGAAAGAAATCTTAAAAATTAGGGCAGAAATAAATGCAAAAGAAACAAAAGAGACCATAGCAAAAATTAACAAAGCCAAAAGCTGGTTCTTTGAAAGGGTAAATAAAATTGACAAACCACTAGCCAGACTCATCAAGAAACAAAGGGAGAAGAATCAAATCAATAAAATTAGAAAAGAAAATGGAGAGATCACAACAGACAGCACAGAAATACAAAGGATCATAAGAGACTACTATCAGCAATTATATGGCAATAAAATGGACAATATGGAAGAAATGGACAAATTCTTAGAAAAGTACAACTTTCCAAAACTGGATCAGGAAGAAATAGAAAATATTAACAGACCCATCACAAGCACGGAAATTGAAACTGTAATCAGAAATCTCCCAGCAAACAAAAGCCCAGGCCCAGACGGCTTCACAGCTGAATTCTACCAAAAATTTAGAGAAGAGCTAACACCTATCCTACTCAAACTGTTCCAGAAAATTGCAGAGGAAGGCAAACTTCCAAACTCATTTTATGAGGCCACCATCACCCTAATTCCAAAACCTGACAAAGATCCCACAAAAAAAGAAAACTACAGACCAATATCACTGATGAACATAGATGCAAAAATCCTTAACAAAATTCTAGCAATCAGAATCCAACAACACATTAAAAAGATCATACACCATGACCAAGTGGGCTTTATCCCAGGGATGCAAGGATTCTTCAATATCCGCAAATCAATCAACGTAATACACCACATTAACAAACTGAAGAATAAAAACCATATGATTATCTCAATAGATGCAGAGAAAGCCTTTGACAAAATTCAACATCCATTTATGATAAAAACTCTCCAGAAAGCAGGAATAGAAGGAACATACCTCAACATAATAAAAGCTATATATGACAAACCCACAGCAAACATTATCCTCAATGGTGAAAAACTGAAAGCATTTCCTCTAAAGTCAGGAACAAGACAAGGATGCCCACTTTCACCATTATTATTCAACATTGTTCTGGAAGTTCTGGCCACAGCAATCAGTGCAGAAAAAGAAATAAAAGGAATCCAAATTGGAAAAGAAGAAGTAAAACTCTCACTGTTTGCAGATGACATGATCCTCTATGTAGAAAACCCTAAAGATTCCACCAGAAAATTACTAGAACTAATCAATGAATACAGTAAAGTTGCAGGATATAAAATTAACACACAGAAATCCCTTGCATTCCTGTACACTAATAATGAGAAAATAGAAAGAGAAATTAAGGAAACAATTCCATTCACCATTGCAATGAAAACAATAAAATACTTAGGAATATATCTTCCTAAAGAATCTAAAGACCTATATTTAGAAAACTATAAAACACTGCTGAAAGAAATTAAAGAGGACACTAATAGATGGAGGAATATTCCTTGTTCGTGGATTGGTAGAATCAATATAGTGAAAATGAGTATACTACCCAAAGCAATTTATAGATTCAATGCAATCCCCATCAAGCTACCAACAGTATTCTTCACAGAGCTAGAACAAATAATTTCTCAATTTGTATGGAAATACAAAAAACCTCGAATAGCCAAAGCTATCTTGAGAAAGAAGAACGGAACTGGAGGAATCAACCTGCCTGACTTCAGGCTCTACTATAAAGCTACAGTCACCAAGACAGTATGGTACTGGCACAAAGACAGAAACATAGATCAATGGAACAAAATAGAAAGTCCAGAGATAAATCCACGCACATATGGTCACCTAATCTTTGACAAAGGCGGCAAGAATATACAATGGAGTAAAGACAATCTTTTTAACAAGTGGTGCTGGGAAAACTGGTTAAACACTTGTAAAAGAATGAAACTAGAACACTGTCTAACACCATACACAAAAATAAATTCAAAATGGATTAAAGAGCTAAATATAAGACCAGAAACCATAAAACTCCTAGAGGATAACATAGGCAAAACACTCTCTGACTTACATCACAGCAGGATCCTCTATGACCCACCTCCCAGAATATCGGAAATAAAATCAAAAATGAACAAATGGGACCTAATCAAACTTAAAAAGCTTTTGCACAACAAAGGAAACTATAGGCAAGCTGAAAAGACAGCCCTCAGAATGGGAGAAAATAATAGCAAATGAAGCAACAGACAAACAACTAATCTCAAAAATATACAAGCAACTTCTACAGCTCAATTCCAGGAAAATAAACGACCCAATCAAAAAATGGGCCAAAGAACTTAATAGACATTTCTCCAAAGAAGACATACAGATGGCTAACAAACACATGAAAAGATGCTCAACATCGCTCATTATCAGAGAAATGCAAATCAAAACCACTATGAGATACCATTACACGCCAGTCAGAATGGCTGCGATCCAAAAATCCACAAGCAATAAATGCTGGAGAGGGTGCGGAGAGAAGGGTACCCTCTTGCACTGTTGGTGGGAATGCAAACTAGTACAGCCACTATGGAGAACAGTATGGAGATTCCTCAAAAAACTGGGAATAGAACTGCCTTATGACCCAGCAATCCCACTGCTGGGCATACACACTGAGAAAACCAGAATTGAAAGAGGCACGTGTACCCCAATGTTCATAGCAGCACTGTTTACAATAGCCAGGACGTGGAAGCAACCTAGATGCCCATCCACAGATGAATGGATAAGCAAGCTGTGGTACATATACACGATGGAGTATTACTCAGCCATTAAAAAGAATACATTTGAATCAGTTCTATTGAGGTGGATGGAACTGGAGCCTATTATACAGAGTGAAGTAAGCCAGAAAGAAAAACACAAATACAGTATACTAACGCATATATATGGAATTTAGAAAGATGGTAACAATCACCCTGCTTATGAGACAGCAAAAGAGACACTGATGTATAGAATAGACTTTTGGACTCTGGGACTGGGAGAGGGTGGGACGATTGGGGAGAATAGCATTGAAATATGTATAATATCATATCTGAAACGAGTCAGTCCAGGTACGATGCCCGATAACAGATGCCTGGGACTGGAGCACTGGGATGACCTGGAGGGATGGTGTGGGAGGGGGGGAAGGAGGAGGGTTCAGGATGGGGAGCACGGGTATTCTGGTGGAGGATCCATCTCGATGTATAGTAAAAGTAATACAATATTGTAAAAAA